>JAWZYV010012686.1:0-600000 GCA_038373885.1 Cheiracanthium punctorium | reverse complement strand
TAAAGTGAATGGGATTTGACATCACAACTGGTTGGAGGGTTAAATCAGTAAGTTTTTACATAAAAGTGATGTGTGGCTCAAGTTTTTTTTTTTATGAAACAAGACCAACATTATGTTTCTAGACTCAATTTTATCCATTTTGTGATGGAAAATCTGCTTTTTTGCAAAAAAAACCACAGTTTTTCTAAACTTTAAATTCAATGCGACATGGGTTAATAATATGCAAATGAGCTGAAACTTTACCACTCTCATTTTGTATCCTATTGGCAACTTTTTTTTTTTTTTGGGGGGGGGGGGGAGGCAAAAAATTCGAAAATTGATTTCTTGTGACCACCCTAATGTGCATGCAGGAGTACTGGTGATTCATTACTTGAGAACAAGTAGGAAATCGATGCTTGCATTTGACAAGTGGCTTTCATAAAGTAGACACTGTTTGGGTCAGCTAGGTTTCTTAGCTACAGTAATCTTTTCTAATCTTAGTCAGCCATATTAAATTTTAAGATAGCTATTTTGATATTACACTAATTCAACCAAGAAACAATCTTATAAAATGCATTATGATTTTTAGCTAGAATCAGTAGAAAAAGAGTTTTTGTGTGGTCATTAGTTAATAAATTGTTATACTTCATTAAGCATAAAACTTTCCAATAAATAAGAATTTTTGCTCAATTGAAATGGCATCATTATTTTAGAATGCACTGGAATATATTTTCTTTTTCTTAAAAATGATAGATTAGCAAAATGTAGTTTACAAGGTTAAAAAAAAAAAAAAAAATTGTACTGATATGTGACATTCACAGCCAATTTACAAACGGGAATCATTCCCACATATGACAGCAATAGCACAAACAGCAGAGTTCAAAGGCTATTCTAATTGTATTAAATTTCACTATGGACTGCACAGGAGGGGGGGGGGGAGTGAGAATATTATTCTCAATGTTTTAATCTAATCCAGTTGCACATAGATGCTTGGCTGAAAAGATTTTTTATTAAGATCATCAAACAATCTGTCATTGAACACTATACTGAATTAGCTTTTTATATGATAGATACACTTAACGCAATACCATGAATATATACAAGTCAAGGTTTCAAAAAGGTATAAAAAATTATTTGTTACTATTTATCATACTTTAACTTTATTTTTAAATACAACATTTAAAAATTACTTTTAATCCACTGCAAAGATTACTTACTGGCAGAGAACCCATTTAAACAGATTAGGTATGACACTATGAAAAAAAAAAAACACTCAAAAAAATTTGTGTTAAAAGATAAAATAAATAAAAACTTTGTGAAAAAAAACACACATAAAAGGTTACTTCAAGGCGTACCGATCGTTTTGACTGAAAATTCGTTCGGTCTTCGTCAGACAAACCCTTCCATCATACAGAGCAGAGGGAACTGAAAAACTTTCAGTTCCTCTGCTCTGTTTGACGGAAGGGTTTGTCTGACGAAGACCGAACGAATTTTCAGTCGAAATGATCATTACGCCTTCAAGTAGCCTTTTATGTGTGTTTTTTTCACAAAGTTTTTATTTATTTTAGGTATGACACTGCTTTTATTGCTTCATCATAGATATGCAGAACCAGTGTAACTTTTCTTTACAATTCCTTTATTTTTGGATTAATTGGCTTTTTTTTTAAATTCAGCTTTTGGTTGCTGTTATTTCTTATTTATTTTAAATAATTTCTGTTAATGGATATGTGGTTTGCACTTTTTATTTTGTAAATGTAAAAAGAGAATTCAGTGTAATACTACTTTATATATTTTCATCAAATTTATAATTTTAAGTAACATAATTACTAGTTTACAAATTAATTAGGATATTGGGGTTATATAAGAACAGTTTTAACTAATTAAAAAAATAGAGAGAGAGAATATAATAATGAAAATATCAAAACTTAGAAAGTATTTTGTACTGACCAGTGGCTGGCTTTTTTCTATAACTTCAAATTCTCTCAAAACATTTTTATATGATCTTGTTATAATGGCTAAAATTAAACCACTTGAATACAAGAAAGAATAAAATGCAAGAACAAAATATATAACATGAAGGGATCCAGCTGTCAGCAGCATCTAAGAAAAAGATAGTTATTATCAATTATGTATTACATTCAAAAGTGATCACTTAAAATTACAGGAACTAAGATTGTTAAAAAATTTAATTTGACTGATTAAAATCATTTAAAATATCACGTTCATAGCTACTTTGAAAATAATCAACTCATAAGTAAAAGTAAAGCATTTCTTTTACAGATATTTAGATTGTTATAAACTTGCAAGAAGATCTGCTTCCACAAACTTTATTTAAAGTTTAGAAAAGCAAATCATACCACAAAATTTTAACATTATAACAACATATTTTAATTTCATTTTTTATTTACAGAATAATTAAAAACATGCTTCATGAAACAATACAACTTGAAAACTTACATACCCTTTGATATAGTTCCTGCCAAAAATGCAAAGTCATTAATTGAGAGATTGTCACAACTGAAGATGCATAAAAATTGAAATTTGACACATAAGTGTTAACATTAGCTCCTTTCAGGCAAGTGTAATTTTCAGGACATGGCCTTAGGAGAAAAGAAAAAGAATATTAGCATTTATAATAGCTTAATCAAAGAGAACTGCAATTTAAAGCTATTTGACTTTTAAATTATAAAATACCATCAATAAAACTATTTTTTACTTGCACTTCTATTATGCTCAGTGTTTAAACAAAAATTAAACTTTTATTTTTTAAAGTGCGGTACTTCATTTTTAAATTAAGTTGATTTATTTAGCAGGTTAAACCTTATAAATGCATAAGTTGAAATTATTGCACATACCTAGAGCCTGTACTGTTTCCACAAAGATAATATCCATTCTTAGTCTCCAGCCAATTAGCTGAAATTATTAAAGACAATTTATTTTAAAAACTAAATAAATAATAAATAAATATTTCTACAGTGTAGAAGGAAAATTAATAATATTTCTTTTTTAATTTTCTTTTCCTTTTACCCGCAGCACAAGTTAAGAAGTGCTAAATTATCATGTAGCTCATTAACAGCTTTAAGAAATCTATTATGATTCATAGTTTATTCAAGATATGTATACCTTTATTGCAAGTGAAAATCAAAATATTTATTAGTACTCATCCAGAGAAAACTAACACAGTCACGGACGTATATAAGGGGGGGGGGGGGTTCATGGGGTTTGAACCCCCCCCCCCCCTTAGTCAAAGCAAAATGCAAGTTTTTGCCGAACACCTTTGCATTCGTGCCTCACTTCGAACTTTTTGCATTCGTGACTCATCTAAGCATAACATTAAAAAAAAAAGTTTTGCCTGTGAATTTCGACAATTTTATTTCAATTATAACAATTACATTAATTTTGCTCACTCAAAATTAATGGGTAATTAAAAAAAAAATACAAGAAGCTTCGCGGAAGCTGCATGTTTGCTGACATCAGAAGGTTGACCGATGTACAATGTCCTCTTCTTGACCCACAGGTCACGAGTGCGAGGGGGAGGGGGGTTGTCATCTCGGGCTTCGCGGAAGCTGCATGTTTGCTGACATCAGAAGGTTGACCGATGTACAATGCCCTCTTCTTGACCCACAGGTCACGAGTGCGAGGGGGAGGGGGGTTGTCATCTCGGGCTTCGCGGAAGCTGCATGTTTGCTGACATCAGAAGGTTGACCGATGTACAATGCCCTCTTCTTGACCCACAGGTCACGAGTGCGAGGGGGAGGGGGGTTGTCATCGCGGGCTTCGCGGAAGCTGCATGTTTGCTGACATCAGAAGGTTGACCGATGTACAATGCCCTCTTCTTGACCCACAGATCACGAGTGCGAGGGGGAGGGGGGTTGTCATCTCGGGCTTTTTCACAATATGGACAACAAAACGAACGTCGAGCTAAAGGCCTGAAGGTATGGGAGTGGACTGGGATTCCCGGTCTGCTTTCCTCCTCCCTGTAAGAGCATCGTGTTGTCTTCACTGTGTATTTTCAACATGAGAGTAGCTCTACATTTTGTAATTTCCTCTCTAATGTGAAATTAATTTCACGGCTAGCTGAAACTTTCATATAAAACAGTGGTTCTCAGTGTTGGGGGGTGGGGGTGGGGCAAAATTTACCTTGGGATCCAAGCTGAATTCAAAAACTGTAAATAAATTTAATGGAATAAAAAAATATTAATTATTCAAATTTTTGCGAAAAAGTATTAAATTATAAAAGTTTCACTAAATGTTGAATGTGTTGTGCTGTGGGATTAAGGCCAATTACCTACAAGAGGGATCTAGGCCTGTGGGTAAGTAAACTTAGTTTGGAAAATATTTTTAAAAAATTCTTAAAAGAGACAACGCCTCTTTTTGAAAAAAATTAGAAGTATGAGAAATAAATATATTTTGTTTCTTTGAGTTGTAGATTCAAGTCTCCCTTTGAGATAAAATTCTGTCACAGAAATTCGAATGCAGATCTAAACTTAAATTAATTAGCATGGATAAAATAAATGCGAGCGGTGTGACAAATGAAAATAAAATGTTTTTAAAAATCTGAAATTCTTCCAGATTTTATACACGCACTCGGCTGGAATAATTTCAGATTTTTTTAAAAAAATCTATTCAATCAATTCTGCCATATAGAGGAAAATGATAACTATAAGTGATCATATAGACTCCTGTTTGCATAATTTCGTTGCTGAAAACTGCATCAATTCTTGTTTCACACCCAGTGGTGAAATGTTTTAGATTAGTGAGTAATGGAAAATCTAAAGTATCCATTTCAGTTACGAAATCGGATCCTTGATCGGAATTTAATTCTATGTTAAAATCTCCTACTAAAACAGTCTTACAATCATCCTACTTCAGTAACGTTTCGAATATAGCATCCAATTTATCTTCATAAGAAATTCGAGGACTAGTGTATGTAATTGCAAATCTCACTTTATCTTGAATATACGCAATGACTATTTGAACACAATTGATATGGTTTGTGTAGGTACGGGTAAAGTGTTTCATATTCTCTCTATAAAAATCATAACTCCAGATGGCTTTCTGTTTTGGAAACCATTGTCTATCCATTCGACCAATGTGAATCCTGGTATTTGAAAATCATCTGAAGGGATAGTCCATGTTTCCGTTAGCAACTCCAGATGGCTTTCTGTTTTGGAAACCACTGTCGATCCGTTCGACCAAAGTGAATCCTGCTATTTGAAAATCATCTGAAGGGATAGTCCATGTTTCCGTTAGCAATATCAAATCACTCTGCAAAAAACATGGATCAAACGGAAAAGTGACCACAGCGCGCAGTGTAGACAAAATCCCGTGCTTGAAAGAAATAGCACCCGAGTGCTAATAAATAATGTTTTTAATTACTTCTATATCTTAAAAACTAAAAGCACACGGTAACAGTTTGATCTACTTGTGAGACTATGATACCTTGTGACACACTTCTAATAATAACTATTTTTGAAAAAAAAAAAAAAAAATTTGCCACATAACCCAGTCAGATGTTACAGGACAGCATTTAGGGGAGGGGGGGGGAATTACTATTCAGAGAAAAACTGCACTGCAAAATTGGCTGTAGTGCTATTCATTTATAAAACATATTACAAAATAAGCGTGTCAATTTTTTTTTTGAAGGTTTCTTAATCCTTATAAGCTTGTAAGATTTATACATTACAGTTTGTAAAGAGATATTCTGAATTCTTACAAGTGTCCGATGTCATTTAATTCTGTTGAAAATTACATGATTTTTTTTTAATGAGAAGGAGGTACGAATTTTGCTTTAATATACTCATCCTTTTCTTTTATTTTTTTGACGGCACGACACTGTCACATTAAGCCTTGTCGGCGGCCGCCAAAAGCTATAGCCGTTTGTGAAGGGGCACTCATTGGGTGACCGTCATTAACCCTAAAGGCCTCTGCCGATACCCAGAGACCGTCGAGGCTACAATGTATTTGAACAGGGATATTTGACCAGGTTTGGACGCGGCGACCCTCTACCAAACAATAGATGGGGTGTCAAACCACAAGTGTAAAAACCGCAATATTATCCACGGTTCTCAATTACTTAATGTCTGTATCTCCCTCTTTCTTCTCAGTGCGAAAAATTTATTGCTTACAAGTGATAATTGGCCTAGCGACCAGCGACGGTCTCTGGGTATCGGCAGAGGCCTTAACAAGGACATCACAGATACCCAAGTTATTGCTGGGTATCGAACCCGGACCCATGGTGTGGTAGAATAATTCGTTAGAAAACTACCCCACCTTGGCCTGAACAGCTACTCACCATAGCTAAAAATGTAATTAAATTTGTCTGTATTAAGTATTATTATATTCTTATAGCTGAGCAGTATTTATTCAGAGCATAGTATAGGTGAAAATCAGCTGTCCAGAGAAACATAATTTTTCACTTTTAGTTGCGACTTTCACACATCAACGAGAATAAAAAAGATAGGTGTGGTCTTTGGTTAGCTAGAAGCTTTGAATAGAAACTCTAACATAAAAAGCTTCAGACAATGCAAGTGCTATCGAATTTCAAGACTCTAGAAAGTTTGGAAGCTGGTGGAGGAGAAAGAAATTTATAGCCCCATACTGTTGCCCACTAGACAAAGGATTTATTGCCTAATTCGTCAGTTGTATCTATTCCATAGATGCCTCCTTTTTGTATTCTGAGAAAAGGATCACAAAAGTTAGTCCATACCAAAGAGTTTTGAAGCGAATATGCGTTTACTTTTTCAGTCTAGTTCTTTCTTTGAGTGTAAATGCAGTGAGTGCCCGCTAAAAGAAAATGTGAATCGATTTTATCGTAGTTCAAGAAAAGTGATTAGAGTGAAAAAACCTAAGTACATTTTGGAAAATCAGACTATTCAGTCCGGAAATTTCGGAGTGTGGTGGTGGTGGTGGTGGGGTAGGATATAATCACCCTCCTGCTTTGAGACCCCCCCCATGTGGTAGCTATAGCTACGTCCGCGAGTGGTCCAGTTCGATATTTCTCTCCTTCCACGGTGAAAGATGAAATAAATGACATTTGAATATAAGTGTGGTATACTGTCAAAGAACACTGTAAGTAGAAAGACCGATGTTTTAGTTCTCAGCGATGCAGAGCTATAATAAAACTATCAATCAACTTATATAATTTAAAGATGTTTGTTTGTGTGATTATGGCAACGCTACTCTTGGTCGATCTGCCAAGGATGAGGGGTATCTTGGTAGGAGAACTTTCTAAGGGGTTGTATCGGGTATTCAGGTTACATCTGGAGAAAAACTTGCCAAAACTCCAGACCGTTAGATCGACAGCCGCACGATAGGACCCGGACCCAGGACCTTCACACATCGGCCGTCTACCATTTTTAATGACATAACCACTGTGCTATGGTGAGGCATAATTTAAAGAAATCTTTGAAATTTTCATTCTGTGAGATAAAACAAAACTAAAAAGGTAGTTTGGTTTAGGGCCCCCTGTGAAACTGTTGACCGGGTTGCCACTGGCGTAAATTGGCAAGTAACATTGGGGGACAAAATGCTTCCCATTGTAGAAAATACTATTTTCAAATGGTCGATATCTGAATTTTCTTGAATTTTAAGGGGGGGAGCAATTGCCCCCCTAAAATTTAGGGCCCCCCTTCAAAATATTTCAGAGGGGCCAATCCAGGGGGCCTTTTTTTGGTCGAAGGACGGCCAAAAAGGGCCCCTTTATGGTCGCCCTCGCTGGACCCCCCCCCCCCATGAAAAAGCTATAGATACGTCCGTGAACACAGTACTACTAAGATTTTTTTTTTCATATTTATTAGTGCAAGACACCTACATCTTAAAATACAACTTGAAAAAGTTTGAACTGATTAAGAAGATTTCAATCAATGTAAATATTGTGGCAGCTCTAGTATGACTCAAGCTAGATTTCCATGGGATATTTTTTATCAATATTTTCTTAAGAATCAGGTACCGCACTTCTGAACTTGAAATGAGAATCGTCTAGGAAAAAAAGAACTTTGCTTTTGATTGTTTAGTTTAAGATAGTTTACGATTGTGTTTCATGAAATGTAATTCCATAAAATGTTTATGGTAACTGCAGTTCTTGTACATGTTGTAAATAACTTGTCTTGTAAAATAAATATTGTGTAATCGTTCAAGAGTCTAGAAGTTTAATAAATCACAGTAAAAGAATCTGAATTGTATCATATTGTATGTGACATGGCGTCCAGCAACAGGACTGTGATTTGAGAACTTAAAGGAACAATTTAAGAAGGCAAGTAAAATCTTTGATGATAAATATTTTTGCTATTTGAATTTATCTTTATTAAGTGATATTATCTGTTTATTCTGATATATATTCTGAATATATTCTGAAGTGATATTATCCGTCTGTCTAAAGACATAGAAGAGTGCTGTTTGGTGTCACCTGTAGTCCTTTTCTTCTTGCAGCGACTTTGAATTACCATCTAGAAAAGGCTCTCAAAACTCTTTCGGACACTTCAGAAATTTTGAAGAACTCATTCTATATGGATAATTGTGTCTGTAGTTTAGAAAACATACAGACACAAAACATACAGACAAGCAAAAAAATTTTTTCTGGAATCTCAAACGTTGATGTCTACTGGAAAATTCAATCTTAGAGGTTGGCAATCAAATGCTCCACTTGAACTATGCGATAGATCTGAAAACCAGATTGTATCTCTATTGGGCCTGAATTGGAACTGGCGAGAAGATACGTTTTCTTGCAAAATTAATTGTCCGAGGGGGGATCAGTTGATCCTTACCAAAAGAGTTTTATTCTCTTTAGTACAGAGTATATTTGATCCATTAGATATTTCTTCGCCAGTGACCATCATTCCTAAGTTTATGCTGCAGGAGTCCTGGAATCTTGTGGTCTGAAGTGGGATGATGTTCTTCACAAAGATATATCAAGAAAGTTATTGAACTGGCTGAAGAAGATAGAGTGTTTGTCGGAAGTCAAAGTGCCTCGGTGGATAAATGTTGGCCAAGGTGAAGAAGCTGTCAGTCTTCATGTATTTTGTGATTCAAGTGCTCCATGCTACTATGCTACATTTATTTTCTTGTAAGTACATCATGAGGTTACTGTTAGATTTATTCAGTCTCGAGTCAGAGTCTCACCTTTGAAGAACATAACAATTCCACGTCTTGAACTGTTAGCATGTTGCACTGGTTCTAGACTGTGTGCAAGTGTTTTTGAAGATCTAAAACTAGAAAAATTGAAGATCTTTTATTGAACTGATTCGTTGACTGCCCTCAGCTGAATAATGAGAGAATCACCATGGAGAACATTTGTTTGGAAAAATGCAAACTAAAAGAGGATATCAGAAGTCGTTTCAGGCTAGAATACTTAGAGCAGCTGAGAGAACAAACAACGAAAATCAGAAATACCTGTGAATTTCAGGTAGGAGAAATAGTACAAGTATCAAACCAAAAATGTATAAATTGGCCTTTAGGGAGAATACTTGAAATATTCCAGGGCAAAGATGGCACAGTTCACCTTACAAAAGTTAAGAAAAAGCACGGTGCGGTCTTAAGGCCTGTATAACGCTTACATACCCTTGAGGTGCAGGCACCCACAGGAAAGGATCCGAGAGAAAAAATGAGCTCTGCAACTGAAAATGTGAAAAAGAGCAGATCTCAACATTCAGAAACAGTGACGGCGCAAGACCGAAATTTAATGTGGGCAAGGTACATTTCGCGAGGCCCTCTGATGGTGCAAGAAGAAGGGAATATAAAATAAAAAATCACTTAAAATTAAAGTTTTTTATTCATTAAGAAACAAACCTAAATTTTTATTTATACTTCTTTGGAACATTAAACAAAAATGAAAAAAATAATGAAAAATTTAAAGAAACAGAAATTTTCTACTTTTGGTTTTACTGAACTCCTTAATGATTGGTTTGTAATTTATCTTAGATGCTATATCTGCTTCAACAGATAAAACTGCCAACGCTGAAAATCTTTCTTGACCCATAGTATTTCTTAAATAATTTTTAATTAGTTTCAATTTTGAAAAGTTCCTTTCAGCGGAAGCAGTACTTACAGTATTGTTAACAAAATTCTAATGACAATGTAAACATTTGGGTAAATTTCTTTCAAATCGTTCTCTATGATATATTGGAGCAGATGTTTCACGTCTTTAATAGAGTTGGGTAAATTTGGGATCATATTTTGTAACTCCTCATACAACTCATAAGGTTGGAAGTCACTGCTCTCACCTACTTGCAGGACTGTGTGTAAATCCTGACAGTTTTTGAGTATTTGCTCTTTTGGAATTTTTTAAAACTTGGTTAGGTAATAGAGAAAACCAAAATTTTCAAAATGTAGATTTAAAGACATGAATCTCGATTCCATGTTACTTTCCACAGAATCAATCAAGTTATTAAAAAAATCTGTTTCATACCGGCTTTTAGCAGACTTTATAGGCTGATCGCTGCCTTCATAATCAAACACCCTTTTCTTTTTCGCTACTCTTTTATTTTTAAAATCTTTTGGCAAATCATAACTGCTTTTCTTAATAAACTGATGAGTGTCAGACAAGCATTTTTCGAATCCAGTGTGTCGATATTCTTTGATCGAGTAACAAAATGTATGCAAATGTTCAAGAGTAATGCTTAAATGAACTTGTACAGATTGCCATAATTTGCTTATGGTATTGACACGCGTTAATAACTCATACCATATAAGTAATGATATGATAAATTCCAAACTGAACATTTCGTTTAATCGCAATCACTGAGTGTGTCCGATTGTTCCATTTGGCATTTTAAGTTTTCTATGCATTCAACAAGATCATCAAATTGCAGTAATACGGCCTTCACCGTCTGGATACTGCTTTCCCACCTTGTGTCTGATAAAGGCTTCATAGTAAGCTTTAATATTATCTTTGATTATGTTCCAGCGACGACACTGAGTTTCACCATTATTTAGTTTTCTTGAGAAATGAAAATTGGAAAAGTGTCTATGATCATCATCTTGATGATAATATTCATTACTGTTATTTAACTGCTGTGTGGGACCGCTTTCAACTATATCATGACGCTGAGCATCCGTCATGGGAAACGTCCACAATCCCGGGTCAAAACTGGCAAATGCTTGTTTCACTACATCACTGGGATCTCTGTTAACAGGTGGAGAACTTATTTCAATCTTTTCTTCTTGGTCCTGATTTACATTACTCAAAGTGAACACAGAAATTTCAGCGTCAGATTTTGATTGGCAAGCTATTTCTGTTTCTGATTTTCGTCGTTCGGTGTCGATAGTCGGTGCATCTGGAGTAATTTCCAAATTCTCGGATACAGATACATGTTGTTGAGAAGTCGAAGCAACCGATTCATTTGATTCTATACTACCAAATTCGGTTCGATTGAGAAATTTCGTCATACCTGAACTTAAAACCTGGTTTGATACAGCTCTTTCAGCTTTTCTTTTTCTTTTTGCTGAACCAGATTCCCATTTTCTCCTTTTATCTCTATCTCTCTTAAACCCTAAGCCTGACATGATTGATAAATTATGAAGAATGCGCCAATATTGTATCCGTAACCAGTAAACAAACAATAATAACATTTCTAGGTAGGTACTTGTTACTTCCTTAGGTATAATTAACATATCAGAAGTGGACTAATTCGTTCGAATAAAAATTGGAGGAATATAATGCATATTACCTACCTACTTTGTACCTACTTTAATATTCCACAAACATAATACGTACAGTCCTATCCTACTAATTTATAAATGTCAATGTTTGTATGTATGTTTGTTACTCTTCCACTGACTGAAACGGTTTGACAGATTTGAGTGAAATTCGGGATAAAGACAGTTAAAGTCCTGGATTAATATAAATTCTACTTCTTATCGTGCAAAAATTAACACTGTTCCTATAATGTACAAAAAATCTACTTTTATCCGAATAAAAGAATACAATTGAGTTTTTATTTTACAGAGTCGTCAACAGATGGCGCAAACTTATAAAATAGGCAGTTTTTAATAAATAAAATATCAGATACCTATCCTTTTTTACAGGCAAATTTGAAATAAATGTTAGACGGTTTCATTTTATGTTATGAAATCTTAATTGAATGAGTCACGTGATGAACCACCAGCATGCTTTTTTTTTTTTTTCCACGTCGTACAAAAATGCATCTCTCTATATAAAGGGAGATGTCCTGACACACTAACTGACTGAATGAATGACTGACGATCATCGCTCAGTCGAATCTACAGGAGATACAGATATGAAATTTTAGGAGCTCATGGCTTTCGTGTCCGAGGCGTCATTTAAGAAGCGATTTTTAAAAATTCGAACGCAGACGGGAGTGGGGGTTTAAACGTTCTTTTCACGTTTCCCTTCATATCTCGGGGGAGAAAAGAGATAATCGAAAAATTCTTGATTTAAACTGTAACTAATACAAATATCTAAAAGTCAATTTTAGGATTTTTTAGAATTCCTACCTAAACAGGCGTGAGGACTCCAAACATTCTTTTCACATTTTCCTTCATATCTCGGAGGAAAAGCGATAGACGTAAAATTCTTGCTTTAAAATAGAACTAACAACAATATCTAAAAATTATTTTCAGGGTTTCTTAGAATTCCCACGCAAACAGGGGTGAAGGCCCCAAACGTTCTTAAACGTTCTTTTCACATTTCCTGGAAAATGCCTCGCGAAGATTTTAAAACAGTTTTAGCAGGCGATTTTGACATAGATTTCGATTTTGAAGAAGTATTTTATGGAGCTAGACGACAAATACGGCCGACTCGCGGAATATGGCGCACATTGCAACAGCATTTAAAAAATTAAGTATAGTTAGAATACCCCTGACGAATATTGTAAAACAATTTTTGTAGACAATTAAATGTATATCCAAAATATGTGTGTTTTTATTTACTTATTTTCCATTAGGGATGTAACGGATATTCGGCCACTATTCGGTATTCGGCCTATTCGGCTGTTTGGCCGAATATTCGGTAGACCGAATATTAAGTTGGCCGAATATTCGGTCAGCCGAATACTGAACAGATATTCGGCCGAATAGTTGGGTCTGAATATTGCTACATATTCAGCTGAATAATTTAAGAACAAAGAGAAAAATATATTTTTAACATGTATTTTTTAATGCATTTACAAATAATATTGCTTAGTTAAACTTCAATATGCTAATTTTATATTATAAAATATCCCAAGTCATTGAATTTTAAATTGGATGAAACATAATTTAATGTATTTAATAATATTACAGAAATGCAGACTTTTCTACTTTGGTGGCACTACTTGGTTTTCTTCCTTCTTTATGGGGTGGGGGTAGGAGGAATCTTTTCAGATCCTCAATCACAAACATAATTTTGAAAAGCAGCTACATATATTTGCCCAGAGGCTGTAAAACTCAAAGAATAGTGTATTTATGTATAGTTACCAGATTAATCACATACCATAACATATTTATTATATTAATTATGAATATCTCAAAATATAATTATGCTGCTATTAGTGTTTAACTTTGTAAAAGATATTTTTTCATGACCAAGATATTTTTATAGATAATATAGTGTTGTGCATTTTTAATCATCTACAAATAATATAAAATGAATTTTAATTGGTCTTTATTTAATATTTAATTATAAATTCAAAAAGCGACATTTTATTTACAGTTAAAATGGAATTTTAATAAATTTAATATTCGGCCTAAACTATGTGCCGAATATTCGGTATTCGGCCTGAGCTATTGGCCGAATATTCGGTATTCGGCCAAACCACTATTTGTTACATCTCTATTTTCCATTTGCATTTGCTGGTTTAACAATATTCATTCCGTGCGAAGTACGGGTGCTTCAGCTAGTACAATATAATACGTTATACGCATAATGAAAGAACTTCAAAAAAGAAGGCGGATTCTAGCGCAACAAATAGAATATATAAAACAAATAATAAATGCAATTTTTGGTCACGTAATTTTTTGTAAAGAAAACTATAAAAACATGAGTGTAAGTATAATAAATATTTCTTACCTTATTCTTGACAAATAAACACAGGTACCATTATTTTTCTCCACGACACAAACCGAATTTCTAATTATTAAGCACGTGTTATCGTTTTAAAAATATGTAACACTTATTTATTCCTTATTTATTCTAAAGGAACACGAAGCGAGAATGCGTCTGCATGGGATAGGTACTTTGATTGGCTTTCTAATAAGGGGAAGTCCCGAGCTATGCCCGTCTCTGGCAACATTAGTTGGCATTAAGCCGTTGGTCCAGACTAAACATAAACGAATGATCAGAAACGACAGAGACGAGATTTTATAATTAATTAATTTTATAACATAATATAAGTAGTTTATCAGAAATATAGATTATATCATTCACATTCATTTCGTGCGCCGAAGAGTGGGATATCTTTAAGTTGAGAATTAATTCTAATGTATTTATTATAAGAAAAACCTTGTGGCATGAACTTTTGAATTTTCCATATTTTTTCAAATTTATTTTCGGCTGTGAGGCGCGAGGCCCTTTGCACCGCGAGGCCATGGGCAGGGACCCACACCGCCCACGCCTTATGCCGCCTCTTTTCAGAAAGATTGGAAGAACCTTTCTGACTTCAAGTCCAGAACCGATTGCAAAGAAAACCAGTCTAGGTCATAAGATCCGAGTTCCCAGATGGTTAGATTTGTGAATTGACTTTGCAGAATTTTGAGTTTTAGTTATGCAAAGCTCAAGAGGTGGGAGTGTTGCAGCAGCTCTAGTATGATTTGAGCTAGATTTCCATGGGACATTTTTTATTGATATTTTCATAAGAAGCTGGTACCGCACACCTCAACTTGAAACGAGAATCTTCTAGGAAAAAAAAATGCTTTTGATTGTTTAGTTTAAGATAGTTTACGATTGTGTTTCATGAAATGTAATTCCATAAAATGTTTATGGTAACTGCAGTTCTTGTACATGCTATAAATAACTTGTCTTGTAAAATAAATGTTGTGTAATTGTTCAAGAGTCTAGAAGTTAAATAAATCACAGTAAAAGAATCTGGTCTCATATTTATGTGACAGTAAATTTACAAATTTTTCATAAAACATGAATATGCTTGAATTGTAAAGATGTAAAGACAGGAGGAACAAAGAAAATAAAAGTTATAATTTTTAATTAGGAAAATTGAGAGAGGGTCGTATTTACATCACATTATCAACAGTCGGTGAAAGGCTATAAAACTACCTAATTTTGAATCATGCAACTAAGGATCAGCTTTTTACAAGTTAATAAAGATCTATTGTTTAAATAGAGATTGACATAAACCAAGGAGATTAAACTATTTAGAACTAAACAAAATTAAAGAAAGTGTCATTTTTTTTTAATTCTAATTAAAAAAAACACACATTTTAAGTCATCTAATGCAAAATAACTTTAAGCATATATAAACTTAAAAGATTTTTATGTTGTAAAAGAGAGAGCGAGAGAAGTTTTCTTATTATTTCATGTAAATTGAACTAGAAAATGTTGACAAAACTAAACATTAAACAGTTGGTGAAATCAACTCTATTTTTTTCATAAATCTAGGTATGTGAAAACCACTTTAGGCAAAAATTTAAGCTAAATCTTCTAAAATAAGATGAGCATCTTTTATCCCCACTGCACCCCTCCCCCACGGCTATTTTCTGTCATAAAGACAACATTTCTAATTTTCATTTTAAGATTATTTCTTTGTTTTCTGTTATATGATTTGACAAGATATAATGCTTTGGACTGGATGATATTCACAAATTAAGGATTACAACAGTAGGACGATTCAAATTTGAGCAATTATCATCTTAAAAAATATCAAAGTGAGAATAAAAAAATTGTTTTAACAAATTATATAGAGTGTTTCTATAAATACTTGTTTATTAAAATCAATTTAACATTACTTTTGATTTTAATCTAAATCAAATACTCACATGAATTACTTATAAATGCTGCATACTCAGCATCAGATATGTTGTCAGGAGGCAAAATAACACATTTCTGAGTCAATATGCCTTTGTACAGTTGTTTGCCCAGAAGAATAAAAATGGATCCAAAAAAGATAATTAGAATCAAAGCCTGAAAAAGCTTTCGGATGCAGTTTCTCAGCACCAAAGCAGAAAGATTCAAAACTGAAATGAAAATATTATTAAAATGTAGTGTTCATCATACAGAAATATAATAATAAAAGATTTAAAAATAATACTGTGGTGCAGACCACATATTACATTTGTATATTAATATACAGTATGTCCTAAAAGTTCCCATACTCTAACACAAAAACTGTCTTTTTTTTTGTTTTTTGTTTTTTCAAATATATATTAAATTTTCTTGTCTGCTTATCATTGTGTGTATCCTATCATTTTTATCATTTCTTTCTTTCTTTCTTTCTTTTTTTTTTATTCAAGTTGTGCAAGAATAAAGTTTTATATTATTTTGTTCTTCTGACCAAAATGAGTTTATCACACATTCAGAGAATTGCGCAGATTGAGGCTTATTTTGAATATCTATATAAATAAAATTAGACTTTTGTCTGTACATCTCTTGGAATTCAAAAATTTTGCTATTTCTATCCGTTTCAAGCACCTGGGAATCCTGTGCGACCCTCAAAAAAAAAGTTTGTCTGTCTGTCGTTCTGTCATTCTGCCTGTGAGGCTTTTTTTGTTTAAGCATCACGTAAAAACGACTGAAGCGAAGCGAATGATATGGTATATTTGGTGTCATGATAGGTAGTCACTCAACTTAAAACATAGGCATCGAATTTTAAAAAAGTCTTTATTAGATTTTCAGATTTTGCGAAAATCTTTTCAAATTGCATAAATTCGTGTTCGAGCATCACATAAAAAAGACTGAAGCGATTGAAATGAATTTTGCTATCATGATTGGTGGTCACTCAACTTAAAACATAGGTGTCGAATTTTTAAAAAATCTTGATTAGATTATGAGATTTTGTGAAAATCCTTTCAAACTGCATAAATTTGTGTTCGAGCATCATGTAAAAATGACTGAAGCGATTGAAATTAAATTTGGTATCATGATTGGTGGTCACTCAACTTAAAACATAAGCGTCAAATTTTTAAAAAATCTTGATTAGATTTTCAGATTTTGCGAAAATCGTTCCAAACTCGTTAGAATTGTGTTCGAGCATCACGTAAAAACGACTGAAGTGAATGAAATGAAATTTGGTATCACGTGTGTGTGTGTGATAGGTGGTCACTCAACTTCAAACATTATCGTCGAATTTTTAAAAAATCTTGATTAGATTTTGAGATTTTGCGAAAATTGTTTCAAACTGCATAAATTTGTGTTCGCACATCACGTAATAACTGCAAAGGTGAAAAAATGGTATTTGGTGAAATGATAGGTGGTCAAAAAAATCGATCAGATTTTGGGATTTTGCGAAAATTGTTTCAAACTGAGTGAATTTTTGTTCACGCATTACGTAATAACGACGAAAACAAATGATATGAAATTTTGTCACATGATAGGTTGTTGCTCAACATAAACTATAGGTGTCCAATTTTTTAAACATTTTTATTAGATTTTGAGATTTTGTGAAAATTCTCTCAAAATGCGGTTATATTTCTTTAAGCATCGCGTAATAACGACTAATACGAAATTTGGTGCTAATCTTAATTTATAGGTGTTGAATTTTTAAAATATTTTTATTATATTTTGAGATTTTGTGAAAATCGTTTTAAAATTCTGAAATTTTTGTTCCAGCATCTCTAAATAAAGACTGCAAGGAATGAAACAAAATTTGGTGACATGATAGGTTGCCACTCAACTTAAATTCTAGGCTTCCAATTTTTCAAAAATGTTGATTAGATTTTGAGATTTTGCAAAAATTATTTCAATATGCGGAAATATTCGTTCGCGCATCACATAATTACGAATGAAATTATATTACTTAGTTAATCTCTAACCTGTAATATTTTAACAATACATAAAAATTTTAACTTCGTTTTCTTTACCTTTGGCAGTATACTACACCCATTCTGTGTACTCCTACAATGCTGACGAAAGTTCTTGCTTTTTGGAAATTTGCATTCAGTACTAACCCGTCAACGATGGGTACTTCAGCTAGTAAATCATATGAAAGATGCAAAGATGTTTGACAAAATGAATTTGCAAATGATGCAGCAACTGCTCACAGGTAACTTATCCAGTAATTTGTTACATTACTAGAAGTGAATGAGTGGGATTCTGGGTTCCAACAAGATGATGCAACATGCCATGGATATGATAGATTTTTTTAAGCGATTGACTCATCTCAAAAAACCTCTTTGGCCACTTTGATCCTCTAATCTTAGCATCCCAAACTTTTTTCTGTGGATATATTTAAAGAACAAAGTTTAAGCAGGTAATCTACAAACAAAAGATGATCAGAAAATTGCCATTTACTCAGAGGATACAAGAAGTCTCCCCAGTATATTAAAACATATTTCAATTAACATGTGCAAATGAATTCAGCTTTGCCTCGAGAAAGAGGTGATATTTAAACATTTATTATAAATCTAAATTCAGTTTTTTCCCCCCCTATTTTGATATTAAAAGTGATTTTTACCATTAGCATAAAAATAATTGTTTTAAGCTTCGCTGTTTTGTGAATAATAAATATATATATCATGAGTATAGGAACTTTCAGGGCACTCAGTATAACCCCTGCCTATAGGTTGCTGTCTCCATGTTATACAGGGTGCGTTCTGAAAGTAATGCACATTTTCTGAGAAAAATAGATTTATTGATCCTATTGGTATAAATGGTTAAAATTCTTCAAAATAGTCCCATTGTGCATCAATACACTTGTGGACACAATTCTGCCACACCTGGAAGGCACCCTGGAACTCCTCAACTGGAATGCCTCTCAGGAACCTTGTAACATGAGCTTGGATGTTCTTCACCAACTCCCAGTGGTTTCCTTTCAGCTCTCTCTTCAGTCAGAGGAACAAAAAAAAGTCAGGGCTGAATCATTTCTAATCAATTCCAACAATTCTTCACTGCACAAAACTCTTAAGTTCTTTCTGCTCTTCTGCCAACACCTTCAGCACAAGCTTTCGCACAGACCTTTCGCAGTTGCAAATCCTCTGTCACAATCCCATGTACCACACATTTTGACAAGTTCAAGGTGTTAGCAATTGCCTGGATACTTAACTGATGGTCTGACTTCAAAACTCACGTACACAAAACTCACGCTGAACGTTTTCATTGGTGACCTTCTCCCATCCCTCCTTGAAGGTCTTGTGCCACCTTCCACATTGAGACCTCGAATTCTTCCCAAGCCACACACAAAACTTTATGCCGTACCGCTGTTCGAGCAAACACTTAATCTCGTTGTGACATAATCGAAAATTTGTGCAAAGACATGTCCTACAGCTCCTACTGCTCAGAGTAAACCAAGACCGGGTACGCTTGGAAGGACAGATCCCCGCCACTTTTTTCAACCAATCCAGGCGCAGAGGCGCAGAGAGCCAAGTCGGGGTCCCAGAGATAAAATCTTCGGGGTCCCTTTGCTATCCAGAAACAATTTTGATATCGTGTTACATCAATCATTTATTCCTTACTGAAATTATTAATCATTTAAAGAAACTTTAAATTAATAGTAATTGAAAAATAATTAATTCGATTAAAATTATTTATTTAAAAGTATCATACTTAAATAAACATTCATTCTCTAAAAAATACCAACATTTTGTTTTAAAGATTTCGTCACCTCCATAGAAAAACTGTGTTTGGAACGTTAACAAAACTTTTACATGGCATGTTTCCTCAGTATCGAAAAAAAATAATGTTGTTATTTATATTTCCATTTAAGCAGGCAGCCAAAAAAAAAATTTTAGAAGTCCCAAAAAGTGGAAAGTTTAAAATTTCTCAGAGAAATTCTTGATCTTTAACATTCTGTTAAGGAAAATTCAAAATTTCGAAGGTTGGGTGGGTCCATAGTCTCTTCTGGTTATGCCCTTTCTTCCGTTATTTAACAATGTGTCTCGAAAAGAAAGATATCTTGTTAAATAAATCTTTTCTAGTTTTAGTCATGGCAAACTGTTGAATAACACCGTCCAAGTCTACTTTTCTTGAAAAAGAAGACTCAGTCACTAACACTCCTCGTGTTTGACAAGTTGGTGGATTATGTTCCAGCTGTTTTTTGCAATTTCATTAAAAAATTAATTTGAATCTTCCGGGGACATAATCTGTATTTGGACTTCTTTTTTTTTTTACAAAATTGACAACACACTAAGTATTATACATAAACAGCAAAAGCGGGGCCCCTTCAAAAGGTGAGGCCCTGGGGATTTTTCCTCTGCTCCCCCTCCCTCTCTGCGCCACTGTCCAAGCGCGTTGCGATGGATAGTCATGTCACAATAAAATCATGTACATTACTTTCAGAACATACCCTGTATATAACCCCCCACACACACATCCATTTTAGTTAGTCTCACCTTTTTCTTACATTGAATGCACGCAGACACACCTCGTGATGAATTAATTACTGATAAGGGATTTCTTCTTGCTTAGAGCTTGCAGTAAAATCTAACACTCCTTTTGCCAGCAGCTACATACTCCTTGTTCAGTATGCTTTTTTTTTCTGAAAACCTCACGAGCCTTGCAGCTACACCTTTGAGTTTGCTTGCCGAAGACTTGGCACGGAATTCTTGTGGTTTTAGGGTTGACCATAGTTTTAACTTTTTTATGCAAGATGCTTCAGTTTCATTGTATGCACATGCATAAGCTAGTCTGGCATGATTATTATCTTAACAGTCACTAACTATCTGAGGGCCCCATGTGAATTTCTTCCAAATGCTTTCTATGTACCAAACAGGCCTGTGGTGTAATGTAATGTCTAGACTAGCAGTTCCGAACTGGTGTGGCACGTCCCCATTGGGGAGCGCAGAGCATTTGCGAGGAAACATCCAAAGAGAAAGCGATAATGCATGCTTTAAAAAACCATTTTATTTATTCTTATTTTTATACCAACATTTTTTATTAAAATGTGACTAAATATTTATTGTTAAAAATTAAAACACTGTATGTATGAGGAATGTGAGGAGGGGAGGGTGTGTGGCATCTTAAGTTATCCTTTGTCAGGAGGGCTCAATGTTACAAATTTGGGAACTGCTGGTCTAGACATAATGGCTAGCCTTTAGGGTCTATAGAGATGTTCTGGTATCATAATGCCCTCATTAATAACCCTTAGCATTGGAGCTCCACCTCCTAGCACTTCGGAGTCTAAAAGGATTGTATTTATGCCCCTATACTTATAGAAATGAGAAAACTTGTAGTTCAAGTGTCGTTTAAAACATCCAGTGATATTTGACAGTGGTTTACTTGGGAGAAAAGTTTACTTACTCGGGTACACCTCAAAATGGCCATGATTGCATTCAAATTTGTAAGCCAATTGACATTTTACTTACATGTACAAAGCAAAAACACTTTTCTCTCAACTAGTTATATTTCTTTCTCACCACTATGAAGGCATACACAAACGATGTCCCAATTGGATGGGGAGAGAAACGGTAACAAGAAGTGTAATATCACATTTTGGTTAAAATCAAAACATTTAAAGAAGTAAGTTAAATTTTAAGCTTATTTTGAAATTACCAGAATTTGGGGATATTTTTTAATGGGGTCAAAACAATTTTTTTTTTTTTTTAAGGCATTCAGAATTGGTTCTCAGACTATAGTAGCAGCAGAAATTTTCCCCTTAAAGTTATACTCACAAAATCCCTAAAACACAGTTACATTAATAAAATGATTTTATACAGATTAACTATCCATTGCATAAATTTAAAATTACCAAATTAAAATCCATTTCATAATGTTTTCAGATTCCAGCACAGCTGTCTTCTTGCCACAGACATCTGCACTTGTGGCTGAAGGCTAACAGATTTAAATTTGGTCATTTTTAATTTATACTACACACAGTTATGTGTGCACAACAAAGCACTACATTATAGATCATATTTTATTTTTAAATTATAAAGTATGATCTATAACGTAGTGCTTTGTTTTTGAACTGGAAATACATAGTTATGTAATACTGTGTGACATATGACACAAGGATCAGGGAGGGGGTATAGTAAAGTGTAACACTTAGTGACAAAGGGGGAGAATGTAAAAAATATTGAAAAAATAAAAGTGACTTAATTTATGGATGGTGAAAAATAAAGAATTTTTAATAAAGTTTCCTAGTAAAAATGATAATAACGTTAATTGCAGAGGTTATTGCAGAGGTAAGCATTGAGAGCATTAGAATGTTGAAATAATTAAAACTTTATAAAATAACACGCATAAAAGGACTTACAGACAGGAATCTTACAGGTTGATAAGTACCTTTTATAAGTGTTATTTTACAAAGTTATAATTATTTCATCTTTTAAACACCAGTTTCTTTTGAGTGTTTTTTGTTAGCATTAGAATGTTTTTGCATGTTAATTGCTCTTTACAGGAAAGACATTTTACTTATTACTACTAACCTTGGTTGTTGCATTGCAATTTTAACCTCTCCAATTAACATTATTATTATTTTCATGGAAGTTAGATCCCTCCTGTTCCTAAACCCCCACCCCACCCCAAAATTTTAGTCAATGCACTAAAAGATTTTAATTTGCACTGATTCTAGAGATCAATTAACGGTGAAAGCCCTGAATACTGCCTTTCTGTCTCTATATTGTGTTTTTCCAAAAGTTTCATCAAACATCATTGCAGATAATTGCACTATTTCTTTTTAAATCTAGTTTAATTTCACACAAAAGCATGGAAGAACAAGAGGTGAAGAAACTACAAATCTATCCCTCAATACAGTCAAAGATGGTCTTGATAAAAAAAATACTTCATTTTTAAATTTTAATCTAAATATTTTTTGTGGAGATAAAATTAAATGAAACCATAAGTGAATCCATGTGAGCTAAAGAGGTAAGCAGGAAGGCATTTTATGAAAATCTGTGAAGATTTTATGAAGCTTTGACAACATACTTAAATCTAGAAAAAATTTTCTTAGCCTTGTTTCATTAATCTTGAATAGATAAATTTATAGCACACGATAATAAATATCCATCCCAATTAATCATCTTCTATAAGCTACTAAGTTCATAAAATATTGTAATAAAAATAATATACCTTCTATCATGTTTCTGACCAGAGTTTAGCTTCTTTTTTTAAAAGATCATTCATCCTGAAGCAACATATTTCTTGCAATCTAAAAAGAAATATACACGTGAATAGATTAAATATAGAGAGACCAAATAGACGCCACCAGAAGTTGGACAGAGCAGCAAGGCGGAATATAAGAGGTGAGGTGGTGGGTGCAGGAGGCACACGATGATTCATTCTGTTTACGGGTGTTCATTCGTGGGGGGATCCTAACAAGGATCGTAAATATCATGATATTTTCGAAAATATCAAAAATATCCGATATTTTTTATATATATCTGATATTTTGATGTATATCCGATATTTTGATATTTATAAATATTTCTGATAAAAAGTTAATTTTATTGATGATAAATATTTTCAAGCATGATATAAACATTATAACAACAAATATTCAACTTATATTTGCTAATAGTTATATATTTTGCATTTAACAACAAATTTTTACCAGATAAAGTAGGAAACAGAAACAAACTTTTGAAAAATTAAATATGTTTTTATGTACTCACTAAAATGCAAAATGTAAAATTCAATCTCCAGTGTCAAGATAATTTTATTAATTACAAATTCAAAATAACATGGGTTTTATCTTCACTTAATTTTTTCCCACAATATCTGTGGTCCAACATATATGCAGCTAAATGTGCTGGTGATAAAGCCATTTCTTTTCTTTTTGAGAATTTTTTCATAATATCTTTCCTGCCATATACTTCTAATTTTTCATTTAATTTGCAAAAAAATGTCAACACTTTGTGCATCAATTACTTTGGACCTCATCAAGTACATTTGAAATGGGTCCTAAAATATCTATGTAATCAGAACAGTTAATCATTAGGTTTAGATCATTGACTAAATTGAAAATGTCTTTATCAATTTCAAGTTTGTGCTCTTGACAAATTTGCACCAAATTTCCCCTGTTGTCATTCCATCATTCTCCTGGTAAGGTGTCATCTTCCATTTGTAGGGAATTTCACCTATTCCAAGTGAAATCTATGCATTTGTTGAACTTACCTCCATTTAATTTACAGGGGTTTCTTTTATATTTTCAACAATCTTTTAGATAAGGAAAGTACTATACTAAAAATCATTCCCCTTTCCTCCTTTCAATAGGGATGATACAGAAAGCCTGAGAGGATTATGTCCAGCCCCTTCTAAAATTGATTACTCAAGCAGTGATACCCCTTGTGGTAAAAAAGAGGATGAAATTTCTTGGAATCACCTAAGTTTCTTTATAAAAAATAAACAATACAATAAATATATACGATAAAATAATAAACAATAAGAATACTATAAAAGAAAATCTTTTCTTTTCCTTCCCTAATCGGTAAACTTATTCCCACACTTTATATGAAAATATCAAAAATATCATGATATTTATTATAAAATAAATATCGGATACATATCATGATATATATCACGATATATATCCATTGATATATATCAACGAACCCTGGATCCTAAACTTACAAAGAAACATTTTCCACAAAGAGGGAACTTCGAACTTCTCCCTCCGCAAGATTGCATGCCTTTAGGGTACCTTGCCAGCTGAAAGTTTTAAAGTGCACCTCAAAAATGTAGTTAACGATAACGAATGATTTGCAGCCAACATGTGCAGAAGAAACAGTGTCAGAATAACGCAGAGAGTGAAATTTCTTATTTGAAACTGCACTGGGGGCACAACGAATCCACAAGGAAGATGCATCTGCCTGAGGGAAGGTTGGGCAGACAGGCCAATCCGACCCTGTACAAAATTGATGTAGGAAATTTAGTTTACACTCGTGGATAGGCAGCGAACTTGTTTAAAATTCAGGCTTTTAGGGGTAAAGTAGATATAGTATATTTATCTTTATGTTATTTTGATTAATGAAAATTCTGCAAGCAATCCACACAGTTAAATGTAACCCTGTACTTTAGCATTCATTTTACTTGTCAAACATTTAAAAAATAGGAAAGTTTTAATTACTATGTATGTTATCAGAAAGGATGATGAATGGGCAGCAAATTTCAAGATCTATTTCTGTGAATTTCAACATCTATTTCTGTTATTTTTCACGCCAATTTTTGTTAAAACAATTTAAAAAGCAAAATGTTGAGTAAAATGTCAATGAAGGAACTGTTTTATTCAATCGTATTTTGTGAAAAGGCCACTTTAATCAATTGTATTTTTGCAAAGGGGCCATTCTAATCAATTACGTATTTTGTGAAGGGGCTGCAAAACGGACCCTATTTTTGTCTGCAGCATTGATCCCTGTCAACACTGGGGCATAAAAATAGGTTTTCTAGGTTTTATGTTGGGCTACATGAATTTTTCCTGTTTTTTTTTTTTTTTCAGTCTTTCTAGACCTGTGGAAACCTTGCTCTGCCTTTTATGTCCATGCAGTTAAAACAAAGAATCAAGGACAGATAAAATTTAAACATCAAACCATTCTTAAAACGAATACAAGCATGACAAGCATTCTAACAACTTCTAAAAAAAAATTGTTTACAATTACAGAAAATAACAATATTAGAGTATTGAAAAGAAGAAAATAAGTACTTCAGTATTTATCAACATGAATATAAAGTTCAATACTAGGAGGTACTTTTTGCAACTAGTTTAACTGGTTAAAAAACTGAATTAAGCATGCTAATCTAAAACAAGAATGAAGAATCATATAAAATGCATCAATCAGGGAACATTTTTTATCCTACACAACTAAGGTATATACGTTCCTACAATAATTATTGATATTAAAGTAATTGAATACAAGTAAAAATTACTGTAACTGTAAAATCTATTTTATAAGGTGAGTATTATTTCATTTAACATATCATTTTTTATTACAGATATTTTTCTCTCTGAGGAAAAAGGATGAAAATAACCAAAGGTAAATTGTTAATTTGGATAGCTTGATTTTTAAATTATAAAAATCATACAGTAAACTGGTGAAACCA
This sequence comes from Cheiracanthium punctorium, assembly GCA_038373885.1. Classification (NCBI taxonomy): domain Eukaryota; kingdom Metazoa; phylum Arthropoda; class Arachnida; order Araneae; family Cheiracanthiidae; genus Cheiracanthium; species Cheiracanthium punctorium. The sequence continues at coordinate 573,947 of JAWZYV010012686.1, read as the reverse complement.
TTATTTGTTACATTGATATTCAACGATCAACTGAAAATTTTTATTAAATATTTAGAGATATAAAAGATTTTTAAGAAGTTTTATCACATTAGATTTTAACTTCAATACATATAAAAAATTAAAATTTTAATTTTTTATCAAGTTTTTAATCTTAGAAATGTTATTTGAATGAAAAGAAGAGCAAAATACTTACAATACGACCAAAATTAGATTATAGATATAAATTTGCTTTCACATTCACAATTCTTTAGTCATTAAAGCCTTCTTTAACTCTCTTTTCTGAAAAGCGTTTATATAAATAAAAAAATTTCTAATTAACTTAGAATTAACAACTGTGTGTGTAAGTCAATGAGAGGGGGAGGGAGGACATTAAGCCTCTCTATAAAAATTACTTTTTGATTGTCTTCCCATTACTTAAGTACAACTATGATAAAATTATGTATGTGCGAATAAAGAAATGTGTTATGATCAGAAAAAAGTTCATTAATTTTTTATTTTAATTATTTATTTATTTAGGGGGGGGGGAGTTTTACATGATTATATATATCAATATATCAATGAGTTAGAATTTTTTCGACAATAGGATTATATTAAAATTCAAAGAAAGGAATATTTAAAGAAATTTTAGATATGTTTACCTTCAAGAACAACATTTTTTTACGAGGTTTGAATGCAAGCATTTTTAATGTATAAATTAAAGTCTGGCAATTATTAATAGTCTACAAAAATTTTATATACATCCACAAAGAAAAACCTTGATTAGCTAAATGCATGTTAAGTATACGTAACTGTGAAGCATATTATTTCAGTGTTACTTGTTTTCAAGTGCAAGGTATAGGATATACCGCTACATTTCTTGCGCATCAACAACATAACCATTGCAGACGATCAATAATAGAGAACAGAAGTTGAGAAGTACAGTTTCGTTTTCACTTCCTGTGGCGGTGCGGATCTTGGAGCTAGACCACGGATATATATAGTGGACACTCTCAATACCTCCTATGTTAGATTTTTGGTACCCCAAATAAGTTTCAATTATGTAAACATTGGAAATCTAGTGACGTGCAGCGACCCTAGCGGCAAAAGAATAAAGCATTTCCCTTGCGGATTGATAAAGGTGGATTCATATCTGCCGCGCCGCACCGCAACCATGCCGTACTATTTCGCCGTTTTGGACCGTTGGCTGTCCTCGCGGCGAGCTTGCGGTGCCGCAAGTAAATACACCAATGCTCTTCTGTAATTGGCTGTAGCTGTAAAAGCTCTTCTGTAGTTGGCTGTAGCTTTGCGGTCGCTGCGGAATATCTGTTCTCGCCAGATAATGCGCAAACCCTCGGCGCTCGCCGCGCGGGCTTCGTATTGCTCCGCCACGTGACGTCATTGCGGCGTCTTACCGGTACGGTACGGCCAGTATGAATCCGGCTTAACTAATTTTACTTGTTTTTAATTTTCCTACCTAGCCTGTGAACGCGATTATTAACGCAAGCACTAAATTTAAATTATTTTTTTCCCTTTTGCTTACATGGTTTCCTTAGTAACAATTGAATAAAAAATAGAAAAAAAAAATGTTCTATCTTAAGATTATTAAAATATTGAGCTTACATTTGTTAACGAGTGCGTATATCGTGGCTCACAGAAAAGAAGTTTTCGTCTGCCACGGTATATATTTACATTAGAAAATGGCTAAGAATTCATTACTGAGTTCTTTATGTAACATGAATTTAATATTTTAATATGAGTTTTTTAGCGGCAATTTAAAGCTCTGTTAAAATTTGTCGCAGCATGAAATAAATGTAATAGTCTAAGAGCCAGCGACCGCCAGTCCTTCGTCATAGTATAAAGCTGAAACTTTCTCTGCTCCAGAGCCTGATTATCGCATGGGCAAATCGGGACTTTGCCCAGGGCCCCTGGCTCGAAAGGGCCCCCAATTTGCAATACTCTTCTTAAATATATTTTTTATATCAAAATTTTATATGAAAAATAAAATAAATTTCATAGAAATGGGGCCCCCAAGTTCATTAATGCCCGGGGCCCCCGTTGGTCATAATCAGGCTCTGCTCTGCGCATACCCTCAACAGAGGTAGGAACAATCGAGGACTATAAAGTTTGGATGATCGTGACTTTGGCAGCTAACAGGTGACAAAAATGTATAAAATTGCAGACTATTTTCGTAATTTCATAAAGCGTGATTTTTTTATATGTTCTTCGGCGCAGTACCCAGGTAGCACAAAGATATTGACGAATGTCCACCGATATCGGGCAATATTTTTAAAGTCTCTGAATGTCATACATTGAATTTATGACATCTGCCGATATTGGCAGATATTCACCAAAGCCGAAGACTTGAGATAGTTAGCGAGATTCTGGTCATAGCCGAAATGGTGATTCATGAATCACCATTTCGGCTATGACTAGAGTCGTCAGTATCATTATAATGAATTTAAAGTGTCCATAGACCTTAATATATTTAATGTCTTAGGTAACCCTGTAAAGAAATTACTCTGTTGATTGCAATCAAAAAACAGATGCGCAGTTAGCTGTTATATAGCTCTAAATACAAAATCGTGTAAAACACGTCAAGGTCGATGACAAATGGTTAGATTTTGGCAAACAATGACTGACTACAGATATTACACCGTAAAACCTCGTGTTGCGGTTCACAAACGCAAAAATTCAAGTTGCGGGCAACGTTGAATTATTATATTTGATGAGGTTTAAAACTATAGCATTCAATGGGGGTTCTTTATTTGAAAAATCTGCTTGAGTGAATAGTTTTTCATAAAGAAAGTACATGACTGATTTGAATATTTATTTCATTACTTTTTATCCTTTGAAAAAATGACAAAATTCTATGATTGCAACGTAAGAAAATTGTTTTAAAAGTTTACCCTCCAAAAAAAGTATGCGAGCAAGAGATAAATTTCCTATTTTAGATTTCCGAATAATAATTGAGTTTTTGAAAAGCGCACAACTTGATAGAAATATGGAAAGTCATATTTATACATAGCCTAATTCATATTCTATGATAAATAATTTTAATATACGAAACCAACCTAAGAAATTTCTCTCTTGCTCGATACTTTTTTGGAGGGTATATCTTTAAAATCGTATTATAAAACGTTATTTGAGCTTTTTTGCGAATTCCAAAAGTAAAAATTTAATATAAAAACATAAAAAAATCACGCTTTATGAAATGACGAAAATAGAATTAGTTTTCCATGACTTTGAGATTGTCTGGCGGGGGTTTGCCACGATGCAAAAGTGTCTGGTAAGGGATAAAGTGATTTCTAGTACTGCGCCGAAGAACATATAAAATCGAAAATAGTCTGCAATTTTATACATCTTTGTCACCTGTTAGCTGCCAAAGCCACGATCATCTAAACTATATAGTACCCGATTGTTCCTTCCTCTGTTGGGGAGTATGCGAAAGAGAAAGTTTCAGCTTTTATACTATGACGAAGGTCTGGCGGCCACAGGCTCTTGCTCTATGCCTTCTATTTTTCATTTTAGTAAATTCAAAAGTGCATGTTTTAGAGTTGAGATTGACAGAGCCTTATTATCGCTTGGGCAAATCGGGACTTTACCCAGGCCCCCGGTTCGAAAGGGCCCCCAATTTCAAATATTGTTCTGAAATACATTTTTTATATCAAAATTTTATGAAAAATAAAACAAATTTCAAAGATGGGGGCCCCCAAATTCATCAATGCCCGGGGCCCCCATTGGTCATAATCAGGCTCTGGAGATTGAAGTTGATTTAAAGCGTTATTAGCGAAATTTGAACTTCTCTGGCTAAATACTTTTGAAAAAAATGTTGAAATTTCTAAATTTTGATCTGTGCACTCCAATTGTTTTCACTCTTTCTTTTAAAAATCCTGTTGATTTTATATTGAGTACGTACTGAAAATTCTCCTCAGTAAAAATTAACACATTCGCGAATTGTAAAAAAATACGTCTCCTAGGCGACGAAACTAAATAAACTGACGTTGTTCGTAAAGTGAAAAGAAACTGATAACCACTGACAGCACTAAACACACGCATTCCAGTTTTCTTACGAAAACTCGTGCAACGAGTTTGTCGTTTACGAATGCAGCCTTAGTTTGGTCGCTGAGAGTTTTTAGTACATACTCAATCTGATTTTTTTTCTCATCAAAATCTAGAAATTTTAACTTTAACTTGCATTTTTTCAAAAGTATTTTGCAAGAGAAGTTCAAACTTCTCTAATAACGGATTAAATCAACTTCATTCTCAACACTAAAAATAATTTTTGAATTTACTAAAATGAAAAATACAAGGAAGTGATTACCTTTGACCACAGATGAAAGTGGAGGGAGCAACCGACGCACATAGCGTTTCCAGAAACTTTCCGCCGCGGAACTATTTTCTTTTGATTGGAGCCCAGAAGATTAGCGGGAAGCCCTTGTTATTGTATGGTGATAGAGCTTTGTTTTACTAAAACATTGTTTTAAAATAGAGATGGTAGGCTGTTGTGTTACTGATTGCACTAATACGTCAGATGTAAAGAAGCCTAGTGTCACTTTTCACAGGTTAAATAATTATTTTTAATATACTTTCATCAGGACTAGCATTTATTTTTTACTTCCTTGTACGTAGTATAAGGAAGTAATGTGATCCCGAAAAATGTTGGGGGCCAAATTTCGACAAAAAAACCGATTTTGACTACCTCTAAATTTAATTTTAAAATTTTTTTCGATGCATCCTATCGTAGGCTAGCATGCACGATCATATTAACGCGTCTGCAACTCATTTTGACCAGCGGCGAGTCTGCTGTGGCCAGTTTGTTGTTGTTGTTGTTGTTGGAACATGTATTCGGATTTGTGTGCTTGCTCACGAGGAACCGCTTATAAATCCACGTCAAAGAAAGGACAAACACAAGGGGGGGTCAAATGCCTTGGGGGAGGACTTTTCTGGGTATCTAGCGCGTATTCACGTTACATCTGGAGAAAACCGCCCAAAACTCCAGACCGCTAGACCGACGGCCCCGCGAGAGGACAGAACCCTGTTCCTCCACTTGAGCCATCTCCCAATGTCAGTGGCTTTAACCACTGTGCTACACATTGGTGTGGCCAGTTTTTCCATGCCGTCTGTACGTACGTACGTACGTACGTACGTATGTATGTATGTAACTCGCATATCTCAAAAACTATTGGTCGTAGAATGTTGAGATTTGATATTTAGGATTGTTCTATGATCTAGTTGTGCACCTCCCCTTTTGGTGGCAATCGAATGGATAGTTTATGTACAGGACCGCCCAAAAGATTCGAAATACATTACGCTCTATGGGCCGAAATTCATTAAACTCACCTAACTCAAAAGCTATTAGGCGTAGAATGGCGAAACTTCATATTTTGGATAGTTGTAACATCTAGTTGTGCACCTCTCCTTTTGGTTCCATTCGACTGGATAGTTTATCTACAGGACTGCCCAAAACATTCGAAATACATTACGCTCAATGGGCCGAAACTCATTAAACTCGCATATCTCAAAAACTATTAGGCGTAGAATGTTGAAACTTTATATTTAGGATTGCTGTAACATCTAGTTGTGCACCTCCCCTTTCGATTCCATTCGACTGGATAGTTTATCTACAGAACCGCCCAAAAGATTCGAAATACATTACGCTCTATGGGCCGAAATTCATCAAAGCGTTTTTTAGAGGTATTGGGCTATTTCAAACGACTCAGAAGTGATGTATGCTGTAAAGAGTTAGAAAATGAATTTCTCCATTAAAAAAAGTGTCTTTATCATTTGTAGTTCTGCTACAGGAACACTCAAAAGATTTCCAATACATTACGGTCAATGGCAATTTTAGGGGCATTCATCCATTTCAAGCACAATACCGTCCTACCACATAAGTTAGGTAATGGTCCGACCACGGTCACGTGCCTCCCTCAAGAACTATGCCAAAAGTCGCCAAGCTTGGCGACTTTTGGTGTACGTGTGTGCATATTTAACTCTCAAATCTCAAAAACTATTATGAAATTTCATATATAAGAATGTTGTAACATCTAGTTGTGTATCTCGATTTTTGGTTCCAATCTACTGGAGAGTTTATATACAGGACCACCGAAAAGAATTTTAGTACTCTAATGTCTATGGACATCTTCAATATAATACAACTGTAGACAGTCATTGTTTGGTACATGCCCAAAAACTCGCCGTCTGTCCTCGACCTTGGCGAGTTTTGGCGAAATATCGCCAAATTTGGCGATAGTCAGTCATTTGGTCCATGCCCAAAGTATCGCCATTTGTCATCGTTCTTGGCGAGTTTTGGCGAAATATCGCCAAATTTGGCGATAATCTGTCATTGTTTGGTTCATGCTTAAAATCTCGCCAAATGCCGTCGACATTGACGAGTTTCGCCGAAATATCGCCAAATTTGGCCCCAAAAATTATTTCGTATTTTGTATAACTCTAAAACTTTAACCCGTAGAATTTTAAACTTTTGTATTTAGAACTATATTATAATACCAACTGTTTTCAATATCTTTTTTGACAGCAATCACTGGGAATTTATTTACAGGGTGAGCCAAATGACTTTAAATACATTAAGGTGTATGGATGCATTCAATTCATTGAAAGTCCTTGGTCAATGACTACTTTGGCTATCCCCAAAATCTCGCAAACTATCTCAAGTTTGTCGGCTTTTGGTGAAATATCGCCAAATAAAGTGTCAGAAGGAAATGTTTCAAATTGAACTCAGCTTGGCGATATCGAAATATTTGGCTAGAAATCGCTAAACCTTACTATTATTGATATTTTATCTCTTTCAAACAAATAAGTTTAGAGGAAGTGCGTAGAAAACATTTTTGATTTAATAGACGTGCAAGGAAGTCATGTGTTGGACACATCAGATTTTTTTTTTTTTTCACATACTACAGTTGAACCTGTATGGCAGATGTAATGTTCATGTATCTGGAATGACAAAAAAAATTATTTCGATTGTATAAACGGTTGTAAAATTCTTTGATATTCTTACATAATGTATTATAAAAGTTGAAAAATGAAAATCGGCCTTTTAAATTTATAAAGTATGGTTTGTTTAATTGTTTTTTCAGTTTCTGTTTGTATTGCTTTGATCCGTGTATTTTGATTAATAATTTTGGTTAATTGCGAAGTAATGAAGAAAAGGAACATTTATCTGTACCGTTTATGGTTCAATTGCTAACTTAGAACTATGTGTATCCTAAATTATTTTTTTTAATTTGTATTATTATACAATATAACAACTGATTGTCTTGCAACGATTACATATTTTATTTGTTTATATTTGAAAGCTAATGTAATTCAAATGTTAAGAAATATTATTTGTAATATGATATAAATTTCAACTAACCGCCAACGCCCACAAAATATCATTAATCCGTCTCCGAATTGAAAATACGAAAACGAAACTAACACCTGCGATATTAAATATACGTGAAAAACATATTATCTTTAAAAGAAAATTGTTCAGTTGCATGCTGTACGTTCTTTTGAGTTCCGTTATTTTTAATTCTACTTTCGTTGTCGTTTCTCAATCGTTTTTCGTAAAGAAGAAAGTTCAATATAGTCATTCAATCGCCGTAATCAATGTATCTACATAGGGCTCGTCTGCTTTTTTTTGGTCTCCAATGGTTCCATCTTCCTCTCGCGGAGGAATACAATTTTGTTAGGAATATGTTGTATTGGAAGCTTAGAAGAAGCGCTCTCCACTTTCCTCTATGCCTTTGACAGTGTTGTAGTGCTAAAACTTTTTTTTCCCGGAACGCGTAATTCCGTGGGTTTTTTTTTTGTGTGTGTGTGTGGGGGGGGGGGATGCATGGGCGCCCGCAGCATAGGGTAAGGGGGGCAATGCCCCCCCTGGATTTTTGTATGCAGTGTTTTCCCTTGATTTTTTGCGCTTTCCAACATGGTAACCATATGTTGAAGTAGTCTTTGCCCCCCCCCTGGGAAATATTCTGCCGGCGCCCATGGGTGTGTGCACAAGTTTATGACGCGTAATAATAAAACCCCGCTTTTTTATGTCAGTAACCAATATATAAGTTTCTATGGATAATATTGAAAAAGGTCTTAATTGACTCAAAGTGTACAGTTAAGTAAAATTGTTAACCTAAAGCAATGTAAAATTTTTGGGAAAGGATAATTTATTTAAAAAGTTGATTTTACCTATCCAAAGTGTATAAGAAAGCAGAATGTTACCCTTTAACTATCTTTGGGGAGGCTGAAGCTTCTTAGCCCTACCCTGGACCTGCCACTGGCTAGTCGGGTGCGTTGTCACAAATTTCATTGTCTGCAATGCTACCACCGCGTTCAACATCTGTGTCCATTTTGTTATCGACATTGATTCTGAGAATCTAATGGTTCTCTGTATTTTATTATTTGCATCCATGATTATTTTCTTCAGACGCAGAGGGAACAGAAAGAGCAGGAGGTTGAATTTCTAATCGACTAGGCTCAGTTATCAATCAGTTTATTGGGATGATTTCAACTATAAAGGTATTCAGAGAATTGGAACAGGAATATTGCTGCAGAAAACTCTGCTTGTTTCCTGGGTTCGTCGTTTTAAGGTGCAGAAAGTTCTAGTAAAAAATCCACTCGTCAGGATGGAACACTAACTTCGTCGGAAGAACTTCGTCGGAAAATCAGCTGTACAAAATTCACAAGCCGAATCAACCAGTATAGCGTGAGTACGGGTTTTTTAGCTTCCTTTCAACAAAAGGCAAAGCAAATTATGGGACTTACATAAAAAAAAACCTTTATTACTCTAACATAAATCATACAATTCCAACGCCAGTTTTATCAGGCGTCCAAAAACAAGAACAGTCCCAACAAAATTTTATATAAAACTAAATTAAATCTTTAGAATCCTCGCACCTTTCATTATTGTAACGTGCCCTCATTCTGAAGTACATATTTTATACTTCAGCTCGAGTCAAATTTCCCAGTTTTATTAGCATGGAGTTTGGTGCGTTCGTTAGTTCATCATCACATAATCCGTTGATAATATCGACGGAACTTTACTGCGTGCTATAACAAACCGCTTAATACAGAAGCTTTCACAAATGCTGTATTTCTCATACAAAATAAAACACTTCCACAGGCAAAAATTCAGTGGAAATGTACGAGGGAAATAGTAAACAGTCCCTCAAGACTCAGCAATAAAGAATTTACGCACAACACTTTAAAACAAGGCTTCAAAAAGCAAGCAAACTCAGTGGCGGCTCCTCCATTTGCGCACATGAGCACGTGAACCCCCAAAGGAAAAACTGAAGAATAAACACATTAACAAATTAAATTTAAAGCAAATATTAAGCACACTTTTAGATTTATATGAATTTAAAACGTGAGTTTTACTCTCTCCCCCTCCTCCCACTATTATTAAATACGCTTATTATAGCTAACGCACTGTAGTGTAGGTTACTACAACACAGTCTTTAATCAGTCGCACATGCGAACGGAAATTTTTCCCTCTGAACCGCTCTCTGGGATAAGAAGCCCAGACAGCTGGGAGGAAGCACGGCACTCATGAAATCTGTCCGTTCCCACAATTTCGTTGTGCACCCATGGACATTTTTTTTTGCGGTATCGCTTCCGGATTTTGCCTTGGTTTGTTACGTTCCGTTAGTTAATTAATTTTAATTTCATTTTCTTCATATTTTTTTTTATTTCTACAATTTTTCACTACATTATTTTTTTGCAAACTAGTGTAAATAATTAAGATACGTGTTTCGGAGCTAAAGCAATGGCATTTTTCAATAGTATCCTTTGAAAAAAATTGAAATAAAATGAGTCAAGACAGCACCTTTGCTAAAACTTATCTTGGTAATGAAATGTAAGACCCAAGATGACTTGTTTTCTTTCAGTTGCGTGCATTATTTTCTTTTAACTGCTGATCTATTTTAATTTGTAAGGTGCGTAGTATCTGCATATTTAATTTTCGAAATTCGTTTTGTGAATCTCCTTTTAAATCACCCACGATTCGCCACAGAGCAAAGCAGCGTACTCATAGGAAGCTCGATAACGCACTGTGGGGTCTGTCATGCCGGTATTTACACTCATGTCCATAAATTAAGGATAATAAAGTTCAGGCAAAGAAAGAGAAAGAAGCAAAACAAATTTGACTTATTTGTAAAGTCTATTTATTAAACAAAATGTAAAGACCAAAAAAGATGCTATATGTTTGGCATAATTAATAAAAATTGCAAGTTTTACTACCTTGACCAAAGTTCAAAAAAGAACCTATTTACAAAAAACAGTATAACATGGTTAGTAGGATGGTTAATGCGGAGTATGTCTCCGGGACGATGCAATACAGGCCTGACAACGCCTAGGCATGCTGAGTATCAAATGATCAATCTGATCTTGGGGAATATTACACCACTCATCAAGCAATGCACTCCGAAGTTCCGGTAGACAGGTAGGAGGGGGTTGACGGGCTGCAATTCGTCGGCCAAGCATATCCCACACATGCTCTATTGGATTCAAGTCCGGTGAGTATGCTGGCCAATGCATACGGGTGATATCCTCCGATTGAAGGCATTCGTCTACAATGTTTGCACGGTGAGGACGGGCGTTGTCATCCATAAACACAAATTCAGCACCCATGGCGCCCCGAAACAAACGTACATGTTGTTCCAGAATGACATCCTGATAGATGTGGCCTGTCATCGTTACACTCTGAACATGCAGGTCAGTTCTGGAACCAAGAATAATTCCTCCCCAAACGAGCCATCCTGCACCACCGTAACGGTGTCTTTCAATGGTGTTCTCTTGGTGGTAATGGGTACCTGGCGCTCTCCAGATGAATGTCCGGCGAGAATCAGACTCCAAACTAAACCTGGACTCGTCGAAAAACATCACACAAGACCACTGTTGCGGTGTCCACAATGCATGCTCTCTACTCCAGGTTAATCGCAGGCGACAGTGAGTTGCGGTAAGTGGAACACATCTGACAGGCCTACGAGCATATAGACCAATGTGTCCTAAGCGTCTGTACACGGTCTGCCTTGAAATTGTCGTACCGGTAGCTGAAGAGAGCTGACGAGACAGGTCTGATGCTGTACTCCGTCTGTTTCTTTTGGCAGTAACTGCCAAATAGCGGTCCTTATTCGGCGTTGTAACTCGGGGGCGACCTGTGCTGTAACGTCTACTCACATTACCATCATCTTGGAATCGTTGCCAAAGCCTGGAGATGACACTCTGGGCGATTCCAAGTTCCTCGGATACTTCCAGCTGGGTACGTCATCATTCCAGTCGTCCGATAATTCTGCCACGTAAAACATCATCCAAATGCCTCCTTTGTGCCATAACTATGCGGTTTTTGCACTGAAAGGCTTTCACAGCGCTTGTGAACAATTTTACTTCTTTGCCACCATTCCTTATATACCCCTCTCTTACACTCTCGTCATTGTGACGTACCATCCACGCCATCTGGTGGTTTCCTGTAATTTGCATATTCTTCTTCAAGATGTGTGTGATCATTCCACAGGTGAAATTTTTATTTTAGAGATCAATTTCTGTGTGATTCTGAATTATCCTTAATTTATGGACATGAGTGTATAAATGACGCAGAAGCTACAAGGAGCTTCTAGAAAAATGCATCTCTCGAAGATTCCACATAAAGCGGGACTTTTGATTAGGTCATAGTAGGAAAATATTAGGCTATTATTATTTTGCAAATTCAATAAGGAGAACTTTTAGCACTATGTTTACACGAACGGGCTATGGTAATCATAAGAAGGCTTATAAACAAAATACCCTTCGTACCCCAGTCATCACAATCATATTTTATACAACTTTTTTCCGTTCTGAATAAAAATTAATTTTCGTATATTGTTGCACAAATATCATCAGAATAAATTTCAAATAACATAATGCGTTATGGTTTTAGTTTATAAAATGAATACTATGTATCCATTTAGCCAAAGCGTCTCTGACTTACCAATTGCTAGTGTGCTAGTTTAATTTGTTTTGATAATTGTTAAGGTAATCTGGAACAATTTTCCAAATAGAATGGTGATTTAGAGTGCAGTGGAGTTTTTATATATGTTTTAAAAATAATATGGCGTAGACTATGATTTCGAATTAGATTTCATTCATTTTGTTTCCATTTTTCATACTATTGAGTATTCTTAAAAATTGTCTGTAAATATCTACAGAGTGATAATTTTGGCATTGTATATCTGTTTCTGTGTTATTCCACTTTTAAATTTAAAGCACGATTATATTTTATACAATTTTTCTCCGTACTGAATAAAAATAAATTTTCATATATTGTTGCACAAATATCATCAAAATATGTTTCAAATAGCATAATTCATTATGGTTTTAGTTTATAAAATGATTACTATGTGTCCATTTTGCCAGGAGCGTCTCTGATTTGCCAATTGCTTATGTGCTGGTTTAATTTGTTTTCATAATTGATAAGGTAATCTGGAACGGTTTTCCAAAAAGAAGTGTGATTTAAAGTGCAATGCAGATTTTATATGTCGAGTTTTCTATGCCAAGTTCCACACGAAGCCCCCCCCCCCCCCCGGCCTAGATCCCTCGCGCAGATAGTTGGCCATAACACCGCATTTCAACATTTCTTTTCATTTTTAATGTTATTGAAAGATTATATGAGTATTCTTAGTTTAATGTAAAATGAAAGTTTTCAGTATTAAAATGTTTATGAAGACCTAAAATAGTGTAGACTCTGAATTTTGATATATTCTCGCACTTGGATTTCTTTGTTAAATCATTTTTAAATGTTAACAAGGATGATATTATTGAAAAATTAATTTTTTTCCTGCTGTGAAAATACTATGAGAATGAATTTAAAAGTATATTTTATTTATTTATTTGTTTTTACAATTCAAATCACGGAAATCCGTTTAAAATGTATGTGTCGAAGAGAGGACTTGTAACTTTGTATGATGGTTTGTTTGATTTGTTTTAATACATGGAAAGGAGGTATTTATTACTTCTTTGTTTATGTTTTTTTAAATAATTTTAAATGTAATCTGTAAAAAGTTGTCAAAAAATGTAATTTAAATGTGATCAGTTTTTCTGTCTTAAAGTAGTGCGACATTTAATTAAAGTCGATTCAATTTATGGGTATTTCATCATGTAGTAAAATAAAAAATACTATTTTATATCAGTAAAAATTATCTCTGATGAATGTTTGCAAGTAAATAAAATAATCCAGATTTTAGTATTTCGTCTCGTTTGTACTTCTAGGGTATTTTGAAATATTAGCTGGAGTAATGTTTTGCAGAACAGTTTTCCACATTTGACTGCATGCATTTTCTTTCCTATGAAATTATCATTAAATACATTTCGAAAAAGATTTTACTTGTTTTGCTGTTATTAACTTAATTAAAATTCAGTTGTTCTTTCAGAAGGGAGATTTGCTTTCTCCATATGTGTACTGAAGACTGATTCGAGATCTTGAGTTCAAAAACTTAATTTAAAAAATGAGTTCAAAAAATTTTTGAAAAATTTATTAAATGGAATTCCTTTTATTTTCATGAAAGTGTTATGTTAAAAAAGCACATTTTGAAATCTCAATTCTAAAATTTCTGAACCCCTTAATTATACTGACGGAGAGAAGGATTTTGTGTCCCCCCGTCCACCTCCGTAAGGATACGAGCCCCCCCAATAATTTTTACAAGTCGGCGCCCGTGGCTATTATGCATGTTCATGCAGAAAAACTAACTTTACAAGCCCATTGGGAAAAGCGCGCCAAGACCAAAATGTCTCGAAGCTTGTAACTTTTGGCTATACATCACCAAATTGTGCGCCAAAAATAAGTCCTCCAAAGTGAGGTTAGCGAAGGCCTAGAACGTATATTTCTCGAGATTTCTAGAAACGCTATACTAATCAACGAGGGAACCTAAACCTCCGTATCTCCGGTTCAGGCTGACCGATTTTGATGCAACAAAAAGCAATATTTAACTATTTGACACGTAGGATACGAATTTTAAAATATTTTAAACCCCAGAACAGCAGGTTGCTCCGAAAATTCGTAGCAGTATTGTTAGTGGGAGCTGGCTTTAAAAAAATTTCTCTTTCTTTTTAAGATTCACAACAACAAAATAATAATCTTATCTTAGTACCGGAACGCCGTTCCGGCTCACAAAAAAGTACCGGAACGTCGTTCCGGTGCGTTCCGGCCCCACTACACCCCTGACCTTTGAAAGATTCTGTACCTTCGTTGCAGTTTCTAACGTGTGTATGAATTTCCTCCTCGAAAAAATAGTATTTTTTGCTTCAGCAAACGTAAAGTACGTGAAACTCAGACGCCATTCCATGACAACAACGTGCAGGAAGTAAATCTTCAAACTAGATAAACCTGCTCCGTACTCAGTTTACTCAATTTGAAAGTAACCACACTCCGGCCTGAATTAGTCAATTTTCTTATTTCGTTTCAGTTTTACGAGTTATAAATTTGGTTTTCTTACACTATGACAGTGTGAGAAATAATGCTTGTATATTTCGAGAGGATATTTATCAAGAAATTCATTTATTTCTCATAAAATTAATGCCGAGGAACCTTTTTCCACTACAGAACGCATTAGTCAATTTTCGTAACTGATGCCGGAACAGCTTCGGAGGAACTGTACAACGGCTGCATTCGTAAACGCCAAACGAGTTACACTCGTGCAGTGAGTTTCCATCTAAGAGGTTCGTAAAGGAAACTGAGTGCATACAGTTTTTAAACTAGAGCGTTCGTAATACAAAACTGAGTGCGATTAGTTTCAAACGAAATAAACCGATCTCTGCTAAGGTTTCATCAGTTGTTTAGAAGGTACACTTGCTGCATGTTGTTGTTGTTTTCAAATGGCGTTCGTTGTTATGGAAAAGTATGTTGTTGTGAAAAGTATTTTACGTTTTCTAAAGCTGCAAATATTCTTTTTTCGAGGAGGAAATTCATGCGTACGTTAGAAAATACTACGAAGGTACATAAGTTTTCAAAGGTAATGATTTTCTTGTATTTTTCATTTTAGTAAATTCAAAAATGCATGTTTTAGTGTTGAGATTGAAGTTGATTTAATCCGTTATTAGCAAAATTTGAACTTCTCTTGCTAAATACTTTTGAAAAAAGGAAGTTTAAGTTGAAATTTCTAAATTTTGATTTGTGCACTTCAATTATGGCCACTCTCTTTCTTTTAAAAATCCTATTGATTTTATATTGCGTATGTACTAAAAACTCTCCTCAGCAAAATTAACGCATTCGGGAATTGTAAACAAACACGTCTCCTAGGCGACGAAACTAAATAAACTGAAGTTGTTCGTAAAGTCAAAAGAAACTGATAACCACTGAGAGCACTAAACACACGCATTTCAGTTTTCTTACGAAAACTCGTGCAACGAGTTTGTCGTTTATGAATGCAGCCAACGAATTATCGAAAACTAGATCAACTGACTCCTGTCTCGCAAGCTTTGGTTTTTCAATTAGCTGCACTTTATTTTAAGAACGATGATCACCCGGCTTAGATCGTCGATTAAGGGAGAGTATAAGAAGCCTAAATTTAAAACTATAGTAGCATGAGTCACATTTGTTGAGTGTTTACGATTGCGCACTGTTGATTCTTTTATGTCGACGTTGTGTGCCGCCCATGAGGTGTGAAGGGTAGCTCGCCCTACTACCATCCTTTGGGTCCGAGTTCGGATCCTGGCATATTCGTGGATGTTTGTTTTTGTCCCATTATTGTCCTGTAAAAACATGTACTTGGAATAAATAAATAAAACACGTGTAACTTGGAATAACTGAGATAAAGGCCTTCGAATAGAATGTAGCCTCACATATCGTAGAACTCTCTATGTAATGTAAAGTAGACGTTCTGTACCGTTGTTTTCATCTTGTAGTTAGAGTGATTGCGACTTTTCCGATTATGAAGTTATCATCAGAACTTCACAGCACACGAAATAACGCTATAAAAAAGCATCTTGAAATAGCCCGTTGCTCATGGTTAAAGTTCTTTGAATATCAGGACTTTTATCGGTCTGAACGTACTAATATGTAATTAATATTACGCATTTCTTTTGTTAAAACCACAGTGACTGGTATTTGACACGAATAGTGTCTCATTTATTTTAAAACTTCTTACTTATTTTAAAACTCTCATAAATGGTCACTATACTACTTAGCTGTGCTGGTGTGTAAACCCACCAGGTATGGCACAGCCAACACCGACCAATACCACCTCTACAGTGGACCTCGGTCCATTGATGCTGTATGCAAGCACCTTCAACCAGAGATACAATGCTACAAACTGTGACAACTACGAATTAATTACGGATTATCTGAACTTCCTGGACGAGAAGAGGAAAGCACAAGACCCCATACTTGCGGAGGTAAGTGATCTGCATGATTCAGTTACCAGCCTCATTCAATCCCCTTTACTTGAAAACATAACAGAAACGCAAGGTTTCCGATATTATTATAGTACCTGTAAGAAAACAGTCGACAAAATCTTGAGCAAGACTGGAATTAGCTTAAACATTAAAAGTTTTCGTACCGCTAACAAGCGTAAAACTACTAACAACAATGACATCCCGTCTGCTAAATGCGCCATAATAGAAATTAGTCATACAGCTGAAACTCATGACAATCATGATTTATCTGAAAACTTACACACCAGTGATATGGACGACATCCAATCTAATATTGAAGTCGAGAGTCATGCTCAAGAAAGTAGCGTAACTCAGAACAGTCTCACTAAAAAGAATGCGAACATCGTAGTCTATTGTGAAATTAAAACAAACATTATTGAACAATTGGGTAAAATAAATGACCTCCTAAAATCCGACTTTGACGCTAAAATAGCCGGAGAGTACGTTAAAATAACCCTTAAGGACCCTAACAAATTTCGCTCTCTCCAAACATATCGGATAATATCGGATGAAAATAATATCGGATTCCAGTCAATGGACCCTAGAGAGCTTAGACCACGCAAAATCATCATAAAAGGCATCAAATCAAATACACCTTCCCAGGATATCGACGACTATCTGCGGGAACACAAATTTGAACCCCTAAGCATAACATACTTAACAAACAGGAAAACCAAAAAACCCCTTGACATATTTCTCATCTCACTTAAACCCACGCCAAACCACGCGGATATCTATAATCTTAGAAAATACTACTGGCTTGATATTACTGTTGAAGACTACCGAAAGCCAAAAATACGTCAGTGTTATAACTGCCAAGCCTACGGACACTCGTCCATGACATGTTCCCTAACCCCCAAGTGTTTAAAATGTGGGGAGCCCCATTTGGTCCGTAGCTGTCCTACCCGAGGGCAGGAGTACTTTAAATGTGCTAACTGTACTGGCACCCACCCCGCAAATTATCGGGGATGTCCAAAAAATCCTGCAAACAGAAATAAACACCCAGGCGCTGTTAGCGAAATCAAAACCAAACAAAACGTCCAAACAAACATACTAAATAACCTACAAACATTTATGCCTGCCCCCACCCCTAAAGTGTCAGCGTGGGAGAAACCACCATTAACCAAACCCCAGGAAGAAGATCACTGCTACGCTCTACAAAACCTGGCAAGTACTTCCAGCAATAATAACGTAGAACCTCCACCTACTACTCAAATCATATCCGCCGATGAATTCAGCGAAATGTCAGAGGACGAAGAACCTTCTACAAAACCCGTACACAAACCTAATAAACCTAAAAAGCGACCTTGGAAACACCAAAGAGAAGCTAAAAAACAGCTTCCAGAAAAACCACAACCGAACACAACGAAAGCTCCTGAAACGCACACATACTTTACAAACTTTATGGATATCACGAAATCTATCAAAGAGATATCTAAGATCATAGACATAACTAAAATCGTTAACTACTTTAAAGAGCTTTCTTCTAAAATTACCAAACATACTGAGCCCATTGAAGAACTTTGTATTATTATGGAGCTCACTCAAAAGTACTTTATCCAATCTATCAATGGTTAGCACAACCAAAAACTTCTTGCGCGTTGTATACTGGAACGCAAATAGTCTTCACCAAAAAATTAGTGAGTTAAGAAACTTCTTATCGTACGGTGAGTGCGATGTTATTTTATTGCAAGAAACCAAACTAAAAAAATACATAAGGTATAACATCCCTAATTACATACTGTACAGAAACGACCGCCAATGTAGTCGTACAAATGGTGGCACTGCCATCTACGTAAAAAATGACATACCACACTATCCTGTAACTGACTTAACTCACGAAATACTTGAAGCAAACTCCATAATTATTACTGGTGACCCTCAAAAACATATAATGCTGACATCTGCATACGTCAGGCACGGACATCCTTTCCCGACTAAAGACATTCACAACATATTCAATTACTGCGAAGCAAATGTTATAGCTGGTGACTTTAACGCTCACCATTTCGCATGGGACTCCAAATACAACTGCCCCTTCGGCACATCCCTACTAAAATTCATGATCAATAACAACATACGTATGGCTGTTCCACCCCTTCCTACTCATTACGCCACTAACGGATCATCGTCCATAATAGACCTTGCTATATACAAAAACATGAATCAAACAATCCAAAGCTCTGTGCTACAGCGGTTTGACTCCGATCATCTCCCAGTGCAATTTGACATTAACTTAAACATTGCTCGGCATCCTCAGAATGTTCACTTAAAAACAAACTGGATAGACTACACGAACCGACTGCTAAGCGCACCTATTTTCCTTCCTGATATCCACAATACTGAAGACATTGAACGCGAGACTACTCGCATCACGGATATAATAACGTCCGCTTACTACAATTCATCTGAACCGGTCAAAAACAACGGAGCTATCAAACTCCCTCCTCACATTAAAGAAAAAATTAGGCAGCGTAATACTGCCAGGAAATTATACCAACGCACTCGTAGTCCCATAGACAGGCAAAACTATCACAAAATAAGAGCTGAAACTAGAGTACTACTACGAGCCCATTCAAATGAAAACTGGGAAAATTTTATCACTAGCCTTAACCCCGAAGACAGTTCAGTGTGGAAGGCACTGAAAAAACTAAAAAACCAAAAATCGCATATCCCTCCCCTCAAAGAAGGCAGCAGTTACGCCTTAACCGACTACGATAAAGCAAATACACTGGCTAGAACATATGAAAAGCAATTTAGCCTCCACGAAAACATTGCAGTGGACCCAACTACGGATTACCATATAAAGGAGACTGTCGATAATTTCCTTCGCACTCCTTGTACAACTGAAATCTCCCCCACAAAACCGACGGAGCTGGTTATGATAATTAAAAAACTGTTAATTAAAAAAGTCCTGGAAGCGACAAAATTAGTAACATCATGCTAAGAAATATGCCTGCACGTACCCTCATTTTCCTGACCTCGTTGATTAACCACATACTCAAATTAAAATACTTCCCAAAAGCCTGGAAAACATCAATCGTCTGTCCTATACCCAAGCCAAATCAAAGCAGCACCTCACCTAGCTCGTACAGACCGATTAGTTTATTAAGCGCCTTAAGTAAATTAGCGGAGAGAGTCATACTCCATCGCATTCAAGAACACCTCACTCGAAACAACATTATTATTCCCGAACAATTTGGATTTAGAGAACAACACAGTACGACTCACTAACTCCTTAGAGTCACAGAACATATCGCTGAAGCAATGAAAGAAAAAGAGGAAGTCGGTATTCTCCTCCTAGACATATCAAAAGCGTTCGACAAAGTATACCATACAGGCCTCATGTACAAGCTCATACAAATCGGCATGCCAGACTCTCTAATTCACTTAATTCATAATTACCTTTCTGACCGTACATTTATGGTTCGTGTAAACAATACTCATTCTAACCGCACTCCTATAAATAGTGGTGTTCCCCAAGGATCAATCCTGGGACCTACACTGTTTAACTTGTACGTCAACGATATCCCTAGAAATCCGTACACCACACTTGCTCTGTTCGCCGACGATACGGCGATTATTTGCAGAGCTCACCACCCCACAGTACTCTCAAGATGCATTCAAGCACATATTGACGCTCTCGAAACCTGGCTCGATACCTGGAAAATTAAACTGAACTCCGACAAATGCCAAGCAATTCACTTCTCAAGAAAACATAACCCTCCCCGCATCACTGCCACTTATCTGGGAATTACATTGGACAGGTCACTCACATGGAAACCACACATTACTAAAATTAGTAACCGCATGGCGGCTGCCGCCAAAAAGATTGCTCCTATACTTTATTCTAAAAAACTCAGCAAGCAAAACAAAACGCTCATTTACAAAACAATGATCAGGCCTATCGCTACTTACGCAGCCCCCGTATGGGCTTTTGCAGCTAAATCGCACATGAAATCCCTGCAAGCTAAACAAAGTGCAATACTTAGAAAAATCCGTAAAGGAAACCACTTCCTAAGAAACACTACGATTCAAAATGACCTGGCCATTGAGCCGATTAAGCACACAATCCACAGACTTGCCGTCAACTTTTACGATAATATATCCAGTATCAATAACGACATTCTTGCCGAATTTCCGGATTACGACTTTCGTGATCCATCTAACAGAAAAAGACCGAAGGCGGTTCTCGCCAAATGCTCTCCATATCTTGACATATTTGATCCTCCACAATAACGTACTTCATACTGTGGCTTTTAAAATTAAATTAAATAAAAAAATAAAAAACCCTTTCCCTACTAACATCCTTTTGGCCGGGCTGTTCATGCAGATCACTTCTTACTGTACTTGACTGATTCATCTCAACCCGTCCTTTTTGGGGACTCATTACAAGACTGAAAAGATCTTACATACTGGAGTTAAAGGCCTAGTGCCCAGGGCACTCCTACAAGAACCTATCATCAGTCAGTCAGTCCCGTTGCTCATTCTACAGGTAAAGGCTGGTATGATGGGGACCTAAATAGATGTAAAGTATGAGACTTTTTGTTATAAAAATGATGTCTTTCTAGTGTGGTATAAACTGAATGTGTGGAAGTCTATGCTTTGGATATGTGCTTATAAGGGTGCACGCGTGGTTTGAATGAAATGTTGTATGATATTTTTAGGAAAAGCTGATGGTTTAAGTGCTACAAATTTCAAATTAAAATCTTAACATCGTATTTAATGTAGTTATTTCATACGGTACACGGTTGTAAGGGCAGAAATAGCGTGTTTAATTTGATATGTGATACTAATTATTTAGGTTATGGGCAATTCCACAGAAATAGGGAACTGGTGACTAAATTTTTAAAATCAATTTTTTTTTTCACAAATGAGGTACCAATTTAAAAGTTATGAATTAAAGTATAAGAAAATAATAAAAATTGTCATTAAAATTTAAGTCTGGAGCTGGGGCGGATCCAGAAATGACTCAAGGAGGGGGCGATTTTGTACCTGCACAGGGGGGGGGGGTAGAATGCGCAAAATCATTTTATAATTAATTAATATAATCAATTATACAAATTAGTGTAATTCATTATTTAATTGATAAAATCTATATATTAGCGATGATTAAAAAGGACAGGGAGTAGTACCCGCAATACACCCCTTAGAAAAAGGCTACATAATTTTCATTATACTTTCATAATATATTTTAACAAATTTTTGGACTTCGCCCAGGAGGGGGCGATCGCCCCAGTGGTGGCGCTAGACTTTCCCCGACGGGGGGTCACCACTCCCCGACGAGGGGGCACAAATATACATGTACATATGCTAAGTGGCGTATCCAAGAAGGGGCTTTGACCTCCCTCTTGATGACATTTTTGTCACCAAGTATGGAAATTTGCAACTATTTGCACCACTTGAAAATATTTTACTTTAGAAAGTGATTTGTTCACAATAAATCATTTTCTAAACTAAAATATCCAGGCTCCAGATAAGTTTAGAGGAGATGGAGGACAATATAATGTTTTGTATTGTGAAATATTTCCAGGAATCGGATCGACATACATAATCGGACACCCAGGCCCCGGATATTTTCAAAAAGCACTGCACAATCTTTCCTGGTAGATTATTATTTAAACTGACCCTAATTAACGTATCTCAAAATCCTTTTACATTACACAAATATTTCCCCAAGGCCTCAGCAAGCAAAAACTTTCAGTGGGTGGAGGGGATCTGTAGTGCTAAAATTAAATTAACTGATCTCTAGAATCAACGCAAATAAACTGATAATGCATTTACTGAAATTTTGGAGAGGGGGAGGGGGTGAAACCCACGTGATCCTCCCCCCCCCCTGGTAACGGCCTTGCACGTTCCTGTAAAATCTCGAAAGCTACTTTTAAGAGTTCTACAGGTTAACGCTTAAAATATTTCATATGAATGAAATTCTTTGAAAAAAGTTCAGCGAAGAAAGTTCTTACGCATTTTTTTTTTCCGCAGAAAAAATATCAGAAACAAAAGTTTTTTGTGCAAGAATATTCCTGTAAATTCACTGAAAATTCATTTTATAAATTAAGCATGACTAAATTTGCACGCTTTTACAAAAATTGCAGTTATTTTTATAAAATTAAGAGATGTATGCAAATTTAATTACAGTTTAACTTCGATATCTCAAACATCGAAATTCTTGATATCTCAATAAATGTGTTTTCCCTTACAAATTGAATCCTGCCCCACCAGTGGCATCTGGGAGACGGAAGGTGCCTGGTTCGAAACTAGGTCCGTCCGCCGACCTAACCGTTCGGAATTTTCCGAAACTTTGCATAAATACCGGTTAGGACCTTTTAGAAAGTCCCCCTCGGAGGGCAACCCACCCCCGGCCTAGATCCCTAGCGTAGATAATTGGTCGTAATCTACATTTCCATTTACAAACTGATTCCCTTTAATTTCAACTCGTTATCTCAAAAAGTCTAGTGTTTCTGGCCAACATGTTTTGCTGTAAAAATATTAATCGAATTGTTAATTTATGCAATATTAATATTTTAATTCACAATAAAGTGAGAAAAATGCAATTGAAATGTTTATAGGTAGAAACACTTTACAACAAAAATTTTCTTTTGAGAAACTAGGGGCCAAGGCCCCCAGACTCGCTACGCTCGCTTTTCGTATGAGGCATTCGTCCCCTAATAAGGCTTATTCGTAAAAAAGACATAATTTCAACAGACAAAACCCGAAGATTGGATCAGATAGAATGTTAATGAGCTACACATTGCTTGGTTCTTGCATGTTCATAGGTAGATAAAAATTTAAACTTCACACTACAGTAGACCCCCTCCCCCTCATAACACGAAAGATATTTTGTTATGGGAATCCGTGTTGTACGGGTCCTGAGCTATACTCCACCTGAAGTGCGGACTCCGCTTATAATCGCGGGAAAAATTATTTGCACTCTTCAGAAACACAATGATTTTCAATGTTGCAATTCAAAAGTTATATTAATTAGGAGCTAAAGCATAATAAAATCAGAACATCTGTTTCAGCTGTATTTTTAATAATGTAAAACCTCTTGGACACCTTGCGAATGTGCCACCCATGGCGATTTTTCATTATTTGGCGACTTGCGTACATATAAAGTTAATAAAAGCTACGGAACAGATATTATAGCTTGCACCAATATAGACTTTTCATTATTTGGCGATTTACACAAGCTCACAACCTATAATTACTGTTCATTTAAGGTTACCGGAAAACTGTTATCCATATTTTCATTTACATAATCGTTTGCAGATTGGCGTACTTAGCACCACGAATTATACCATCTCGTCGCGCTAGCAAATATCCAAAGTGTACTATAACTGCTATAATGGCATAGTTAACTCCGCCAAATATTTCTACTGGTAGCAAATAATCCAGCTGGCCAAACCGGCTTTAAAATAATCTGCATTTTAATTATTTTTCATATTCAAGATATTAGTTATTCTGTTTTGGAAAAACGAATAATCGCTAATTCTAAACTCCTGTTGTCTAAGCGAACTTAATATTTGAAAATTGTCAACTTTGTGTAACACATTTTGAGTTACTTATTTCATATAGTTTTTATTTTAGCGTAAAATGGACGCAATTCTAACTCATGTTTGTAAATTTCACGCAATTCTAGATACTTGGAAACGCTTTGTTGCAAAGGAAAGAATGATTTTATGCCAAAATGATGATTACCATTCCCATTTGATGATTACCATTTACCATTTACTTCATTCTGGCAACCATTCTTGGTTTTTTTATTTCAGTTTTTTATTAATATCTTCTAAAATAATTCGATTTTCGAAATTCAAGTCAGCTTAGCCGGTTCCTCGGAATTTTTTGAATCTGTGGGCACCTTAGTCGAAACTCAAATCCCCACGGTTTAGGAGGAGATAGGTCAACAAGCTCTGACAGCGGCAGCGGCCTTTACTTTTTTTTTAGAATAGAGAGAAACGATTTTGAAGGTGCGCAGTAAAATGGCATACCGAAACTTTATCGGTTGTTTCTAGGGCTTTAAAATGATTCTACTTTCATAACAATTCATATGGTGATAGTACTTATTGAAAGCTAAAAGATGGCACAGTATCTCTATTTCGAAAAGAATTGTTGTGAAGTGTATCTCTGGAAGTTTCAGTTAATAATAATAATAAATTATAAAAATCTCCGAAAGAGAACGTAAATATATGCGCTATTATATTTTTTTTTATAAAGTCAAGCACTCATGAAGAAAATTAACCACTTTCTTTTAAAATCTAAAATAACATAAAATAAAAAATATCGTCAGAAAAATATAATCGGTCAGCTTATAATTTGCCAAGACACACAAAAAAATAATTATTTTTAGCGCAACTAACCGTAATAAAAATTCACTTTTTTGTAATACTCCAAGATAGTTTTGAACGAGGTTCCCACAAACGTGATGAATAATTTTATAATGCAAGCTCATTTACTAATAATTCATAGTGAAAGTGTCACTTTTAAAATTTCAACATTTACAAAAAAGAGTTTAATTAATAAGGCGAATAACAAACATAATATTAATCTGTTTAAAAGTTAAAGAGTTGAATTCTGATCCATATAATTCTGCAACTCAAAAATCAGTTTAGAACACATACTATTAGTTTATTTTAATAGTTTATATTAATGCTGGTGCCATCCATGGATTCAATAGCGTTTTGTATAAAGATTCAAAATAAGGGAGGTTGCGGTGGCTTACGATACGCCACTGTATACAACATACAAATCTACACGCAAATATAAAACCTTTATTGTATTTATTTTATTTACTTATTTTACAGGATAAAAGTGAAATTTTCGGAAAAACGATATAGACGCTGTATACCTTAATTTTTATTTACTTTGCAGTAAAATAAATGAATTAAAATTCACAAAAGTTAGTTATTTTTTCCACAACGATATAAAAATTAAATTGTCAGTCAAGATTAATCAGTTTCCTTTAACTTATATTCCATTTTTATATCTATCCGCAGCCATCTTCATACTGGCATGGAGAGGGCTTTGGTCTATCGGAGGGGCTGGTTATTATTATTATTTAATTTTTTAAAATTTTTATTTTTTTACCCCAATCAAAATGTAATAAATTCTAATTCCCTTGCAGCTGTTAATCTTCTTGGTGTACATAGCTATGAGCTGTTAGCTAAAGAGGGTCGGTTAATCCAGTTAGATTTCTCTATATATTGCGAATTCTCACTCGTTGTATATGTATAAGTATGTTACCAAATAAACAAACTATGTATTTGACTAATTCTTAAATTACAAAAAAATAAAAATAAAAACAAATCTTACTGCTAAATTTTTATAAATATAAAGATTAAATCGTGCATATTGTGTTCGATTGAATCTATTTATAAATAAAAAGTATATTTAGAATTTATTCAAATTTGCCATCTAAGAAACAGAAAAGTACTAATTTTTATTTTATTTTATTCAGAAGAAGTTAAAAGTTAAATTATCTAATTAACCACTTAGTTATAAAAATATCTTTTTACTTTCTCAACAGTTATAATAGTTCAAGTAAGGATTACTGTGATAAAATAATTTTAAAGACATAGAATACTTATTTTATAAATTGCATAACACACTAACTAATAAATAAATAAAATACGGCCAGTTTAAAATATTTCTAATTAAAATGAAAATTTTTAGTTAAAGCATTTAAATATTCATAGGTTTATACATATTTTGAATGCCAGAGATGATGAACTGTAAAATAATTTTATAAATATTTTGTCATGGCAAATTATTACACAATTAAATATACATTTTAAAAAGTTTCCGTAGTAAACAAAATCCGAAATTTCTTATCGCCCGAGTCGTAAATCTCTTTAAAAAATATCAATTAAGACTTATAAATTTTGTAGCTCTATGAATAAAAGTAATACAATGGGAAATTTTATTTTACATTTATGACACAAAAGCTTTTGACTTGTGAATTAAAATACTGTTGATTTACATACAATTACATTAAATCTGTGTTTAATTTAAATCTGCATTAATGCAATTTGAAAGTTTCTAAAGACATGCCTTTCTTCCTCACTCCAATTACTAAATCGTATTTGATAAATATACCAAACAAAATCGAAACTGCAACGAAAGAATATATTTTTTAAATGTATATCCTGTCCTGTAATTTAGCGGGAATGACATATAATGGGGTGGACAACATGCTACTTATCAATGGTTTAAAAGCAAGAGCACATTTAAAAGTACTCATAGTGTTTAAAAGACCAATTAGGAGAAAATTTATATTTATTTATAGAGTACTCAGACAGTTAATATAATTTAAAATACAATAATGTTGTACAACATTTCATAGAATCAGAATGAGATCAAAAAGTCCGTCTTCTACTCCAGATTCAACTCAAAAAGTTATGACTATGGGTCCGCAGCCATGATTAAAAGTGCACTCCAAACCATTACGAGCATCCATGTCTAAGGACATTTAATGATATATATGTATCATTAAAATGCTGTTAATAGATAAACTTTAAAGTAGTATTTTAAAATTTCTGAGACAGAACAAGTGACTCAGTTTTTGAAATATGTGCCTTAATTATTTTTATTTTTAAATAACACAGAATGTGGTCATTCAAAATTTGTGCTCAAAATAGTTTCAATTCTTTTTTATAAGGGGGGGGGGTGAGGGGCAAGGGTGGTTTTAGGGCGAGGGCAGAGGGGCGCGAATTCCCCGAGAGGAAAATATTTACACTAGTAAAAATACACTTCAAATAAAACTGCATGTTCATGCAATTCTGAATTGGTATTCAAGCTTTGCACACTTCCTGAAAAATATTTCTGGATCCGCCCTTGGGCATAGTATATTTGTACAAATACATAACAAAAAACAAGTGCTTAGAATATATAATTCAATGCTTGAAATAAACTGACCATATTTTTAATAATAACATATATTAATTAAAGCTTTTAAACACAATTAAAAAATATATATGAATGTAATTTACATATAACTTACTTGAACAGGCGCCAGTCGATTTTGTTTATGAAGATCTGAATGCTTAGTTATCCTGTTTTTGTTTTTTTTTTCTTAACATAATCATTATCAAAAATATCACGACATAAAGCACACTGTACTTTACTTTATATCTTGTGCTTTTGGCACCACCGATGTTCTTTTTAGGAAACATAAAGCCAAAAGTGAAATTAAACTTTTATAAAATTCACAATAATATGCTATGTTGCCGGAACAAGAAAAAAAGAATGCCCACTATTCTAAACTCTGTCTAACTCACTGGTACAATGCACAATAACAAGTGTTGGAAAAGTGATGTACTATGGGTTTGCGAAGAAAAAATAAAAATACACGGGATATTTCGACGAACCATTTCTTTCTCATCATTCTGTCATTGAGGACCAATAAAAATACAAAAACCGTATTTCTGGAAAAAAGAACATCCCCCATTTGCTTGTGTAAGCAAAGCCATACTTCCCTTCCCTCGAAATTTTTTATCTACCCGACTGGTCTAATTAACGGTCACTGTCTCCCCCATCCCGACCACACACACCCATATTGTACTTTTCTGTGGTGTCGGTGACAAAATGCACAATCGTTTAAGCAATTAAAAGAGCCTCGAATAGAAATTGGTCGCACATGTGGTCTCATAAATTTGTCGTTTGAAGAATAGACTGGCACTTTTGTTATCTTAAGATTGATGTCTTGCTGCAACAGAGACGGCCCGAGGGGCGTGCGGGGCCCCAGGCGAAGCGTAAGAGCGGGGCCTCTTCTCTATCATGTCTTAAGGCCCTTTCAAATATACAGAGACATGTCGCGGTTACAATGTATTTGAACGGGGAAATTCGTCATGGTTAGGACGCTGCGACACTTGGGGTGTCCTCTACCGAACAATAGATGGGGGATGTGCGAAACCACGATATTATTCACGGTCCCCAATTATCTTTTGTTGGTTAATACCGGAGTATCACCACCTTTTTAAAGGAAATGGTTACACTATTGAAGAATTGGTTCCGCTATTGGCACCCTACTGCTAGCGTCCCGCGACATGTCTCTGTATATTTGAAAGGGCCTTTATGAGATAGCAATAAAATGGCCCAGGAGCGGGGCCTCTATAAGCGCGGGGCCTTAGGTGATCGCCTACATTCGCACCCCCCCCCCTTGGGCCGGCCCTGGCTGCAAATCCAGTAAAATGCCTCCTGAGAGTGGGATCACAGATTTCAAATATACACTATTCGACTTTGAAGTCTCCCCCGCCGTTCATCAACACATCACAGTATTGGAAGATGCAGGAAGTGGCTGTTTTTCGACATGAAAAGGATCGCAGAGATAAGAGATGAATGAAAAAGGAAAGTAGTTTTAGATATTATTCAGAAGTTCTGAGCAGTGGCGGATCTAGAATTGGGTAAAGGGAGGGCTAACTTACTGGGTATTCAATAATTTGAGTACAGTTATCCAGAGGCCCTAAGAGAGGCGGGCCAGACGGGGTGTCCTCCCTGGGCCCGTGTTCAGCTAAAGTGCTTCCGTGAATTTTTCAGAATGTGTTACGAATTTCATTTATAGATCTGCAATTAAAATCATTTTTTTAACTAGACTAAATTTTGAATACACAATTCTAGAATGATTTAGATGGTAGAAATATTAATTCTAAAGAGCAGTTTTACCAAAAAAAAAAAAATCCTTCCATCCCTCGTTTTTTCGAAACTTTTGTGCTTTACGAAAGGGGTAAAAATATTTTCGCCCCGCCTTATAAAATTTCTCTCCGAGGCCCTAGTTATCCAAGCTTGGCGACATTTCGCACGATTTTTTACATGTCGCCTGTAATTTTATTTTTCTGCCTACATATAGTATATTACGTTATCGAATTTCGAGAAAGGTGTGTGAATTTCCGATAAAATAAAATACTCGAACCTGCTAGGACTTCATAGGAAAAACGATGTCTGAAACAATTAATTTAAATCATACCTCGTTCTTCCATAGTGATATCATTGTATTCCTTCTAATTATGCACCCCTTTACAAACTGCCTGAGAGTGATATATGTATATTTTGTGAGAGCTGTTCCTCTTGAAATAGCTTGTTCTGGGGCTGTGCATTTATCATTTCTTCCTGATGATTTGCGGTTTCATTCTCACTAAACAAATTATCATTTTTCAGAATTTTCATAAAATAATTACTTATATTACCATTCAATGACCGCTTTCTTGAGGCCATAATATTTGCATTTAAATTAAATTAACGAACGGAGTTAAATAGAAAACAAATCGACCAAGCCGCGAAAGCAATTTCAATGGGTTAAGATTTTTGAACCCTGCTTAGAAAAGACTACAGTACTTTCAAGAAATTCTTCCACCGTTCCTAAACACTCACAACGGGTATACTTTGTATAAACAGGAAATGTCCGAAAACCAGATAAGGAAAGCTAGCCATAGTAATGGCCACTGTCCACATCGAGCGGTTCCCGCCGTTGCAATGTATTTGAATGGGGATATTCGGACGCACTTTACGCCGAGCGACAGTGGATTGTCCTCCACCGAACAACAGATGGGGGAGGTATGAAACCGCAATATTATTCACGGTCTCCGATTAGCCTTTGTCTGTTTAATACTGGAGTATCTCCCTCTTTCTCTGCGATGGGAAATATGTATTGCTTACAAGTGCGAATCGGCCATTAAAGTGGCCCCCTATTGGTAGAGGTTAGCGGGAACCGCTCGATGTGGACAGTGGCCTTAATAGTATTCTTTCATAATACCCCTGAAAGGTCTGGAGTTTTGGTAGATTTTCTCCAGATGTAACGTGAATACGCGTTAGAACCCCTTAGAAAGCCCTCCTACGAAGGCACCCCCCATCCTAGGCAGATACCCCGCGTGCACTTTTGCCTTAACACACACAACACAACATACCCCTGAAAATCCAAACGGCGCGGCGGAACAAAAGAACATTTTACAATGGTACAGGACATAGCCACTTGGGATTCCTAGTCACTTGATGTCTATGGGCGCGTTCGATAATTCACCGGTTGTGCACTGGTTACACCGGTGCATGACCAGAGCGTTCGAAAAGGCGGGGCGTTGGGCGAAGCTCTAAAAATAACGTTTTAAAACGTTTCTCGGTCATGTATCGGTTGTCTGGTCAGCATGATCAGAGCGCAATCAGAATGACCCTGCTAGCGAGGTGGGTTATTCCGGTTATTAGAGAAGTGTTGCCATTATTTATTTATGTTTTCTTGGATTGGCATCAGATATGGTGAGGATGACCGAAACTGGTTGACGACCGTGACGTCACATAAGCGAAAAATGACCACGACTGGTAGCCGGCCCTTGGCTACTCTCCCTGATCCCCACACTATGTACATTTATCACAAGGCATCCCTCATCAGGTACACATCAGTACAGAATCCGAGATGCGCACCGTACAAGGCGCGCGCAAAGACTGTTTATGTTAAACAGTTTATATACTCACTTCCTAAAGTTAAGCACAGAGCGGTAAAATGTGAAAAAGTGGAGAAGTACTGTTTCTATTGGCACGCTGCAAGTAAGTGGTTCTATACTTATTCATGGAACAAAACAAATAATTACATACGGAGATAAAAGATATATTGAATTTTCATAAATTATAAGATTTTGTCACATTTAAATCATTAACAAAATGATGTTAAAATGCAAAACAAACAAAACCGATATTGGTAGGGTATTTGATAATCCCCTCACCTTCATACAAAGTGCACAGCGTCTGATAATGCTTGTTACGAGGTAATCAATCACCGCACACTCCAGTTTTTGTCATTCCTCCTGTAGGGAAGTTTCTAAATCTTTGAGAGTGACTGAAAGTGTAAAAGTCTACATACAACACGGCCTAGGGCATCCCAAAGATTTTCAGTTATATTAAAGTCCGGCAAGTAAGACTGCCACTGAGTACGTGCAATCCCCCCACTCTCCAGAAAGTCGTCAACGATGGCAGCTCTAAGGGGACGGGCATTATCGGCCATTAAAACAAAAGGACCAACTGCTGTAGCGCACAGTTTCACAATGGGATCTAGGACTTCCCTCGATAAGGTACAGCCGTTACAGAACATCGCATGTAAATGTGCAGGAGTGTCCGATATCCCAATGAAATCCTTGCCCAGACCCATGATGCTTCCACCGCGGAATGCATGATGTTCGGTGATGTTCCCGGGGCGATTGCATATGACTTGTTCCTTCCAGACTCTTACACGCTTATCATCGGGATTTAGGGCAAATCTGGACTCATCTGTGAACATAATGTTGCCCCAATCAGACACATTCCAATTCACACGCTGGTGGCAGAGTTTTAATCACGCCACTCTAAACTGGACGGAAAAAAGAAACCAAACTGGTGGTACCCGGGTGTACATACCATTCATGTGCAGCCTTCGACGAACAGTAGTGGCAGCTATCGCCTTACGAATGGCCTCTGCAACAATAGATGCTACACGTGTGGAAGTCGATCTTCGATTTTGCTTGGCCACAGCAGCAGTATTTGAGCTGCCGGGAGAGTCGTAACCCTTCGACGACCGGCTACAGGTCTTCGGACACATGTTAGGTTGGTGAACCGTGATTAGCTGTTATTTGACATATTTGCATATTCCCTTCTACCTTCACAGCAAATTACAGCTTTTTAAATCCAGATTGGCTTACGTAAACTAACATTTTCCTCTCCGTGCTTAACACCTGGAAGTGAGTGTATATCGTTAGCTCCCCTTTATACGACTTTACAGGGGGTGAATGGACATCATCGCTCAAACAGTGTTCTTTGCACTTACTATAACCCGTTCTAACAATAAGCTATACTTTGAAATTCACGTATGTATGTTAAAGGCGAGAACAACTTGGTTACTGATCATCCTTAAAAGAAACTGAAATGTTTCAAGAGAGAGACTAAATTTCGGGCGATTCCATGGGACTCCGGTTTTGAAAAAACCTGTCGTCTGGGAACGAAAGGCTTGAAAACCATTGATTGAGGTCAAGTCTAAAAATCAAAGTAGTAAATCAAAAAGGAAATTAAAATTTCAAAATAACCGATTTTAGACACGCAGTTTTTAACTAAGCGTCAAAACCCTATTCTATCTAGTGTAAGTTCAATTTCAATGGGGGGGGGCTATATCCCCTATAGCCCCCCCGTAGATCCGCCTCTGGTTCTGAGGACCCAATGAGCTATCTCCCAGAAATGTAAACATTTCCGCTTCCTTTCATGTGTATTTAAAAAGTACAAAATTAATTTTTTTAAATCGCAAAATCAAAATTAAAACTCAGCTAAAATATAGATTTCTTCTTCTGAAAATTCCCCGACGAATTAATCAAATAGCCCCGACGGGGGGTCACAAGTTCCCCGACGGGGGGGCACGTGCCCCCGGACCCCCCCATTGGAGCCACCCCTGGCACGTACACTGTACGGGCAAACCGCTTAAGGGGTCAAGTCCGACACCAATTTCAAAATCAATTTGCACCTTAATTCAATTTAAATAAACAAACAAACCATAAGTTATTTATCTTTCATCAATGTATTATAGCATAAAAGTAGTTAGAATGTTGCAGATCAAACCAATGACCTGAATTTTAGATTTTAGTTTTGCAAGTCTCATTTTTTCAGTTTTAGCCTCTTACATCAGACACCATGATTTATTATTTTTTTTAAAGTTACAAATTTTTGCAGAAATTATTTTTATATTTCATAAGTCTGCAAACATAGTTAAGTATTAAAAAAAATATTTTGATTTGTTTTAAGTATTTTAATGCTTAGAAATTTTAGTTTTTATGACAAAATTTTATGCAATTTCTACGTCCGACACCGCGGAATTGCCCTTATTCTACATAATCATTAATATGTCTAAGTTCTAACCTAGACATTCTATTTTGTATTAAAAAGGAAGCTGTACTAATAGTGTTAACATAATTTAATACCTTCCTCCTTAATTTTTTAACACAAAGGAACCACTGGTGTCGCAAATAAGTTGTTAAATGTCTTATTTGTAGTGATAGTTAAGCTTCACTGCTAATTTTGAAACCGTATGTAGTCCAATAAATAGGAAAGCGTTCAGTAACATTATCTTTGTCCACAGGGGCGTAGCCAGAAATTTTTCATGGGGGGGGGGGTTACGACTACTATAACTCATGTATATGTATACGTGTGTGTGATAATAGTGAATAATATACATTTTGTATGGCAAAAAAATTCTCATGGGGGGGATTATGACCCCTTAACCCCCCCCCCCCCATGGCTACGCCCCTGTTTGTCCATATTTATTAAAAACCAATCTTCGATGTCGGTGAATCTTCAAATGGTGTATCTTTAGTAGAAATAATTAATTTTAATACTGATTCAAAAACTTGCACAATTCGTGGATAAGTTTTTAATATCTTGAGAATCATTTTTTTATGCTCATCTTGTTTACTTACAGTTGATAAGAGGTGAGTATGCCGCGAGAGTTGAAGATAAAATGCATTTATGTTAAAATAAAACAATTTTAGAAGAAAACAACTTATTTGTAGAGGAATTTGCTTACTCCTTAATCTTAATCGGAAAATTTTCAAATTCCTCGATACCATAAGCCTTAATCTTATTTTGTAATTAATTTTTAGCTAGTACGCTGCTTCATGCTTAACTTTTAATAAAATTGTAGGCCGCCAAACTTGATACCATATGCTCCAGTCAGTGCAACTTTAACAGGTAGATACACCCTTTTAGCTATTTCTCTGGATCTTATCCTCCCCCCTCCCCAACCAAAAAAAAGGGGGGGGGAGGGAGAACCGAGCGCCTTAGAACCCCACACAAATGGTGTTCTTCTTGCCCACTGACATTGATTACCCGCTTTAAGAAAAACATTGTTTAAAGGTTATTTCGAATGATTGATATTCAATTAGTGTTTCATGGATATTATAAAATTAAGTCTTTCTTTCTATTGGAGATCTGTGATGAATTTTGATTCCTAACGGTCATTTTCTCTGGGCAACCACTGAACCTAATCCTTAAGTGGGCAATAGCTATAAGGTTTACCAGAATAGACATTTTTAGACATTACAGGTAAAATCTCGCTAAAATGCGAGTAGTGCGACAATGAGACTATAATGCAACAGCTTTGCGAGACAATGTTTTTCAGAATTCAATAGTTCTTATCACTAATTCATGGTACATGTGAACATTTTGAGCTATACAGAAACAAGTCTTGTTAAACTTTATATAAATGTATAAATTCCCCATTAGGAATCAAAACGGCAAAATAAGATGCCTAAAATTGTTACCCTTCTATATTTCATTTAGTGTTATAAACTTTGTGCAATGTAGGCAGGAATTTTCCTGACTTGCAGATTAGATTGATAAGTGATTTTTTATCATACGAAAAATAAAATATATAAACCTTGTTCAAGTAAACTTCTTTAAAATGAGTTCATGTTAAATGTGTAAATTTGTGCTTAATAGTAAATTATTTCGTGCCCGTTTTAAAAGCTTCAATTCACTCTGACAAGTACCGTACTGGCCATTGTATTCAAATTAGTTTATCGGGAAATAATACTTATTTGAAAGTAGGATTAAAAAAGTTCAGATGCTGAGAATTTTATTTATAAAATATTAAAGCATTAGATGAGGACGGGTTTACATAAAATATGGCACCCGTCGGTTGTTGCGTCCTCCTTGACCCTTTCTAGCTGAGCCACTGACAAGTTGTCCAGATTTCGATGCACGGACAGTGCATGTCTGTTTTCAGTAAGAATATTGGGATTCAAACGCGTAAACATCGACGTAAATACTGTTCATATTCATAAACTAACACTAGGTCTTATTACTTAACTGTTAAAACGCAATAATCGCTGGTGTTTGAGCAATCGACACTCCGCTGCTTATGGCAACCGTTTGGCCAGAAAAATGGCGAATGCGTCCAGGCTTGTACGTACAAGAACCTTCAGGGTTTAAGTAACAGTATAGTTAGCAAAGGCGCATCCAAGGAGGTGGTTATGGGGGGCTAAAGCCCCCCTCCCCCGCATCCTAAAGGCAGAAAGATAGAAGTGAAAACTTTATAAAATGAAGAATTTCGCTAATGAATTTTCTTTCTCTTTTTTAATTATTTTCAAATTATTTCTAGTATTTTTTACCAAGACACTAGTTTTTAAATAAATGCTTACAGTTTATGAAACACTTAAACTCGGTTACAACATTTAAGAAAAATCGGATAATTATTTGGCTATAACGAGTTACATTGCTTGTGTTCTATGGGACAGTCAAATGGTACTGAATATTTTGACATTATAATAGAATAACTAATCGAGGTCACTAGAAATCAGCATTGCGTTAAATGGCTCGAAGCATGGCATAAATTAAAGTTTAATAACAAACACCGGAAAAGTGGAAATTATATTATAAAACATTTTTTTTCTCTCTCTTATGAACACAACTAAAGTTATAAGACAGATAATACTATATCAACTCAATGAATAGAAATATAAGTATATTTTAACTGGGAAATACCAAACTGACCCACTTGAATGGGGAATTTGGACAGTACCGACAACTTAATGGTGCAAATTATAATGTCACAATACAGCAGGTACTAAGATCAGAAAGAAAAAAAAAACTACGTGTTAAAAGCTTAATCGAATTACATTCTTCTCAGTTTGGAAATTTTTCTATAACAAATTTCCTTTATGACTTTCATGAAGAGACAGAGGAATGAGATTTGGATATAGATATTGATTTTAAAGGTATAGATTTTTTCTCTTTCTACGAAGAGAATAATATACCATTATTCATACTTATTTGTGGATATGCAGTATTTAAAGTTAAATAACAACTGCTGTGTATATAGTGTTGCAAATCCATATCCACACACACAAAAAATGCTATTTGAAGAAAATCAAGATACAGAAATTTTTTTTATGTTTGTTGACAGAGGAAATTTAGCATATCCTCATTCAGATATACTAAAAATATTTGTTGTTTGCTTTAAACTATTTAAAGCACTCTTACAAGAAAGCAATAAAAATTTACTTCATCAAAAAAACATTAAGAATATTTTGAAAATTTTCATCACTAAGAAACTGGATGAATTTGATGTGATGAACGGTTGCTGCACAACTTTAGAAAGCAGCATCATATAATAAAATAAAAAAAGAAAGCTAGCAATACTTTCGTCAAATACCAACAGCTTATGTAAATGAAATTTATAATTTGATGTTTTTATATCAGTATTATGTACATAAAATTTGT
Source organism: Cheiracanthium punctorium (assembly GCA_038373885.1). NCBI lineage: Eukaryota > Metazoa > Arthropoda > Arachnida > Araneae > Cheiracanthiidae > Cheiracanthium > Cheiracanthium punctorium. The sequence goes on along the minus strand of JAWZYV010012686.1, from coordinate 537,362 downwards.
TTAGAGTTTCTAAGATTTATATGATACTAAGTCATCCGGATTATTTTTATCAACAATGTTTGAAACATAGTAAGTGCATTTTTCTTTCTAATAATTAATTTAATATTTTAAGGTCTTAAATGTCAATGCCCTTTTTAAATATATTTCATACTACTATGCTCAAGAATAAAGAGCTTATCATGTAAATTCGTTTCAGAATTGCTGCGTAGGAAGTGTTTTAAAATTTGAGCGATTTCTGTAAATATTTTGTTTTAACAGATAGTTTTAATATATGTACTTTTTACTTAAGTTTAATGCTTTAAGTGGAGCAATCAGTAAGTAAATCATTGTAGTAAATACATAATTAATTTCAGAGCTAAATCATGCTCAATATTTTTAAATTCAATGTTGCAATAGTATTTTGTCGTAATATGGAAATTTTCTCTGTTTTAGTACTTTGAAAACCAAATTTTGAAAATTGAAAATTATGATTGCTAAAATATGAATTAAATAACTATATTGGATATTACAATACTTAAAAAAGAAGAGCTTATCATATAAATACGTTTCAAAAGTGCTACATAGGAAGTGTTTTAAAATATAAGCAATTTCTGTAAATATTCTGTTTCAAAAGATAATTTAATATATGCATTTTTACATAAGTTTAATGCTTTCAATTGGAGCAATCAGTAAATAAATCGTTTATTGTAGTAACATAATTAGTTTCAGAGCTCAATCATGCTCAATATTCTGAAATTCTGTGTTGTGATACTACTTTGTCGTCATATAGAAATTTTCTCGAAATGCTTTAACACATTGAGAACCAAAATTTTGTAAATATTTAAAATTAAGATTGTTAAAAATATGAATTAAAATGTTAGATATAAAAAAATGCATAAGTGAAGTATTTTCTTTATCCATATAGTTTGAAGATTTCAAGTGTTGAATCCTAAGTAAACGTAAATGGTATTATGAAAATTATTTTCATTCATTATCCAAATATTTTTTTAATATATGTATATTTTAAGCATATATAATTGGAACATATTTTTATAGCACACCAATTTAAATGAATCAAGTTGTGTAATATTTATTGTTCTTATTATTATTACTATGCGGAAATAAATTATTTTTCATTTAAACTGATGTATCCCTATTTTCTTTTCTTAAAAATATTTCTCCCATGAATGAAATAGGCAAGTTTTTTCCAATCACCCTCACAGTGATTACAGAAAAGAAAGAGAAAAAATTACCGCCTTAACATCTATTTAATTTCTTGTCTGATTACACCATTAAAAGGAACTGGGATTCAAGCAAGCGATTATTTAAAAGGACAACGATGGCCAGAGCGATCGCTTACGGTCACGTGACAAAACGGGCGTTCCGGCCCATATTAGAGAGGCGTCTTTCGCGGCGGCCCCCATTGTGCATCCGTCGACCTAACCGTTCGGAGTTTTCCGTGGTTTTCTACGAAACTTAACGTAAATACGGGTTAGGACCCCTTAGAAAGACCCCGACGAAGGGCACCCCCACCCATCAACCTAGAGCCCACGCGTAGCTAATCTGCCGTAATCCCACAAGCAAGCAAAAACAAATTTCAGCTAATAGTTTGAATAAAACTTAATGCCTTAAAGTGCTCATTTAAGATTCGAGTAGTCTAAAGATACTTTGCGTTCGATAAAAACTTAATGCAATATCTTCTTCAAGGCTGCTAAAATTCCTATTCAATTTCAGGTCTTTTGGAAAACTGTATCCAGATTCAAGAATGCGGTGGATAGGGAGAGAATATACATCAACACCATCAAAAGTATGCTCCTAATCTGGTTAGCATTGTCTACCCAGCAGCTGTTGTGAATGCATTGCGGCTCAAGCTCATCTCTGAGATTGAATTGTATAGCTTCCGTGGTTCTGATGCTTAACGCTGCCAAAATCGGAAGTCGAATAACTTGAAGAGAAGCATTTCACTAGGCTGCTGAAAATTTAAAGCCTGCACATTTAAGGAATCGGGAATTACTTCGGAAATTTTGTATAGCACGCCTAGACAAAGATAACTAAATTTGTAATTACAAAGAATTGTGAAACAATCTTCTACAGTAATGAGTTTAACGATTCTGTCAATGGCTATCTGCTGCCTGTCAATGGCTTAAGGTGAAGTCGCAACTATTCTTTAAAACTGAGCTATGCGTGCTGTTAAAGATTCATTACCTTGACCCTTTTAGTGAAAAAAATATTTTGACAAGCTTTTAGGGGCCTACAAAGCATAGAATCAATAATACTTGACTTGAAATGAATCCTCACTGAAAATCATGTTACGTGAAATGTAAGCTGTTAAAATTTTTATTAATATGCAGTTATTGAAGGTAGTAATTGCCTACAAGTTTCGCACGATTTCTAATTTTAAACGGATACTCGTGACAGTTTTAGACAACTTCTGGTTTTGGAATGGTTATCAAATGCTTAGACTGCAGTTCAGTAATATTCTGTATAGTTGGAGTTAACATCACGTCATGCAAAATTTAATTTGTCTCAAAATTTCAAATTGGTGGAATTCTTAATACGGAAATTTTATGGTTGGTTGAGGCTTATAGCCTATGCCTCTTTATTATAAGGAGATATGTAAATGTTAGGGACGTATTACATCCTGGGATCTTTTCTGTAAATCGTTTTGTTTTACGTGCATGTACTTAGTCTATTTTCTGACTTTGAGGTCCAAGTCAACTCGCTGAACTATAAAAATACTGACCAGAAATTTGACTTTCCAAATTACTAAAAATCGTTTAGTTAAAAAATCTACATGGCAACAAAAAAGTATATAAATGAGAGGATTTACTTTTTGAACATTCGGTAACCGTATTTGCAGTGCTTCTTTAATACGCTTTACTAAATTTTTATTTACAAATAAAACTTATTTTTGGATATCTGCACATCACTTGCGTAGTTTTCTGTTGGATGAATCTGTAAAACTTAGTTTTAAAATGTTTCTGTGGAACTTTTTAATCTGAAAACATGGCGTTTCCAATAATTTCTTTCAAATTTAAGTAAATTTAGTTTTCATTGCGCCTTAGAATAGTCTAGAAGAAATTATATTCTATACTATCTACAAACGTCAAAGTATTTTAAAACCTCTTGAGGTGCAAAAATTGTCCTTGTAGTGCTGACGATTTTATGTGGTTTAGTAATTTCGGAAGGTATCCCACGGTTTCTGTTGCTGCTTTTGGCTAGGGTGTTTTCACTCCACAACGGTTTTTAATTCTTGCGAGGGATGGTGACACTCTGGAATGCTGCCATCAGTTTTATTGATAACATAGCTAATATTATTGATGACCTGGTCTATAGGGCTTGCCTTGGTACTTGAAGAAATTCAGTTATTGAAGGTATCCCAGTCGGCTTTATCTTGAATATAACAAGATGGTAAAATTTTTATTGATCACTTAATGAGGGTAAGAGAACTGGGAAAGCAAGGTTGGAAACAGTTGTAGGATGAACGGGGCAATATATTACTAGATGTGTGTTGTTGAGAAAGATTTTGCCGTATGATGCTGGGTTGTTGCATAACTAGTTATGTTCCATTTCCTGGTCTTTTGGGTCTTCGCTGTCCTACAACGGAATGTGAACCTTATACCGCCAATAAAGATGAGGAAATACCTGGATGAAGATCGTTGATTTAAGTTTGGCTGATGGTTTCATTTGGAGATGGACAAGTGGTGCATGTTGAGTTTGCGTGATGTGGCTGCCTGAAGGTTTAGGGTTGTTTGGTAGGGATAATTTATGCACATTTGTAGTGACATAGCCGGATGCCGTACGACAGAGCAGTCTTTGCGGAGGATTGTATCTGAGCATTTTGGGATGTCTTAATGTTTTTGGCATTTTGAGAAAATGTTTTCTGCAGAACAAGATTGTGGTAGTAGATGACCACTTTCAGGTTATCTTTAAGTTGTGGAAGTTTCATGACGGCAAGGTAGATAGCTATGGTCATCGCGTGCGATGCTTAATCTCTTTTAGAGGTATGTGGGAGGGGGGGGGGAATGCTTGGGAAATCTGTTTTATGATCCATGTGATTATCAGAGGAATCATCTGATGTGAATCGTAAGGTAGCTTGTGGGTGGGGAGGAGGGGTATGTGTTTAATTTTGAAACGAGTTTATTTGGATTTATAAGTAGCAGTTTTATGTATTTGTTTGTGTTGTGTTGCAGCTTTCTTGATCATTGATGTATTTTTGAGATTTTGTGGCAATTATTTGCAAGATCTAGATATCTACTTATTGAGTTCTCTGAAGTGGATGAGGAGGCATGTATGATTGTAGGTTTATCAGTCTGGATTGCCATTAGTGATTTTGTCGCAGCAGCATAAGAGCCAGATTTGGATGGATTATTTGATATTAAATTTGTTACGGCAAATACCGCACTAAACTGAGGATGTGTAATCTAAGTAATAGGATTTGATCCTTACTTGAACTCGCGGCCCGATCTGTTCTCTCCTATCGCAGCAGATACGCAACGGCGAAAATTCCCCTTCTGTTTCAGCGGGTCTTCTCTACATCGGTCTTCGGGTGCTTTGCGGGGCTCAGCGTTGCTCCTGGGGGCCCTCGCAACGTTGAGCTTAAGCGGGGTATTTGACGACCGATGCGGAGAAGGGATGTTGGCACAGGAGGGGAATCGTCTCCATTGCGCTTCTGCAGCGGCAAGAAAGAACAGATTGAGTCCGGATCAAAGTACGGATCAAATTGGATTTACTTAATTTTCAACAGAGGCTAAAATACCAGGACCAGGACTACGTACACTTGTATAAAATTGTCACTGTTGCAGTTCTAAGGTTAAAAACTTGGAGAACTTTTGCTGATAAGAGGCTGAATATCCGAAGTTTGTACTTGGTGGAGTACTTCCAACAGCAAGGACGAATATGATTTAATAAAGAAAAATATATAAATACAGCATATGAATTTTATAAGTAACTAAAACATTATGTGCAACAATTATTTGAAAAAAAAAAAAAAAAAAAACTCTACCTAGAGTGTAAAATTTATTTTTAGGTGTTTGAATTTAATTCATACTTTAAAAATCTTTAGAAAAGTTTCTTTTTATTTTTTTAATGCAAATAAATATGAAAAATAAAGAAGTGCATGTAAAATAAAAAAATTACTAATTAAATATTCGGTATGCCGTAGAATCCCTGTTGGGCAACTAGTACTAATCAAAATATTTGTCACTTAGATTCAGATATGAATCCTTAATAAATCTAGTAATATTTTTGTAAGTAAATTAAATATTATTAATTTTTTCAACTTCCTAAAAAAATTTATACTAGTGAAAATATAAAAATATTAATATGTATATTTCAAGATCAATATTCTAAAAAAAAAAAATTGGAAATTTTCAAAATTAAAACGTAGGACGTAGGACTTCGTAAGATGTCTGTTTACGTTCGTCTGCTCAACCGCCGGTCGAAATGTAAACAAACAGCGGAAGGTTACAATGGCCATTTATTGGTGATGAAATAAAACCGAAATGAAAATGCGAACTGTATTTATTGGCATATTAATGCTTTTTTTGACATAATATGAAATAAAAAGAAGTATATTATTAGTTAGCAGCATTTAAAAAAAAATTAATGAGATTATCGATGCGCCATCTGGTGGTGATTTCTAAGATTAGTTGCAAATAGGACAGAAATATAGTTTCAGGTATATTTGACTTATTTTAAAACAATGTGCAAGATTAAGTGTGGGAACATTGCAATTAATAATAAATTGCACCAAATAGAAGGTTTTAATAACACATTTGTGCAGTCCCAAGTTATGGCAAACGGAATTTAAATTCCATGTGTTTATTGGGCGAGCGTCCCATGGTCTATTAGAAGCATTCTAAAGAAATAACATGAGAACAGAGACGGCCGGAGGGGCGTGTGGGGCCCCAGGCGAAGCGCAAGAGCGGGGCCTCTTCTCTATCATGTCTTATGAGATAGCAATAAAATGGCCCAGGAGCGGGGCCTTAGGCGATCGATTACATTCGCACCCCCCTTGGGCCGGCTCTGATGAGAAATAGATTGTAAGGTGCCATGTTTATTTAACAAGTATCATTGGATGTTACAAGGATTTAAAGCTTTGTGCCAAGTCTCTTTCTATTTCTGCTTTTTACTCTGCATCTGTTTTTTGCAGCCGAAACTGGATCAGCTGAGTTTATACCAACACCCATCACATTTCTGAGGTGTAGGTAGTGCTTGAGAAATGCACATTGATTGCTTGAATTAACTAATCTATGCGAAATGAATGCTTCATTAGGATAACTTTAAGTATGCTTGTCACTGGGTTTTTCATCCCTCTTCGGAATTTATTCAGTTTAATCTTGTATGGAAGCTTATCAAACTGGCTTATTTAAAGGAATTTAGGTGGAGGGGAAGGGGATCACTTTGACATCCTTTTTACATGATTAAATTCCGATTTAATTTCAATTTGAGCTTTCATTAAATTCTGCTTAATGTTACAAGCAGAACCTGGAGCTATATTTTCAGACCAACAAGTGGCAGAGTAGATAATACACTGAAAATCAGTAGACGGTTGTATGAAGGTATTGCGTTCTATTCTACCGTGAGTGTTTATCACACGTGTCTGGAGTGTTGAACAGCTTGCTTCATATCTAACGTGAATACGCGTTAACATTTAAAGTGCTATCACCCAAGACATTTCCCACCCTAGGCATATAGCCCTCGTGTAGCCTATTGCCTCAACCAACCAACCGTATATTTTCAAGAGCTGAAGTCGAAATTTGCCTCTTCGAGTTTTCAATTAAAACACTTACTCATCAGAGCATTGCCAAACATAAGAACACGGAGTGTTAAGCATGTCAAACGTCGGTGTAAAGTCTTGTTAGTTTCGATCTTCGGTTTTTAGATATGGAAGATATACATTCGCCGTGAGAAAGTGGAACTGAACACAAACTGTACATGAGGAAAGTTCCAGTAAAAGTGTGAACAAAGTCCAAATAGTCTCGAAACTGGCACCACAACTTTGTGCAAGAACCAACATTGGATATTTTTGAAATCATGATGAAACAGTGTCACATATATATTGGCTTATATTAGAATTTGTTGGTTTGTTGTGAAAAAAAATTAGTTTCGCTATATATTTCCTAGCGCCCACTTTAAAATTCTTTTTGAAGTGTGAAGGTCTGATCCTTATGAAAGGATTACATAATTTTTGAACAGCGTTCTAGAGAAAATTTTGCTGTAATGTTTCACATCGGTATTGGTCAGATATCCTTGGACATAAATCTTAAGAAAAGCATCTCATTCTTTAATTATCCAGTGAACTTCTCGAAGCAAAGTGATTGACACTTAATTTCGGAAGCAGTTAAGCAATTTCCTAGCCTCCCTATAAATCTGCATGAATGCAATAAGCAGTATATTGGGAAAAATAAATTTTGAAAATGCGCTATTCCCTTTATATTGGAATGAATTTGAAAATTATAAGACTACATGGAATGATTATTAATGTATACGTTGATGATAGTGAGAATTACTTGAAATAATTGAATAAATCAGTGGCAGTCTAAGCATGGTTAAGGAAGTCTGACGAAAAAAAATTAGATTTCATCGTTTGTTTACATAGTAACGCTTCTGCAGCGAGTTTGAAATTATCAAAGCTAAAGCTGTTCTTAGTGTTAAATAACAGGTTTAAAGCCCGAAAGAATAAATTTACTAACATTCTTCTAATTCTATACTAATTTACTAAACTAAACTAACCTACTAATTGGACTCTTTCGGGGTTTTAAACAGTTATTTACATTACTCATCTTTGATAGCAGGATCAAGCTAGCTTTTTGTCTTGCAATAAAAAATAGCCCTGTCTTCTTAAAATGAAAAAGATCGAAAAACCCATGTATATGCTATACTTATGGAATTAATTCTACAAAAAATGCAGTACTTTGAAAGTAATTTTCATAATCTTGTAAAGCTGTATAGTTACCTGCGAGCTTAAAGCCCAATTGCACTGAGAAAAGAAGGAAAATCTAATAAAACTTGGTATAAAAAGGCAGTTATCTTAATTACGATATCACTAATGGGTAACATGGATAAATATGTGCTCTCAATGTTCCGAGGTTACAAGCAGAAGGAACAAATTTTCTGAAATTCTAAAGTCAGTCGCACTTTTCGTAAAGACAAGAGCTGTAATGAAACTTCAGTGTCCATTGTAAAATGAAAATAGAGTTGAAGTTGGAAAGTTTGTTGCGGTAAGTTAGATACTTAAACTGAAAACAAGACGGGGCTCTAATTAAATTTGGATAAAGCTTTTTAAACAAGTGCCTATGAAAAGAAGCAGTTAGTGTCATATTTTCAACATCGCAGTTGAGCGAAATGTTACATGCAGTTCAGATTGAACTTAATTTTTTAGTAAATAATATTTTGGAGCTGTAGCCGAATCTCTACAGAATATGGCTGCTGGTTAGACTGAATCCAGGAGCAATGACCACAAATGAATCCGAAATTCTAATGCTTCTGCTGAAATTCTCAATCGCTACAAAGAGATCACTACAAGCGAGACATTTGTGTTAGAAGTCCAACGAAGTTTTGGACTTGGGTATCTGGATTTAGAAGTTAGCTGCTGCAAAGAAATGAAACAAGAGATCATGCCAAGCTTTGAGTCGCTCACGGAAAAAAGGTTTGTATACGATTTTAAATTCTTGAATCTGCCGAAATGAAAAATTTAAACATAATTTTCACCGGTTTATAAACCTGTTTTATTGTTAGCTAAAATACTAGTTTAAGTTAACTATATTTCAGCTTAAACTCAAAGTAATTTAGATTTTATCTTAATTTATAAGACGTTGGACGGATAAATTGACCTAATTAATTTCTAAACAAATTACTCTTGAAGTCCAAAGATTGTGCTTGCTTTTGTAGCATGTGTAGTAGAACAGAAATATTCGCTTATGCAAGGACAGGAATTGAATCTCGCCACCAACCCTTTTTGAACTTTAAACTTTTCTCACTCATTGTATACTTGATTCTTAAAATTATGGCGTGAAACGTTTACCATTTTTACTGACAGTTGGCTTCTTGATTAAATTGCTCTAATGCCATTGGTTATTGCATAACTTCTTTATAGGAAAGACGGAGATTGTTTCTGGATCCACCATACAAGGGGAGAGGATTGAAATTCTCGTTGACTGGCCTGAATAGTACTTAATATCTGACCTGCTTGTATCGATTGCGGCAGTCTTTAATTTGGATCAGTTTGCAGCTAGAAGACTCAACAAGATGCTGCCAAACGCTGCTGGGACTCCAGAAAGCGTACTGAAAAGTAAGTAAACGTAATCGTTTTGGCTAACGTGCAGAATTACTTTAAGCAGATTTTTACTTCGTGAGCGTAATGTTTTCAGTTGAAGTAATTCCTATACCACAAACTTTTAGAGCTTATATTAGAGATGGAAGCAAGCAGACTTACAGCTATTTAACGAGATGAGCCCATTTCTTATTACTAATAAACTTTGAATGATGAGACAATTTTTCAGTTACTTTGCGCGACGAGATGGTAATTTCACGCCTTGCATCATTCTCTAGCTAATATCAATGCTTCTTTTTATCGGAAGGAGTCTTGAATATCGTAGAAACCGTATGAACTCCAAGCAAAATATCCCGAAAAGATTGGGTCGTTCTTTTTCGTTAACATTAAAAGGAAATTTAGTATTCGCCTATCATAGTTTAGGAGATGTTCTTTTTAAACGGCCTGCGTGGTATTTAAAGACCCATGCTAGGTACTTTAATGGTCAAAATATTGCCGTTACATCTTTGATACGAATAGACAAAACTTTTCTTCTTTCCTTGATCTCGGGTTTAACATCTTAGCTGCTAAAGTACGTTGTCAAGAATACCATCTTCAAACTGTTTTATCTTGTTTCAGCTGGATAGTGATTAATACTAATTCATGTAATATGAAATTCGGAAAGAATTGCCAAACACTAGCTATACATCGGTTTCAAAAGTAATTTAGTCTTTTCAAAAAGATAGCACAAACAAATCTGAAGTTGAAGTAAAAATTCGGCACATTTTGTAATATAATTCTTTAATTATGAGCGCTAAGGAATTTTAAAACAATTTATATTTTTTCATTGGATATTAAAAAATGAACGGAAAAAAATCTCATTTTTAAAACAATCTTACTTTAATAGACAACGAAATCATTATGTAACTTAATTAAATGAAGGAATGTATAGCTACGTTTACAGAAATGGTTAAAATGAATCTGTAAATTTTTAAGTTTATTTTTACAGTACTCTAGAAATAAAGTAGTTAAAGGGCTAAACAGCGTACCCCTTCTCTAAATTGCTCAGACGACTGCGTAACTCATTAAATCTAACAGTCGAGCGGTTACTTTGGAAAGGTCAAAGTGTTGTATGCGTTTTATTTATAATGGCCAATTTGAATGGTCTCGCTGATTTCTGATTTTATAATTGTGATTGCAGGAAAGGAATATACTCTGCTGTCTGGAGATTACCAAGTGATCAAGCTCGTTAATGGATTACGAGTGGTTTTGAAGATGGACCCATACAGCTCTTTCTCGTATGATGGAAGTTATTTTGACAGCTACTGATGTAATCGAAAGACTGTAAATTATTTGAACTGAAGGCTTGATGACCTGAAGACTTACGGGTTTAAGCAAATCGATGCAACAGTTATCCAGATGAGTGTAATAACCATTGCCTACAGGTTTAGTTAACGATGGTCGTATGTCTAGACCTGTCTACAGCCAATTGTGAAGCTTAAAGTTGTTCAGACTTCAGTAGATGAGCCATGTTAATTTTTACGTACATGAGATTATGCTTGTGTAGTGTAAAATATTTTCGTACATGCAATTGTTAATATTGGCCAGTGTTTGGCTCTAATAAATTAAACTTAGCTTTGGGTAAAATGCCTTCTTCACAAATGAAAATTTATCAAACTCATTGTTGAAAATAGTTTAGACCCTATTTTTATATGAAATGTCTTAATGCATACCATAAATTAACTGATTTAACAGGAATGGCTGAATTGAGAGCATTGCATGCAATGCTACCTACTCAAAGCTGCAGCCTCAGCTGATAGCTTTTTTGATAGAAATAGGTGAAATTAGTTTACAGTGTTTAGCATGGTAAAATTTCACTGAGTAACTCATTGAATAATATTCGTAGACAAAATTAAAACTGCTCAGTTACTAAACTTTCTGAAATTTTTAATAACTAAACTTTTGGAGCAGTTGGGTTTCGATTAAAACAAGCTGGAAAATTTAATTTAGAGAATCGGGAGGGGGATGGGATTTTTTAATGCATAAAAAATGAAGAGCGTATTAAACATGTGATGACACATAACGTGAAAGTTTCACTGTACAGCATTTTACATAAGTGATGGTCTTAAGTGTTTGAAAATGGTCATTTGATTTCCTTTTTTCAAATTGTGGAGATAGCTGATGAATATGACCTCAAGTATGTGGTAGCAAAGATCAGAATCTAAATTTTGTTCATAAAGCCACTTGTAGATCGACAATTTTTTTCAGGACAAGATATGTTAAAAATAATTCTGTTGAATTTAAAGGTTTAATCCTGAATGTTGTGTAATGTAAAGAAAAGGTGCATTATGATTTAATTATCTTAAATCCGATGACACAGTAAAGCAAAAATATGCAGAAGAGTAATGCACGCAAATTGAAAACAGACACGTAAGCTACCATAAATTAATGAATTTGTTGGAATCTATTTTAACTACTTGACAATCATGTCAATAATATCAAACTATTGCACACTTAAGCAACAAATTTTATTGCAATTTCAAATTATCAAAACAGTAAAGAAATAATTTAAAGATAAGTATGATATCTATTAACTTTAAACTTACAGTATAATTTAAAATACATTGAAATAACTCGGTGCAAAGTAATTAACAAAGTTAAAACTTCTGGATATGCCTGTTATATGGCATTTCTGCAGAATTCAGTCAAATTTAAGTTAAAGTCAATATGTTACAGGGACAATGAAATATTGGCAAGCATGCAACCTGCACTGGGCCCTATAAAAATCGATTGGTGCAGATTTCAAGCTTTCAATATTTCATTTTAGCAAAATGCTAGTGAAAATTTTATTTGAAGAATACGTTACCTTTTTAAAATTTAAGGAATTAGCATCTCAAATTTTCTAATCCTGCTTACTCTAAATATCAAACCCATTAACATTAGTTCTTAAGTTTATAAAATAAAGATATGCATTTTCATACTTCATGATATTTGGCGATTTGCAGTCCATCACCAAAACCGCCCTTCAGTGCACTGAAACAAAAATTTCAAAGTAAAATTGTTACAGGGAAAAGTATGAGACATTAATTAACGTAAGATTCAATGCGTAAACTGTATTATCAGAAGTAGTTGTATATACGCAGTCTATTTTCAGTTTTCAAGAACACTTTAAGTGTAAATTAGATTTTTCTGTGAATTCTGGTTTACCATATAGCAATATAATCAGATTTATCATATATAAACTGTGTTTATAAAAGGCCCTGTATTTATTGTAGTTTTTCATTTTCTGTAATATTTCTAGTATGTGCACGTACTGTGTAGCGAATAGGCAGTGGCAAAATTGTTTGTACTAAAAGTTGCAGAGATGTTACTAGTTTGCATACGATTGGTTTATGCCTATTGAAACGGAACATTTTAACATGTTGGAAAATGTGACTAGCTTAACTAGTGCTGTTGTAAAGAGATGGAATTGTAAAAATTGCGAATAAATGTGAAGTATTAACAGTATCTTGGAGCATTATTGTCATTTTGTATCTTGAAATAAAATGTTGGAAGAATCTGGGTATTTGATTCTATATATTGAAATGTTTTTATTCTATGTACTTATTGCTGAGGGGAAAGGGTTATCTGGGGCAAAAATGGGTCGAAACCTTCTCCAAATTTTTGCAGATACTTTCTGTAAAGAGTTTCAAACTGTACGAGCATTTGACATTTCCTTTTAAAGTGTTCCTCTTTTATATTTATTTTAATGTCTCATTCCGACCTCTTTAGGTTTCATGGAAATAAGCTTTCATGAAGTATAGGAAAATTCTTATGCGAGCAAGGATGATGAAACTTTTTCGTCCTGTATCTAGGGCATTGGGCACAACAGTTAAATTAGGGGAGCTAACAGTAATGAAATTTTATATAGTCAATATTTCTCCTATCCATAACAGAAGCTAATAATACGAAATTTGACATGAGTGATAGTTTACATAGTTGCTGGATTAGATTAGCATTTTACAAAATTTGTAACCAATTTAGTGGGAGAGGAAGGGTTTGTAAGAGTACAAAACGTACGTTTCACTTATCCAGCGCTCAAAGCTATCAATGAAGTTGATGCTGTAAAATCGGTCCCTCCCGAATACTTAAATTCGGAACTTGACTTTCGTCCACCAAGGAGGGTAGATGTGAGGAGGGGTGGTGGTGAGGGGTTGGCTATCTTTTAATGAAAAATATTCAAAAATTCTTGCTGTAAAATTTAAAATGTTACACAAAGTTTGTAACTAAACTTGATAAATTTGTTTGAATTTAATGTAGGAGATAACGTTCCGATCCCGTCAATATTTTATTTACTTGATTTCGAAAAGCAAGAGTTAAAGAAAGATTTAAGATTGAATGTTACACTTCATAACTTCAATATATCCCAATACATTCTACCCTATGTTATTAGCTATTGAAATGTTTCCTTTAATTAAGGAGGATATGTATCTTGTAGAATAATTATTACTCATGAATGACAAATCTATTTCAGATTTTATTAAGTCAAAATAATCCGCTTACAGATCAGTTTTCGCAACATGGTTTACATTTTGTTATTGCAGTGCTACTGTTAAGGAATTGGAATGCCATTTTAGAAACTTCCGTCGAAAATTGAGTAGTAAAAACTAAAATGCATAGTTCCCCGTTGAATTAAAAAATAGGCGTTATGCAATTTCAACTTTCTAGCTTTGAAAAAGTAAGTCTTTTACATCAGCAACGCTTGTGAAAGAAATTGTATTTTTATTACTATTTAAGAGACTAGGCTGTAGAATAGTTTCTAATCCTTGCAGTATTTATTTACTGGGTGCACGTTTAACCCATGCAGTTGTTTGGCTCTTGTAACGCAAAGGCCATATCTATAGGGGAAGTCGCGGTACAATGCCATCTGAAATCAATAGGATTTGTCACAAAAGTTGAAACTCACACACGTATTATACAAGTATATGTTCCAGTTGCTGATGTGATTTGGAGACAATCTCACTTTTACAAGAGATGGTTTATTTTCAATGGTAAAAATCCAATATCTTTACTAAAAGTAACTTTGTTTTACTTCCTTGTTCTCATATGTATAATTTTTCAAATATTGTAATCACTATGGTGTGTTCCTTATACTTTAAAAGCCAGAATTAAAAAATAAATATTAAGAATTGGTAAAAATTTAGTTTGTAGCCTCAATTTGTGGTGCAATGAAACACTTGTAGATTGGCACAAAGAAACATGTTTCATTGTACCCCGGGTGTATGCGTTCACTTAAAATAGATGTTACTATTAAATACTTAGATTGAGATTTCCATAGGTCACATAAAGTTAACAAGGAATCATTTCTAGATCGTACTCTGTATTCTTCAGACTCTGAAGATGGTGACAATCCAGAATGTCTTTCAACTGACGATCCAAACAGTACAGATTATGAGCTACTCGTATTCGGACATAACATGTATGGCACAAGCGTATTACTCTAAATAATTGTTTTAATCAAGGAAGGTGAACTTAAATATAAAGAAATGTACTCTGTTGGGGATATAATAAACTTAAATCAAACGGAAAGCGAAGTTCTGTACGTCAAACGACAGAGTCCAAGCTTCAAATTTGTGCGTTCTTCGGAAACATGCATTTTTGAAAAACTCTAATGTATCAAAATTACCAATCCCTATTTCTTCAGGTGGTACAGAAAGTAAAGCAGAAAAGCTAATTTTTGAATTTAAGTAAGTTTTATATAAAATGAAAAATTATAGTCAGCTCAATAAAAGTATTGTTTCATCTTAAGCTAAAACAATTTAATTAAATTAGTTTCATCCATTAAAATTTCATTTGTCTTACTAATGTTTATTATAAATGTACATAAAACATAAATGCTGTAATCTGAATTTTGACTCTGATTATTTGAGTGTTTGTGAAGTGTTATTTAAGTGCTTCATTGTACCCCGGTGTTTGGGTTACAATGAAACACTGACGGATATTTGCCTTTTGTAACTTTCTAATATCGAAAAAACTATTTAGGAATTGAAATTCATTTAGATGGGGAAAAGAGTCTGTTAAATGTGTCCATTAATTTTATTTTTGTACATGCAAATTTGTGAACAGGAAAGTAATTGGTAAATTTTGTTTCATTGTACCCGAACTTCCCCTACAGTTAGTTTCGCTTAAGCAAAACTAATGAACAGGGCCATGCCGACATCTTGAAAAATCGGTGGAAGGGAAAGGGATTATGTATGACAAATAAAAATGAGAAGCATATTTTTTTTAAACTGCCGATTGGCTAATATTTACTGTGACAAATTAAATTGCTAAATACAAATTATTCCTCTGCTTTTCTGCTAATGCTTTTAAAATTGTATTCAGAGTGATTTTAGCAGTGTATGCCCTCGTGCAGGTTTGCCCTAACAGAACACTTGAAATACCACGAAGCAGACCTATCTGGCGAAAACTGGAACGATGTAAACTTTCATAAATTAGATGTTCATTAAGATGTCGGTTACGTTTACTAAATTGGAAAAGAAATATAGATTTATTACAATAAGCGGAATATTCTTTTTAACCAATATTCCATTAAGGCATCTGCCTACATCTAAAATACCATTTTTGCGAAAAAATAGCGTTTTAAAAATTATTTTATTTGAAAGAACATATTCTTAAGATTTCAAAACTGTTTTACTTTTGTTTCTACGAAAAATTGAAAAGAAGATGAATGTCGCTTCCGCTTGAACATCGATGTTAAATAAAATCTAAACGCGTTTTCTAGAAAATATTTTTTGTTACGCCCCAGCAAACACAGCCCTATCGGATAAGTTTTGGGCCGACATCGGCATGCCGACGCAGAATGTGCCGGGGCGATATCGCTCAGCCGGTGCCGAAAACGACAAATTTGCGTCCGCCTGGGCGTGTGTCGGGCCGGAAGGATGGGGTGGTTTTGGATCGGTGCGGGGTCGCCGCGACTGAAGAAGAGGAGAAAGCAAGAGGGGGTCTGGGTACTGGTTTTCGTGACGTCACAAGAAAGGATGGGATTTGGAACAGTTTCCATTGCGTTCAATGGAAGAAATGGAATTAATAATGCCAATAAATACGAGTAGCTTAATTTTTTATGACGCATTGAAATAGCATTTTCGTTTTACAACACTTTGTTCTTAAATAATAGTGAATCAACAATATTTTGTGTCAGAAATTAATGAAATAAATTGGTACTGAATTTAAAGCAGTTTCAGCATTGTATGCAGTATGTTTTGCATTTCGGGCTAGCAAATACATTCTAAATAATATAATGGTTACTCAATGTTATCATTTATCTAAAATAATATGTATATGGATTAAATTTATACGTTGTATAAGCGTAAAGTCATATTTTTAAGTAAGTAAAAGTAAATATATTTTTAAGTAAAAATAATAATTTTTATTAATTTTACTTAAAAACTGAAATACATTATTTAGTTTTGCTTCGTTTTAATAAGCTTTTTGAAAGAATTGATGTTAAAAATATCCAGATTCATAAATAGTCATCTCAAGCCATTTCGTGACGTCACAAGAGAGGATGGGATTTCAAAGAGTTTGTATTGAATTCTATGGAAGAAATCTGATCAATAATGTCAATAAACACTAGTAGCACGAGGAATATAATCAGAAATTTCCACAATTAATATTTTAAAAACTTGTACAATACATTCTATATATAATTATGTTATACAGACTCCTAATGTCAAATTTTATTAGAAGCAATTAAAGCACAAAAAACAAGAAAATAAAAAGTAAAAGCTTTTATTACCCAAACCTTACAAATACTATAAAGTTTTTCATGAAAGCACTACAAGTGTTTGCTTTAGTTTTTTCTAGATAAGACTTTCAAATATCACATTGAGACATTTGAAATATACATAATTAAATATTTTTAAAAATTAGTGAGTATAACTCTTGAATATGTAAAACTGCCTAAATGCTCTCAGGGGTTTTCATGTAAAATATATTGCAGTAATACATATACTTTTTTGTTATTGTTGTTAGCATTGCAGTAATACATTTTCTTTTTTGAGTTAATTTCCAAATCTGTGTTCATACTTAATTTCAGAACTTTCAACAAATTCCGGTAAACCGTTTAGTTGGAAATATTTCTTTAATAAATACCTTCTATATTTTTGTTTTTCTAAGTATCCAGCAAATACATTTCTCTCTCTCTCTTTTTTTTTTTAAATAAATAAATCAACCATGAGATCCGCATTGAACCTTAAGCTACTTGGTATGTGCAGTGGAAGGGGATCTGCGTTTAATTTATAATTAATGGTGAAATTTTCTTAACATAGAATTGCCATGAAACTCTTGATACATTTCTTAATTTCAAAAGAATTTATATTTTCCTTTGCATTATTTTTTTCGGTTTCCTCAATATCTTTTTCCTAAACGTTTTCTCTTCTTTTAGTAGGATCAGTTATTTCTTGTTTTTTGGTAATATCGGATATATAGGCTGGTAAGCTCGAAAAAATGCACGGGATAGCATTCGGTTCTAATTTATAATGCTTTCTTTTTACAGTTAAAAGTGCCCCATCTGATTTTAAAATAGCATCGTCTTTTAAAAGATCTTCATCTCGGAAATGCTCAATACAAACATACATATTTTTTCCTGGGGACCAATTTTTTCTTGGAATATTTTTAGTCCATTCGGCCCTCATTTCTTCGTTTTTTGGGAAAAGTGAAAACATTTACATTTTCTCCTCTTTTGTAATTAGCTTTACTTACAGCCTGGGACGCAGCAAACGGAAGCATAGTGATTGCTAGAACAAAAGAACAGAAATCAATAAAACTAACGCAAAATACGGCAATTTTATATTTTTATGTACTCTATAGCTTAATAACTATTATCAAGTATGTCGTATTAAGAATAGAGATTGCTGACTTACCATTAGTATCCAAAAAAGGCACAAAACATCTTAGTTTCTTCTACTTTTCCTTATGATTCTAATGCTTTTAACGGAGAAAAGTCCATCCTCTCTTGTGACGTCACAACACCTCCACGCGTTCAGTACCCAGGCTCGCCTTGTAATTGTCTACTCTCCCCCTCCCTTCCCGGGGGCTCCGATCGGTGTCGGCTATAACGACAACGATATCGGCCCAGCTTTACGCCGGCCTTAAAGTGATAACTTTCCGCAAATGGTATGGTACCGGCAACGATAAAAAAACGAAAAAAAATCGCTGTCCCATTGAATTCTCAAATAAGCTTATAATTAGTTTCCAGGGGCAAAAACTATATTATATATACATATATATATATATATATATATATATATTTATTTAACTAAATTAACGACTGTATGCCCCTAGGACTGATTTTGCTGAAAGTACTTATGAAATAATAAAAATTTTCTTTAAATAAACTGTTTTGATTAATTTAAAAAGTGTTTCATTTATTTACTAAATTATTTTGTCAAATCAACCACTTAATTAGACATTTTTCATATTTAACCAAATATTTAATTGCTTTTAAGCAAAGTTTTCGTAACTGACCAAATATTTGTTTATTTCATTCGTTTTGATAGTAATATACATATATTTTTAATATTTTAGAGTCCAAGAAAATAGTACATGCAATCAAACACATTAAAAAAGATAAATAAATAAGTTTACATTAATTATATTGCAAGTTATGCCATAATACAAGAATAAAGTGGACTTATATCATTATGCATTGAAATAATGAAACTAGGTTTCTTATGAGAAAATATACAGTATGTTTCTGATATGTGTCTATATTTATGTTCTTCTACCTATATCACCTACTGTAGAGAGTTTTTTTTTTAAACTTTTTAACAATATACATTATAATTTTTTGCGTATTATTAGCAAGATCCTTTTCAATACAATATTGATGTTTATTTGCGCAAAAGAATAAAAAATAATATCCTATTTATATTTATGCATGTTCCTCCTTTTGTATAATAATCAAGCTTAATATGCTTATTAGTAATAGGATATACAGACATGAAAGTACATTGCTAAATTTTTAAATCGTTCAAAGATATGAAAAAAATTAAAGTAACAATTAAACTAGGAATTCATCTGAGTAAAAATATAAACAAGCATAATTTACAAGAAAATTAAAAAAGTTGAAAGTTGTTACCCAATATACTTTACAAAGAAAAGGCAAAACAATATTTTGTACAATAGTTAAGTAAATATTTAACTTACCATTTTTTTCCTTAATTTTGGATCTTCAGCATTATAAGACAACCAAACAGATTAAAACATTGTTAATGAACTTAATTATGTCATTTAACAAATATTTTAATCCAGCTGGTCTATAGCAAAAATATTTATTCTAATCTTTTCAGAAATAATCACACCCTGGCATCTCACTATACTCCAGTTCAACTTAACCTGACAGTGCGTGGAAAGGTACGAGTGCCTTATTGCGCCGTTTGTCAAGTATTCGTGCGCGCTTTCTGGTCTTCCTCCCTTGTACTCTTTGACTAATTGCCCTATTTGGCGATCTATCGCCCGTCCTTCGTACTAATGCTGCTCTAGTATGTACACGTGTGGGAGTATTTAGGGGTGATAAGAAAGGAAGGACATTCCTTCAATCACCCCTTCTTGACCTTCCCCTGAAAGGTACGTGGAGGTCAGAATTGTTCTGAGAAATGTCTCTTTTTTTTCTTTTCAAAGCAAAAATGTGACTGGGATGCGTGTGCTTACAGATTAATATACATATTCTTTTTTAAATATAAAATAGTTTAAACAACTGCTATTTTTTTCGGCGTTTTCTATTGCAGTGCAAGTCCAGTCAAAAAAGAAAGTGAGAAAGAAAAACAAAGAACGTAAGAAAATCCTCTAATTTAAATGACTGGATTGTGAAACTCGTAATGCTTTTTCCTTTCTTTCCCCCGAATGTGGCAATATTGAAACAGGCATCGATGTGCCAGTAAAATATGCTTCTTGAGACAAATAAGGCGTTCAAAGCACTGTATTGTGCTGAGAAAAGAAAAATTAAAAGGAATTCAGAATGGTCGACCCTACCGCTATCACACTAAGATGAAAGGCAGTGTTCTGGTAACTAAATTACGTGCATCATAAATTAGACTTTAAAATACATATGGGCAACCTCCGGCCCGCGGGCGGAAGGGGCGGGCTTTTGATCCGGCCAGCGGATCAGAAACCCAGTCGAACTTGCTCGCTCTCATTGTTATAAAAACACAACGGTATTTTTTTTTAAATTCTTTGCCAGTGTTGTTTCTCAAACCAGATCTTCACATACAAACTGACTGCATTCAAAGACAGCAGGATGAGAAATAACGCTGGGCACTGAATAAAATCTTCATCGTAGTATCTTTGCAAACGATGGGAGTGAACAGGTTAATCCTGATATCCCCTTCTCATCACTTTACATATACAACTCAGGGGCCGATCCAGAAATTTTTTCTAGGGTACCATTTTTGTGAATTTTTATGCCAATTTTTAATAAGTCACTTTTTTGGTTAAAATAATTGATAAAACAGATTAAAATACAAGGTAAAATGCGAATGAAGGGCCGTTTCAATTGATTGTGTTGTGAAAGGGCCGCAAAACGGACCCAGTTTTCGTCTGCACCGACCCCTACACTGCTTGAACTTTTTTGTTCCTTTCAAAGATGGTCACAGGGATCTTACATTTTTCAAAGCCCCGAGTTTAAAGTTACCCCCGAAGTTAAAATTAACCGCGAGGAGACGTCACTGCCGGCAACGGGGGGATGGGAGTCACTGAAAGATGACAATTTTAAAAGAAGAATTATCTTCTGTAAAATGACTACGAAGGATGCGTGGGGAGGGGTAAAGAAAAGGGCCCGATTAACGCACGGGCTAACTGGGTCACGGCCCTTTTTGTTTTTTAGTTTTAATCTTTTAATTAAAAAAATTACAAATATTCCATAAAATATTATTTCATGAACTCTGCTCAAGGGACTCTGCCCAGGGCCCCCGGTTCGAAAGGGGCCCAAATTTCAAATGTTGTTCTGAAATATTCTTTTTTATGTCAAAATTTTATGAAAAAGAAAACAAATTTCATAGATGGGGGCCCCCAAATTCATCAATGCCCGGGGCCCCTGTTGGTCATAATTGGGCCCTTCGGAACTTCTAAGTGGTGTTCCAGCCTTATGCGGTTGGAACGTAATATAATCATCCAATACAGGAGCAGTAGCCATTATTACCGACGTGCGAAAGCGGAGATAAGGAAGAAAAGAAGTAAAGAACGGAGAATGCGAGAATGTGTAAAGGATTTTCCCGTTCTGGCGTGGGGGAGGGTTGCTACGATCTTCGCTCCTTAAAAATTCCGCCAAAACTTGCTTTGACACTATTGGATAGCAAAGCGTTGACACAATAAACACATTTTCATTTATATAAAGGCGATATATTAAATTATTGAGCACGCTTTCATTATATAAACATGTTTTTTCCCCTTTACAGACGAATTTAACATAAAAAGTAATACATATACGGACGAACTATATTGTAAGGTCGGAAGAACACAAGGCATAACCTTCCACGTACTGTCAGGTTAAGCTGAACTGGAGTATAGTATCCGTGCAAATAAAGCTTTTCAACGTATTTTTCAGTGAAAACACACGAAGCGCCGAAGTCTTTTTTTTTCTTTCTTTTTTCCCCAACAGGCTGTGGGTACGCACTAGTATAATAGGAGAGTTTTGAAAGGCACTCGCCCCGATGAATCACTCCGCCCCTCAAAGATAGTCTATTGGCGGGAATTTAGTTTAGAACAACCCTTCCCCTTTCGCCAACGGAGCAAACAATATATGCCTTTCCCACGCTTTTCTGCTGACCCTCAGGCTGTGTGCATTTTTTAAGATACTGGCATCTGGATTAAGATGGGGCGAAATAAGCAAAAATATTTGGATTTCGGAATCAATTTTGGAACAGTACGGAAAACTTGCACAATGGGATAGTTAGAAAGTTAGAATTCGCAAACAGCTCCAACAATATTATTCACTATTTAGCCCTCCCCCCCCCCATCCCCCCAATTTGCGACACCGTAAAACAGAAATAAGAGGGGGGGGGGAATCAAATTTTATGAAAAAATATCTTTGGAAAAAAATGTGAATTTTTATACTGGCATACCACGAAAATGTTACATAATAGGTCAGTTAGAGCCTACCAAAAATAAATAAATTTCTCTCAATATTTTACCTCACCACTCTGACCTGAAAAATTTGAGAAAAGTGAAAATTTCGAATTTTCTAAAAAGCTGTAGTACGAAAGTTATTTTTCGAAATTACCATCGATATTATTTGATTGATTAAATAGTACTTAAAATAATAAGAACGCATAATTATTAGACAATTTAATCTATTTTTTTACCAAATTAGTACTAATATGTTGTTTTTAAATACACGCAGATAGAAAACAGATTAAAACAAAAGTCTACAGATGCTTAACCTGTTCGCTTTTATAATTGAAAAGACGCAATGGAGAAGACTCTCCTTCTGTGACCAGTATTGCTTCCTAGACCAGGTCTTTCAATGTCCAGTCGAGCATTGAAAGAAATTCCCGTTCTGGGAAGCTTAGTCACAGAGACAGTGTCATATTACTGGCAGGGCAAACGGGGCAACTGCACAGAGCCCCAAGATTTTAGGGGCCCAAAAATGTTATATGTTACACTTTTTATAATTTCACAATAAGATAACAAAGGAAAAAAGCGTCAAAAGTTTGTATTGTTTTTCAATTATAAACTATGAACAATGAAAATAATTCAAATTTACATCTGTATAAATTAATTTAAACTTCTTTTCAATTCGTCAAAAGGCTTAGTCGATATATAGCATAGCTGACAACATGGGCGCCGGCAGAATATTTCCCAGCGGGGGGGGGGGTGCAAAGACTACTCAAGGGGGGCCAAAGACTACTTTAACGTATGGTTACCATGTTGGAAAGAGCAAAAAAGCAAGGGAAATCACTGCATACAAAAATCTAGGGGGAGGGCATTGCCTCCCCCCTTGCCCTATGCTGCCGGCGCCCATGGCTGCCAACATTTGTAGAATCTGATTAACTACCTTTTCGTAAACAGTATTTTTAAAGTTTGAAAGTAACAAAATTTTTGTAATTAAATCTGTTGGTTAACTGTTATTAAAAAAAATATTTTTTTTTTAAATGTGGTTTATTATATCCCGTACATTTTGGCAACTATGATATAGCAGTTGCAGTTAGACGTAGCGTTTCACTGACGCAGGGGCGGCCCTAGGGCCGGACAAACCGGACCCCTGTCCGGGGCGGCAAACTTTAGGAGCGGCATTTTGGCTCGAATTTGAAAAATACATTTTGTATTAGCAAAAAATATTCCGAAGAATATCATTCAATATAACTTTACTAGCTGATGTACTCATCAGTTATTTATAGGTTTTTACTAACCGTGCGAAATTTCGTTTGCATTGTAGGAGTACAAAAAATGGAATTAGCATACTGGCAGAAATATAGAAAGCAAAGTTATAACTCTTGTGTATTGTTTAAAGATTACAGGTTAGAGAGTAACAAATTACTGAGACAAACTGTCAAAATATTACTATATAACTGTCAAAATATTACTATATAACTGTCAAAATCAGAGAAAATATTTTACAATCAAAATTAACGTTTCCTTTTAGTGGATCAGCTTCCTACATCAAAAAGTCATTTAAAGGTGCAAAAGAAGATGCTGGTAATGAATATTAAACTAAAAAGAGAATACCTAGAAAATGCTTTGTAATAGCAAGTAGCTTATATTTAACACTGCAACGTCTGATTGAATTATATTTTGATAATTTTACTTTATGCGCGGAGAACTTTATCAAAGTTTACGTCATACCTCAAAAATAATTCAAATTTGCAGAAAATTATAAACCTGTCATTTTAATTTACTAACCGCCTACTTTTTAACAAAATTTCATTGCATTCCCTTTTGTCTGACCACTAGTTGTTTTCACGAAGTGGTCCCACAAAAGTTTCTCAAAATAATGTGTATATATTTATTTAATCAGGAAGAATTCAAACAATGTTATTTAACTCAATCTCTTCGACAGTAACTGAATTTTGTTCTATTAACTTTAGAAATTTTAATATTATGCTTGTAAATTTTTGCATAATTTTCTCAAAATTAAAAAAAAAAAAGAAATTCACGTAATTTGTTTAACTCAAACAGCCACCTATTGTATTACCTCCAGACGCCTTAAAGTGACGCCCTCCCCCTCTCTCCCCACCCCCTAAAAAAGAAGAAAAATACAATGCAACTTTTACAAACCCTTTCAATTTATTCAAATCTTTTAAAATTTCGATCATGCTTTGTTACCCATCATATGACCTAATTTTATTCTGTTCTCTTAATCCGTTTTTGATGGATGCCAGGACAAACTTTTTAAGCGATTTTTACAAAATCTCAAAGTCTATGAATTATTTAAAACAATTTTGATATCTATTGTTCAATTAACTTACCATTCAATATAATTCCAAATTTCATTCTATTCCATTGAGCCATTTTTTAACATTTCCACATACATTTCCACACAGTTTTAAATTTCAAAACTTTTAAACGAATTAGAAATATTTTAGCACCTGCAGTTTAAATTAAGTTGCCACTTTTGGTGTTACTATAAAATTCATTTCATTCGCTTCAGTTGTTTATATGTGAAGTGCAAACAAATATTTACACATTTTGCATAGATTTTTCACAAGCTTTCCAGTTGGATTCAAATTACACTTTGTTAATGAAATTCAACAAGCTAAATACCATCCCATATTTCTAGATTGTATTTCTTATGCCAAAAAAATCTAACAAATCGCATTCTTGGTAAGGTATTAGGGTATTGACAAATCTAATTCTAATGCGGCTACCGTTAAAATTGATGAAATATGATATTATTTAACTCTCTCAAACAGTTCATGTCCCTATGTTCTATTATTATTGGGTATAAAATCTTCCGTGTATCCATTAAGAAAGCTATTGCAGTCAAAAGACAATATACCACCTGATCTAGAACTCTTAAGAAACTGTAAAGATTTTTTTTTAAGGATCTTCAATAGGATGTGATTTTAAATGAAATGTTCTGTTATGCAAGAGAACTGACCGACGAGATATTATTCTGGCTAACACTGAGTTTACGCAGCCACGTAACACGTAATTTTGATTGCGAAGCACGAGATGATTTGGTGAAAGATCCTAAATTAAAATTCAAGATAGTTTTATTTTTTATATTAAACAAAGCGATTAATACCTTAGAGTGCAGATTTGATTTAATAAGTACCCAATGTAATTATTTTAAATTTTTGCGCGGCATATATGAGTTAAAAGATACTCCTAAAATGTGCTAATTAAACATTGTAACACAGTGCAACTGTTAACACTGTTTATAGTGTAAACAATTGGAGTTAATGCTGCCCGATGGAGAATCAGGGAGTATAAATGCTCTTGATCTAGTAAATGAAATAGTGTCAGTTACGGTCTTATTAGGCAAAAAGGAAAGCCCAATTGAAATTTTAAAGCTAATTTCAGCTCTAGATTTTACACGCACATCTTGCTATTCACTTTCTTTGCTGATAATTGTGGAGAATTTCGCTTTCTTTGCCGATAACTGTGGCAAGTGCAGAGAAGAGTTTCTCAAAATTAAAGTTAACAAAAAAATTCTTATGTTCCACAAATCTTCCAGATACGTTAAATAATTTAACTACATTGGCTATCGAACATGAATTAGTTGAAAAATTCATTTAAGAGAAAAAGTCTGGAATTTTGCGGAATTAAAAGTCAGAAAAAGAACTCGATTTCTCTCTCTTTCTTTTCGTTTTAATGTGTGGTTTTTAATAAATATGCTTTTGTCTTATGCTGTGTTATGTTTAAAGAGCTATTCCAGTTTTATAGGCATGAAAACAGAATCTGTGAACAATTTATTACTTTTAATAGTAATTTTACAGTGTGGAGGGGGGGGGCGGCATTTTATATTTTTGTCCGGGGCGGCAAAACTGTTAGGGCCGGCCCTGCACTGACGTTATCTGTTTCATTGATATCATATATATTCGTTCATCATATTTATATTCGTTTATTTAACTTTATTTAAAATAAAATTTCTCGTGTTTGGAGAGAGGGGGAAGATATTTAAAATTTTTCAGAATAAACCAATCGTAATTGGTTTTTTAGAAGGGGGAAAGTTATCGCGTGGGGCCCAATATTTTTCTTTTGCCCAGGACCCACAGATGCCTTGATCGTAATCTGCGCAGAGAGAGACTTTAATTTGTGTTAAATTCCCACAAGAATATCGAATAAATACATTAACCCTTTAACGCGCAGTGTTCTCTCTCTGAGACCACCAAACTTTGACGTTTTGACTGTTGCCAGTCACGAAGAATAGATTGGATTTCTATAAAAATAGTTGCGGGTGACATAGCTCCACGAGAATCCTTTACTTTTTAGCACGTCATTTTGCATAAAAAATTGTCACGATTTTTTTTAACAGCTCTGTGCCGGCACAGCCAGCTGTCGTCAAAAAGGGGTCTCTAGATCTGTGGTAGGCGATGAACGTTTCGATCGTCCGCCATCTTTCTGGTAGTTAAGTCGAGCGATGGCAACGGCTGCCCTTTTTTCAGCATTGGGAAAGAGTTGCGCCTCAAAGGGTTAAATGAAGCCCCCTTCCAAAAAAAAAAAAAAAAAAAAAAAAAAAAGGCTTTTGTTGATGTAGAAGCATTGTTGTGTATCTGCATTAACTAAGATGTTTGTTTTGCTCGTGCGTTATGACAGGTCTGCCACAGGTTTATCTGTCTAGGGAGGCTTCCTGGAGCGGAAGACTTTTTAAGGGGTTATATTTACAGAAGACTCAACCATGACATTGCATTCGGAAGTGATATGAAATGCTCTAAGATAAAATTTAATATGGAAGTTTTAATTCGACGTGCCGTTCGGGTTGTGCAGTGACTAAAGAACCATTCTACCATATCACGGGTCCGGGTTCGATTAACGCTGGTCCACTTAATAGTTGCCTCCGTAATAAAGTGTCCAAGAATTCCGGCCTAGTGGTTCCAATGCTTATACGGCAAGTGCCATTTGAAAAAAAAATAAAATAAAATAAAAATGTTTTAACAGTTGTAATGACCCGATGTTGTAATAACCCGACAGTTTATGCTAACCATATCATCTGTGCTGTTTCAGATAGTCAGTTTTCAATAGCCGGACATATTTTTTTTCAATTATTGGTCAGTAATCTCAGCAATAACAAAAATATCCAGTACATTTACATTTTGGCTATGAGGAATTTTCTTGAAGAATTAAAATGAATGTTAAAAGTCTTGAAAACTATTTGACTAATTTCATCAAAAGTTGCTATGTATTCAAAAATGCACCTCTTTTAATAATCGTCGTCTCGTTAATAAGAGTAATCGTCAGTTCGAGGCCGTGGGCGGTTGCCCACGTCGTTCGCGTCTCTCCCCCTCAAGTATTGCACATGGTCGCAAGTATTGCACATGGTGACGTTTCGAATTTCAAAAAAAAAAAAATGTGTTCCTAGTCCACAGCCTCTGAATTCATTAGTCGCCAAATCTGGCAGGTACGATTGTCAGAGCGATACATGGCTAAAACCACTCTTCCCTCCCCCCCCCCCTCACAATAGCCTTCTCTGTGTTAAGGGAAGGGGGGAGAGGCAAGGGAAAAAAAACACTATCTGGACGTAGCGTGCCTCAATACTAGGAGAGTGATGACAACGACAAGTCATCCCCTCATTGGTCAGGCAGCTACTTTTACCGCCCCAGGCAGTGTCCAGATTTCTCCCCATTGAAAAAGCATTGCGTTTTGAAATGGTCTTGGTATAAAACGCTTTTTCTGACGAATAAATAATTGCATTAATTTTCTGTTTCGATTCTTCATTTTAAAATGTCTGACGATTTGTGGCGAATAAATTTCAAAGAAGAGATTTTCCTAAGTAATTTGTAAATAACAAACTTTTGTGATAGTTTCGTTTGTGAATGCCTCTTTTCTCTCTTAAAATACACCTTTCTTCTACTTGTTTTGTTACGAACACATTATAATTGGTGTTCCAACTTTGTGAAACTTAAAAAAAATTATATACAACAGAAATTATATCATAGGGTTGCGTATAATGATAATATTTACTGTTTAAAATTCATAAAATGAAAATGTCATGTTTGGCGATATTTTTATTGAGATTGGCCTAGAATTATACTCGCCAATTCACGGCTGTCTGTTTGCAAGTGAAAAGAATCTAATGTATAATAGCATTCATTCTCTCTCCATCCTTTTGTGTGTGTGTGTGTGTGTGTTCGTGTGGGTCTTAAACGCTTTTATAATTTTGTATGAAATTAAAAAATATAACTGAATAACATGTGTTAATTTTTGTTGATTTATACTAGGTGTCATTTAATATGTCAAAGTTGAAGCTTTCTTTTAAGAGTTTAACCAATATCTGAATTATTCGTACACTTTCATTTTTAAATAAGTGATAATAATAAGTGAAAATAAGTGATTTTACAGTATTGATCATATACAATAAATAGGAAAGTCACGTAAAAAAACCAGAATTTTATAGTATCGATAAAAATTTTCAGGAGATTAAATCGAAAAAAAAATAAATAAATAATTGAATTTTTATACGGACACCGTACAAAAAATTTCCAATTAGTAAAATGTGGCCTATGCATTGTAAGTGGATAAAACATTGAACATATTGGTATATGGCTGGAATATGAATAATGGTCTGGAGTTTGGGGGGGGGGGGTTCCCCTGTTGTCATGAAATCCAACTTCTTGAAATCCATTAAAAAAGTCTTCCCCCTAAGGCATTTCTCCCTTTCGTCAGATAGATCTAGTGTGCTTTGTGTAAACAAAATAACATATTTATAAATTGCTTTATTTATTTATTTTTTCATCATTTGTACTTCAAGCTTTAAATTAGTAATAGTACTAAATATCTAATATTGATTTATTTTCTCTAATATAATTTAAGCAATGGCACTGTTTTTTTTTAGTGTTAGAATGCTTTAACAGGAAATTTGAATAGCAGTATTATTTTTATTTCCATAAAAGATTTTAGGCTGTCTTCAGACATCCTAAATTTATTGCTTAACATACAGACAACAGTGCAACTAAAATAAATTTTTAATTTTTAAAGTGTTTTTATAAAAAGTCTTAATATTATAAATGTTATATACAGTTAAAAAATCTAAATATCTTTCAACAGCCTAAATAAGGTTTTATAACTGAATTAATTGCGTCAAAGTGATAGTACTTGTTTTCCTAAAAACTGCATTTTCTATAAAATTTTATATTAAAACATAAATATATCGAATGTTATTCGTAATCCAAAATCATAAGTTTCATCGAAAATATTGCATGGAAAATTATCTCTTATTGAAAGAAATTAGTAAAATATTTCTATTTCAAAAAATTTCAGCATTAAAAAATATACACGATTACAGTTTGAAATATTATTATTTTTTTTAAATATCTTTATTCTTCATCTTCAAGTACCTTATAGATTAAACGCTATCGCTTCGATAGCATCTCAATCTACTGCACGATAAAAAAAAAAAGAAAAAACGCCACATGGGCGAGTACCGCTGAAGTGCAGCCATTTATCGGTAACCCTAAACCTGGTAAAAATCTCAAGCTCGCGCACTCTCAGTGACTGGTTTTTCAACCATTGTCGCCACTCTCCTAGTATATAGGCACGCTATCTGGACGTGCCTGGCTGTGCCCTTGAGCATGAACTCTGACCCGCAAAACAGAACAGTGACCAATGTGTTGCGTCGAAAAACAGGCTATCGTTTCGGTAGGGACGTTCCGTTTCGGTATGGGATCTTAAGTACTGCAATTTCTTAAGAGCTTCAACGAAATCAAAAATTACATTATACTGAATTAAACTGTATGAGAAAATAATATTTTGAAGACTCAATAGTGTCTGTACAATTATAGAATATTTCGCTGAAAAAACAAACTGTTTTCAAATCTAACATAATGTTACAAAAGAAACACCATAAAGAAAAAATTAATGAACAGTCACGAAGTGATATTTTCATTTACATTTTATAAAAAATTGTTAAGGGACCTTCCAGTAGGGTGCGGCAATTTATAGGCATAGATTACATTTTAAATCCCCCAATACACAACGTGAAATGTGTACTATTCCATAAGTTTCTTATTTTCGTTTTCTTTTTAAGGCATTCAGATTAAATTAAAGCTCATGTATGAGCACTAATGCTACCCAGCTTAAATTATTCAACGCTCCGTTTGAACCGAAAATCAGAGCAATGTCACACAAAAAAAATTAAACCACTGCATATTTTCAATGATCAGAGCGATCCTGTTAAACCCGGGTTCAGATGTGGAATAAAATCGGACAAAGCGCAATATGGCGGATCCTAGGAAGGTGTTTGGGAACTTGACACCCAGCCCCCCCCCCCTCAATCCTTCTTTTCACTGTGCATTTTGTTTTAATCAAATGAGCTTTTTCATTAAACTGGCTCCTCCCATTAAATTATTTTGTTTTAATGTGATATTTTTCTTTATTGTACACTTCATTTCAACCAAATTAGCAAGTCTCTTTTTTTGTGACTCGAAGACCAATTTTCTGATTTGATTTCATATGATTTTGTAGTTATGGCAAAGCTACGCGAAGGCTATCTGCTTAAATGGGGATGCCTTAAGCGGAGAAACTTTTAGAATGTTCAAACGCGTATTTACGTTACACCTGGAGAAAATCGCCCTAAACTCCAGACCATTAAATCGACAGCCTCGCGGTATACCAGTAACCTTGACCTTCACTCTTCGGCCATCTACCATGTTGGGTGTCTTATCCACTCGGACATGGTCGGCAACCAATTTTTCTGTATCCGCCACAGGAGGGTTGGGGTAAAATAAGTAAATTAAGCTTTAAAAAAAAACCTATAAATTCCAAACTATAAAACAATTAATAAACAATAAAATTGCGGTTGAACATTAGTCATAGTAATTATTTATTCCCTAATTTTATAAAAATCAATCATATTTCTTTCATTTTATGAATATTAGATAATCTTTTGAATTTATAAAAATTTTATAAAATTCCCCCAAATTCTGTTCTAGAATTGGGGATACAACGGTGATTTATCCTCAATTATATGTTCAAAAATCTGTTTACGTTGTCTAACGCACATTCACATTATATTTGGAGAAAATCCTCCAAAATCCAAACTGTGGATTGACAGATACGCGGTAGACCAGAACCTTGGACCTTCACATTTCAACCATGTTCAGTGCCTTATCCTCTCGGCCATGGTGGGATAAATAGTAAGTATCGAAACATAAATTAAAAAGTATTACTATAACAATATATATGTGCTGCTTGCTATTTTTATACCGTTAAGTTTAGAAATTACACTTCTGGGCCGATATCGGTTATGCGGTACAACGCCGAAATCGCATGTTAACCCTAAAAGACTTGCCGCAATCGGACCGTTGCATGACCGAAATCACCTTTCTTTTGCCTACGCCAACGCATTTTGCCGACACAGAACCGACACCGCTCCAGTTACCATCATGCCAATGCCGACATCGAAACGGCACTGCCGATGTCGGCCCATCCCTTACCCGATACGGCTGTGTTTGCTGGGGCTGCTTGAGGATAACTGTAACAACTCTAAAAGTTTTAAAGATATCTTAATGAAATTTTGCATGAACATTCTATTGATATTAAAATTTATGTTGTAGCAAAAGTTAAGAGTTATACTTATGAAATTAATAAATTTACAGGTAATTTTAGATCAAAAAATTGATTTTTTTTTTCTCAAAATTCAACGTTTTCGTACATAATTGGCCATTATTCAGAAAATATTTTAAAACACAATAAAACTGTTGGTACAAACACAGAAAAGTGTTAGAGTAGTATACTGGGCTAAGGAAGTTACTAAATTTTGAGAATAATGCAGAGCACAGCTGTTGGCCTAAGTATGAAATTTTGATAAAATTGTCTTCAAAAATGCATTTTTTAAAGAAAGATACGAAAATTTTGTGAAAGAAATTATTGTTTCTGTCATGTTTATGACCTTTCTAATAAAAATGCATGAACTACATCAAAATTTTGCATTTTTTTAAGAAAGTGCTCCTCACGTAGGCAGATACATAGGGTTTGAGTTTTAACTATTCATCTTTTGGGGAGGAGGGCTTTAAACACCCTTCAGTGGCTCCACTAGTGTGCGTAGGTACCTACCTGCAAAAATTTTTCATTCGACCGTTTTTGTTTTTTTTTTAATTCTTCAGCACACAGATGGGTGCCAAACTGACCCCATATGTCAAATACACTATACCGAACTGTACGCCTAACATATGTGATACTTCTTTTGTTTCTATATACGCGTATGTATCGAAAATCTCCAAAAAACGTCACGCTCTCTAATGCTCATCGATATGACACCAGATCGGTGCTCCATTGCACTTTTTTGTTTCTCCATGTGTCTTTTCCGCTAGTAACTGTGAGTTTGTTTTTGGAGTTCAGGTTCTATGTACAGGGTTGTCCAAATTAAACTTCCCCAACTCAGAGGTATGTGCAGGATGTTGTATGGGTCATAATGCGATGAAATTTTGAAAACGGACACTTCAGATCACGCGCTCGTGATTTATATAAAAAAATTATTAGTACAAGAAGTTGTCGATAGGTGGCGCTGTAACACTAGTAATTTGCATATTGCAACAACGTGATTTGCAGAAATAAAGCTTCTGCGCAACGCATCCAAAAGACGAGCCCTACAAAAGTGGAAGACTTGCGCTGCACAGGCAGTTGTTTCCAGCTTGCTGATGCACAATGACGACTTTGAAAGATAAAGCTCTTTTCTACCAGAATGGCGAGATGATAGACAAAATGACCTAGTCCAGGGGTTCCCAAACTTTTTTTACCGCGGCACCCTTGTAAGATTAAAAATATTTCGCGGCACCCTTCTCAAGCTAAAACCTTTCGCGGCAGTTTTCCTTTACAGCAGTATGAATATGAAGTTTAGAATGAAACGGTTTGGATGCATCTTTCATTATTTCTTTTGTGCTTATAGGGCTCACTATTAAGAAAGTATTCTTTTGTGAAAGCGATATATAATTTTGCCCCACCCCCATCTTAGGGAGTTCTTGTAAAAGGGAGACGACTGGACACTGAACTCTCTCAAACTTGACTGAAATATTTTGGTTTTCGACTACTGGTCATCAGCTTGGCTAACTTTTTTGTGGGATACCGATTCAGAGAGAACTTTTTGATTATGCGCCACGAAATGTTAGACTTTTCTTGATTATCTCCACGGCACCCCTGGCATACGCTCGCGGCATCCCAGGGTGCCACAGCACACAGTTTGGGAACCTCTGACCTAGTCAATTAATATCGTTTTAATATGACAATAATGGAACTAAAAAATTAGGGGGGTTCAGGAGGGTCTCCCCCGGCTCGAACTTACGCCAAGGACCACGCGCTTTACGAGACATGATGAAGTTCGAAAGAACCGGACAGCTGGAAATTTTACCAGGTAGAAGACGACATGTTGTGGATTCTGCACGCGTACAACACGTTGCTTTGGCGGTCGTGGACGCCACTAGCCAATCGCCACATGGTGTTGTCAGTGTGCCAACTGTTTCTCGTACTGTTGACATGTCCTATTCGACCACGGCACACATATAGAACATCTGTAGAACGTCTTGTTCATCTGCAGCGCCACCTATCGGCAACTTCTTGTACTAATAATATTTTTTAGTAAATCACGAGCGCGTGATCTGAAGTGTCTGTTTTCAAAATTTCATCACATTATGACCCATACAACATCCTGCACATGCCTCTGAGTTGGGGAAGTTTAATTTGGACAACCCTGTACTTTTTCTTTTATTTAGTTCCATTGTGTGGCGATTCGCACGCTAATACGCACCTTGTTCGCCCAGTTGTGGGAATACGGAAGAAAGTTGAGTGTTCAATTGTTCGAAGGATGGTGGACAACTCTTGGAGCGAAATTTGCAACAACTGTTGCTTTATACAAAAATACAGGGTGGCTGCTAAATTTCTGTCAGTTGATTTACAGACTTCTGGGAGCTTCTGCAAAAAATTTTTTTGACCATAGATGCGTTTACTTCAGGACATACCTCATTTGCAGCACTCACTTTTTAATTTAAATATTTTGTCCCAACTTACGGCATATACTTTTCAACGCTTATGTACTTATTTATGCTTTTAACGCATAAACGGTCGTATTATTTTCAAGAAAACGGTCATAAAACAGCCTATTTTATATTCCAGAAAATTATAGAAAACTAGCTGAAGTACCCGTTCTTCGCACGGGAATGAATGGACTTTTTGATATTACGATTTGTGGGGATTACTATTTATTGTAATAAAGAGATATAGCAAAATGGATATCGCTTTATATTGTATTCAATAACCATGCATACCGAATTTCAAGGCAATCGTTTGTACGGTGCAGAAGGCCATGCGGCGTAGCGCAATCTAGTGGTGAGTTTTAGCAAAACGGATACGGCGAAAATATTTTTCGTATCATTTTACATATCTGTGCAAAATTTCAGGCCGATAGGTCCATTTTTGTGGATTTGTATACAACTCAAATCCACAAACAAACAAACAAACAGAATTTCATTTTTATTTATAAGATTAAGTGCATGTACAATATACGTATTTATTTTAAGGTATTGGACTTTTTTTTAGAACGAAAGAAAAAAAAATTGCATGTCTAGGAAAAGAAAACATTTAGGGTTACTCAGGAACGTGCCAACGTCTTGGAAAGTGGGGGGGGGGGGGGCGAACGATTTTTTCCGACATCGGGAGGGGGGCAGTCATTTCACCAGCCCCTCCCCCCTTCTATAGCTCAATTACAATAATCATTTTCTTCAGGGACAGGGCAGCTATTTTGCCCTCCCCCCTCCCCGCCAATTTTTATAAATAATCGGCTTCAATCTTTTTTAACCTCGTCTGTACACCCTCTCAAAAAAGTATTCGAGTGTAAGCCAAATTTCCTGTAGCAGTTTCATGGGAACTAATTAATTTACCGATTTTTATTTATTTATTATTTTTTTTTTTGTATCTCAATAGTTTGCTTAAAATAACAGTTCTCTTCGTGCGGAAGGGGATGGGTGGTGGCAGCTATTTCGCCCCCCCCCTTTCGTTTGAGTTAGTAAAATTTTCGTTTATGCCTCAGTAGTTTGTTTAAATAACCGTTTTCTTGAGGGGAAGGGCTGGAAAAATTGCTTCCCCCATCCTGAAGAAAACTATTGTAAAAAAACTATTGAGGTGGGCTATAATACAGAGGGGTCGAATTATATGGTTCGCCCCTTCTACTCATTTACCGAGGGGGCGATAAACCCCCCTGCGCCCCCTGTTGGCACGTGCCTGGTAGAGATGAGACGGGCTCAGCCCGAGCCCGAACCGGGCTCGGGCCCTGTAATTCACGATTGCGTTCGGGCTCCTGAAAAATGTCTCCTTTGTTGAGCATAGCCCTTGAAACGGATTTTAAAAAGCGATTCATCGGGAAAATAAACGTACTGATGGGATGCTAGGACTTGCAACAAAATAATGGGTGGGTAAAAGGCTAGCTTTTTTACATAATTTACTAAATGGTAAGTTGTGCTATTTCATTTGCGTATATGTGTTAAAATGCTGTTAATTCAAAATTTTGGCCTCATTCTTTACTGGTCTATCTTAGTTAAATCTATATATTCACATCGTATCATAAAATATTTTTTTAAAGTAATTTTGTTCATATCAACTAAATTTTTGTGCAATAGTATATTCTTATGCAATTCTATGCAAATATTCAAATTTCTTATGCAAAGTCTCTTTTCTGGACGTGTTTTTAATATAACATTTTTTACTTCCTTGTACGTAGTATAAGGAAGTAATGTGATCCCGAAAAATTTTGGGGGCCAAATTTCGACAAAAAAACCGATTTTGACTACCTCTAAATTGAATTTTAAATTTTTTTTCGATGCATCTCATCGTAGGCTAGCATGCACGATCATATTAACGCGTCTGCAACTCATTTTGACCAGCGGCGAGTTTATTGTGGTCAGTTTTTCCATGCCGTCTGTACGTACGTACGTACGTACGTATGTATGTATGTAACTCGCATATCTCAAAAACTATGGGTCGTAGAATGTTGAGATTTGATATTTAGGATTGTTCTATGATCTAGTTGTGCACCTCCCCTTTTGGTCGCAATCGAATGAATAGTTTATGTACAGGACCGCCCAAAAGATTCGAAATACATTACGCTCTATGGGCCGAAAATCATTAAACTCGCATATCTCAAAAACTATTAGGCGTAGAATGTCGAAACTTCATATTTTGGATAGTTGTAACATCTAGTTGTGCACCTCCCCTTTTGGTTCCATTCGATTGGATAGTTTATCTACAGGACCGCCCAAAACATTCGAAATGCATTACGCTCAATGGGCCGAAATTCATTAAACTCGCATATCTCAAAAACTATTAGGCGTAGAATGTTGAAACTTTATATTTAGGATTGTTGTAACATCTAGTTGTGCACCTCCCCTTTCGGTTCCATTCGACTGGATAGTTTATCTACAGAACCGCCTAAAAGATTCGAAATACATTACGCTCTGTGGGCCGAAATTCATCAAAGCGTTTTTTAGAGGTATTGGGCTATTTCAAACGACTCAGAAGTGATATATGCTGTAAAGAGTTAGAAAATGAATTTCTCCATTAAAAAAAGTGTCTTTATCATTTACAGTTCTGCTACAGGAACACTCAAAAGATTTCCAATACATTACGGTCAATGGCAATTTTAGGAGATTCATCCATTTCAAGCACAATACCGTCCTACCACATAAGTTAGGTAATGGTCCGACCACGGTCACGTGCCTCCCTCAAGTACTATGCCAAAAGTCGCCAAGCATGGTGATTTTTTTGTGTACGTGTGTGCATATTTAACTCTCAAATCTCAAAAACTATTATGAAATTTCATATATAAGATTTTTGTAACATCTAGTTGTGCATCTCGATTTTTGGTTAAAATCTACTGAGGAGTTTATTTACAGGACCACCGAAAAGAATTTCAGTACTTTAATGTCTATGGACATCTTCAATATAATACAATTGTAGACAGTCATTGTTTGGTACATGCCCAAAATCTCGCCGTCTGTCCCCGACCTTGGCGAGTTTTGCCGAAATGTCGCCAAATTTGGCGACAGTCAGTCATTTGGTCCATGCCCAAGGTATCGCCATTTGTCATCGTTCTTGGCGAGTTTTAGCGAAATATCGCCAAATTTGGCGATAATCTGCCATTGTTGGTCCATGCTTAATATCTCGCCAAATGTCGTCGACATTGACGAGTTTCGCCGAAATATCGCCAAATTTGGCGCCAAAAATTATTTCGTATTTTGTATAACTCTAAAACTTTAACCCGTAGAATTTTGAACTAACGGTTTTCAATATCTTTTTTGACAGCAATCGACTGGGAATTTATTTACAGGGTGAGCCAAATGACTTTAAATACATTAAGATACATTAAGGCATTCAATTCATTGAAAGTCTGTGGTCAATGACTACTTTGGCTATCCCCAAAATCTCGCAAACTATCTCAAGTTTGTCGGCTTTTGGTGAAATATCGCCAAATAAAGTGTCAGAAAGAAATCTTTCAAATTGAACTCAGCTTGGCGAGGCGATATCGAAATGTTTGGCTAGAAATCGCTATATCTTACTATTATTGATATTTTATATCTTTCAAACAAATAAGTTTAGAGGAAGTGCGTTAAAAACATTTTTGATTTAATAGACGTGCAAGGAAGTCATGTGTTGGACACATCAGATTTTTTTATGTCACTATTCAAGATTTATAACTTGGTTTTTTGTGTATCTAATATATCTAAGTACATACGAATGTTTAACACTGATGTGAGTACTCAACGGAATTTTTAATAAAAATTGAAGCATTATTGTTATTATTTGATAAACATGGAAATAAAGAATTAGAAAGTGCATTAAGAGTTTGTAACTATATATTTGTCTTTAATTTGCATAAACGGCAAAATTTATCGTATTGTATCAATGAAGTAACTGAATTTTATTTATCTTCAGTTGAAATTTCGGGCTCGGGCTCCGACTTAAATAATATTGCTCGGGCTCGGGCGGGCTCGGATTAAAAGTTCTCGGGCTCGGGCTTCAAAAAATGAGCCCGAACTCATCTCTAGTGCCTGGGGTTACTGTGACTGAATGTGTGTTTTACAGTAAGAAGAGAAACTATAAATATATGATTTAAACGCTGAAGGAGAATTTTATTAAACTTACTTCGTGAAATAAATAAATATTTGCAGTTTTCTTTGAACATAAAGGAGTAGTCTTAAAGCCAGCGACTGCCAGACCTTCGTCATAGTAAAAAAGCTGAAACTTTCTCTGCGCATACCCCCCAACAGAGGTAGGAACAATCGGCCACTATAAAGTTTGGATGATCTTGGCTTTGGCAGGTAACAGATGGTAAAGGTGTATAAGTTGCAGAATATTTTCGTCATTTCATAAAGCTTATTTTTTTTATATGTTCTTCTTCGCAGTGGTAGAAACCACTTTATCCCTTCCCAGACACTTTTGCATCGTGGCAAACCCCCGGCAGACAAGCTCAAAGTCATGGAGTCTGATTTATCGGATAATTTCTTTATATAGAATTATTTATGAGTTAAAAAAATCAAAAAATATTCACTATAATTTCCATCTTAATACCTTAATCAGAAATCTGATATGGACACCGCATGACTTTCTTGTACGTCTGTTATATTATAAATATTTTCGGTGTATTTCATCTAAACTTATTTTGTTTGAAAGACATAAAATACTGCAGTAAAAATAAGGTTTAGCGGTTTCTAGCCAAATATTTCCGATCTCTCCAAGCTGGATTCAATTTGAAAGATTTCTTTATGACAATTCATTGGTTGATACTTCACCAAAAGCTGAAGACTTGAGATAGTTAGCGAGATTCTGGTCACTGCCGAAATGGCGATTCATCACGATGAATCACTATTTCGGCTTTGACTAGACATGTCAGTATCATTATAATGAATTTAAAGAGTCCATAGACCTTAATGTATTTAATGTCTTAGGTAACCCTGTAAAGAAATTGCTCGGTTGATTGCAATCAAAAAGGAGATGCGCAGTTAGCTATTATCCCGAAAGCAGAAAGTGGGTAAAAGTGCGACGTACGTCGCAGAACAATTACAGTCTTTGCAGAACATTTCATCTCTTAAAAGAAAGAAGCTATAAAATGATATGTTCTGCAGAGTAATTAAAGCGATGTGCCTTTTATGCCATGCCTTCTTTCTTCACTTTTTGCACAACTTTTATACCTATTTTGCATTTTATAGTGGTCTGTTAGACTTGGACAAAATGCCTGCAGAACATTTGCAACTGTTTGAAGTTATGTTGCAAAACACTGAATATAATTCTGCTCCTGGGGCTATTATAATAGTTCTAAATACAAAATTTCAACATTCTACGGTAAACAGTTTTAGAGTTCTGCAAAATACGTAGTTATTTTTGGCGTTAAATTTGGCGATATTTCTGCAAAACGAGTGAAGGTCGATGACAAATGGTAAGATTTTGGGCAAACAATGAAATGACGGAAACAGAATTAAGTTTCCCATGACTTTGATATTGTCTGGCGGTAGTTTGACACGATGCAAAAGTGTTGCTCTGGCAAGGGATAAAGTGATTTCTAGTACTGCGCCGAAGAACATCTAAAAAAATCACGCTTTATGAAATGACGAAAATAGAATTACGTTTTTCATGACTTTGAGATTGGCGGGGGTTTGCCACGATGGAAAAGTGCTGTCTGGCAAGGGATAAAGTGATTTCTAGTACTGCGAAGAAGAACATATAAAAAAATTAAGCTTTATGAAATGACGAAAATTTTTTGCAATTTTATACAGCTTTGCCACCTGTTATCTGTCTAAGCCACGATCATCCGAACTTTATAGTGGCCGATTGTTCCTACCTCTATTGGGGAATATGCGCAGAGAAAGTTTCAGCATTTATACTATGACGAAGGTCTGGCGGCCGCGGGCTCTTGCTCTATAAGTACTGCTTGTTCGAGTGTGATCGTCATTATAAATAAACACTTTTTAAATATTGCATTCACACATACTACATTCTTCTAAATTTACTACTCTTTCCTAAAATACAACTTTTGGGCAAAATAATAACACGGCATTACAAACATATTACTTCGCTTCGAAATTATTGCCTATATTAATTACGAAATAGTATTCTAAGACACACACACACAATTATGTAATTAAAATACACCTGAAGCCAGAAATTATTATATCCGACGTTCATAAGTCTATATATTTAATTTTTTAAAGTTCTGCTAACTCGACGATCTCCATTTACTTGGCCTCGATGGAAATATAAACAACCTGAGATGCGCAGAAGCAGGAGATGCGCAGTTACCCAGTGTGCGTAGTGCCATCTGTTTGCAACAACGGCGTTATCCAACTTTCTAAGAGAAGTGTCCACTCCTATAAATTTACCTTCGTGAGCTAGACTAAGAAAGAGGTCCATGGAGCATTTCCAGGTGACTAAGACTCCTATACGACTATATAGCATCTAGTGACCTGTATAGATAGCTCCTATATAG
This sequence comes from Cheiracanthium punctorium, assembly GCA_038373885.1. Lineage (NCBI taxonomy): Eukaryota > Metazoa > Arthropoda > Arachnida > Araneae > Cheiracanthiidae > Cheiracanthium > Cheiracanthium punctorium. Next base: position 496,527 of record JAWZYV010012686.1, on the reverse strand, counting down.
CATCTAGTGACAGGGTTCTACAGGTGACGTCACTAGATGCTTGTCGTCTGCTACGAAAGTTTTTGTAGGGCAGGTGGTTCAAAAAGAGGGGTTAGTGATAGCGATAGAATAAATAAATTATCAGTAGCGATTGAAGGTATATATTGTTCATTTCCAGTAACAAGATTGAGTATTTTCAGTTGCATGAGCTAGAATTAGGAATTCCTTAGTGATTAATTAAAAATAAATATATTTTTATATTACTTTTGTTTTGTTACTTATATGTTGTTGTATTTTAGGCGTCAATATTTTATTATTTTGTAATGTTATTGTAGCACGCTGTGGGGAACCATATTTTCTAAACAGAGGTAACTATTAGAATTGTTTTCAAACATAATGCTATGAAAATGAACCAAGCTAAGTTTACAGATGAGGGATATACGTATAAGTCTGATGCTGTTATCTGGCGGTAAAAAGTGCAACTAATTATATTAAATTAATAATAAAATTTTCTATGCTTTAAAAAACTAATAAAAATAATAATTATAAAAATTTATGTACAAAAGATAAAATCCAACTGAGTTTTGCCATTGTGACAATCCACAAAGTTGATGTAGTTATTTAAACCAGTGGCGGCCCGTGGTCAAAAATGTTAGTGCAGCCGGAAACATATGACCCCCCCCCTTCCTCCGGACAGGAATGGAAAATCTTTGTTACTGAATTCGAAAGCTGGCGGATTAAACCCTCAAGGATAAAAAAAAAAAAGAAATTACATAAAAAATGTAAGAGATCCTATTTTACTTATGGCCGTTTTATGGACATAAATTTCAACCAGCCGCTCCATCCTCAAAATTGCATTAATCCGTGTCTGATTCGAAGTTTCCTGAGAATTTTCTTTTGTAAAAAAAAACAAAAAGAAAAGAAAACTTAGTTATTTTTTATAAGTCAAATCAATCCTCCTTTCTTTTAAACTTGCGAATCAGTCAGTGATGTCCTCATAAAAAGGCGTTGTTTTAATTGAGATATCATTAATTTTAAACGCTCTTTAAAATTCCCCATGTTTAAAGAATTTTCTTGCTCGCCATGTCCTCTTCTTAATGCCAGTTCTTGCTTACTTAAAAGCAACACTGCTTTGATGGGTAATTGCACGAAGCGTCTATTCAGGCTTACCTTCTTGATAAATTCAGCAATCCCCACTTCTTATCAACTCCTTAAATTTTAATGAATTTTTTAAATGCTCGATTGAGCTTTCATGTGTTTTACATGCTCGTGTGATGGTGGTTAATCCATCCTATCCAGTACCATTCCAAACGCTCTTTTTTTTATCTCAACGATTAAACACGGCCAACAAAACATTTTTTTGTAAATAAAAACTGCCCCATAGCTACGAGAATAGTGCATATCATGATGAATGGAAGCTACGACCATGCTGAGACGAACCTGCCTTTTTCTTATGAATGGGCAATTTTGGTGTCGGTCTATTTTCTTTTAGTGGTTGTTGTTTATCATCTTCTTTCCATGTGTTAAACGGAGTTTCAAGCAAGACGCAAACTGGATAATAACGGGGCTCCATGTTTGAAAACGGTTAAATCATAGATTCCAATAACACATGGACACAGTAACAAATAAAGCTAAAAACTTTCAACCTTCCCAGACAAAAGAAACCCTATTGTTTCCGTTAGAATGGGCTAGAACAGCGGTTCTCAAACTTTTAACGTCGTGCACCCCCCCCCTCACATTTTTCAGCATGCATTGAGTTTTTTAATCTTTAACAATGAACATTTTTAGCAAAAATGGATAAATTTTTGAGTAAAAATGAGAATAAATAAGATGATTTTTTAAAAACATGTATCACTACTTGCTCTATAGTTTTTCTCGCCCCCCCCTGCAAACGTTCTACGGGGGGCGCGCCCCCCTCAGGTTGAGAAACTCTGTGCTAGAATATATATTCTGTGTCTTTATTCTCTCCCTCACTTCTCGTCCGAGCCAATCAGTTCGTCGAATTCACTAGTGCAGCAAAAGTCAGAAAACCTTTTTTCAGCCGAGTCTTAGCTAAAACACCCTATGCTATCCTAAGCCGGAGAAACTGTTTACTTAGTCGTTACCATGGCAACGGTGCTGCCAATTCTTTAATCAACGCTGAGGGCTGTACCAACGACTTTCGCAGTTGAATTGCGTGAAGATTAAAGGAGTTTTTTTCTGAATGAGCGATCCGGCCGTTACTACAATACGTTTTTTTTTTTTTTTTTTGAGATTTTTTTTTTTATTTACCAAAAGAATTCCATAATTCTAATCTGAATTTAAGAAAATTTATAGAATTAATTATTTTAAAGTATGTGCTGATAATTTCAAGTGCAGCCCGGCAGTACTTGCTATATATCCCACGAGCCGCCACTGATTTAAACTGCGTCTTAAAGATTTGTATACACATTAATTTTGTGTATTATCACAGTCCACATCCTTTTTACTTCCTTGTACGTAGTATAAGGAAGTAATGTGATCCCGAAAAATTTTGGGGGCCAAATTTCGACAAAAAAACCGATTTTGACTACCTCTAAATTTAATTAAAAAATTTTTTTCGATGCATCTCATCGTAGGCTAGCATGCACGATCATATTAACGCGTCTGCAACTCATTTTGACCAGCGGCGAGTCTACTGTGGCCAGTTTTTCCATGCCGTCTGTACGTACGTACGTACGTACGTACGTATGTATGTAACTCGCATATCTCAAAAACTATTGGTCGTAGAATGTTGAGATTTGATAATTAGGATTGTTCTATGATCTAGTTGTGCACCTCCCCTTTTGGTGGCAATCGAATGGATAGTTTATGTACAGGACCGCCCAAAAGATTCGAAATACATTACGCTCTATGGGCCGAAATTCATTAAACTCGCCTAACTCAAAAGCTATTAGGCGTAGAATGTCGAAACTTCATATTTTGGATAGTTGTAACATCTAGTAGTGCACCTCCCTTTTTGGTTCCATTCGACTGGATAGTTTATCTACAGGACTGCCCAAAACATTCGAAATACATTACGCTCAATAGGCCGAAATTCATTAAACTCGCATATCTCAAAAACTGTTGGGCGTACAATGTTGAAACTTTATATTTAGGATTGTTGTAACATCTAGTTGTGCACCTCCCCTTTCGGTTCCATTCGACTGAATAGTTTATCTACAGGACCGCCCAAAAGATTCGAAATACATTACGCTCTAAGGGCCGAAATTCATCAAAGCGTTTTTTAGAGGTATTGGGCTATTTCAAACGACTCAGAAGTGATATATGCTGTAAAGAGTTAGAAAATGAATTTCTCCATTAAAAAAAGTGTCTTTATCATTTATAGTTCTGCTACAGGAACACTCAAAAGATTTCCAATACATTACGGTCAATGGCAATTTTAGGGGCATTCATCCATTTCAAGCACAATACCGTCCTACCACATAAGTTAGGTAATGGTCCGACCATGGTCACGTGCCTCTCTCAAGAACTATGCCAAAAGTCGCCAAACTTGGCGACTTTTGGTGTACGTGTGTGCATATTTAACTCTTAAATCTCAAAAACTATTATGAAATTTCATATATAAGAATGTTGTAACATCTAGTTGTGCATCTCGATTTTTGGTTCCAATCTACTGGAGAGTTTATTTACAGGACCACCGGAAAGAATTTCAGTACTTTAATGTCTATGGACATCTTCAATATAATACTACTGTAGATAGTCATTGTTTGGTACATGCCCAAAATCTCGCCGTCGGTCCTCGACCTTGGCGAGTTTTGGCGAAATATCGCCAAATTTGGCGATAGTCAGTCATTTGGTCCATGCCCAAAGTATCGCCATTTGTCATCGTTCTTGGCGAGTTTTGGCGAAATATCGCCAAATTTGGCGATAATCTGTCATTGTTTGGTTCATGCTTAAAATCTCGCCAAATGTCGTCGACATTGACGAGTTTCGCCGAAATATCGCCAAATTTGGCGCCAAAAATTATTTCGTATTTTGTATAACTCTAAAACTAACCCGTAGATTTTTTAACTTTTGTATTTAGAATTATTGTAATATCTAACTGTTTTTAATATCTTTTTTGACAGCAATCGACTGAGAATTTATTTACAGGGTGAGCCAAATGACTTCTAATACATTGAGGTATGTGGATGCATTCAATTCATTGAAAGTCTGTGGTCAATGACTACTTTGGCTATCCCCAAAATCTCGCAGACTATCTCAAGTTTGTCGGCTTTTGGTGAAATATCGCCAAATAAATTGTCAGAAGGAAATCTTTCAAATTGAACTCAGCTTGGCGATATCGAAATATTTGGCTGGAAATCGCTAAACCTTACTATTATTGATATTTTATCTCTTTCAAACAAATAAATTTAGAGGAAGTGCGTCGAAAATATTTTTGATCTAATGGACGTGCAAGGAAGTCATGTGTTGGACACATCAGATTTTTTTTTTAGCACTAGGGTGCTATTTCGCTCAATTCCAGAATTTTATCTACGTGATCATGTAGACAGGTTTTGTAGATATGAACTTTCACGGTGAAGATCTTTTCAAATATGTTTGTCAGATAACGTGGAGAGGGGTGGGGCGTTAATAAAATGCTGAAAGTCGCACGAGGTTTGCAGTTAAACGCGACAATTTATTATTAATATATTTCGAGTATTAGAAAATTCCTGTCGAAAACTGTAAAAAAATTTTGGTAGGCGATTTTAATATAAATTTCAAATCCGAAGAAGTGTGTTTTATGGACTAGAGAAGATAAATAAGGGGACACTCATAGATCATGATACACTTTCCAAATGGCATTTATAAAGGTGAAATTGTTTGACTATACCTGGCGAAAATTGTTAAACAGTTCTGGTAAACGATTTTAATATAGATTTAAATTCTGAAGGACTGATATATGGAACAAGGAAGGAAAACACGGTACACACGTAGATTATGATACACTTTCCAAACAGTATTTAAAATGGTAGAAGATAGTTGGGTTATGCATGGCGTAGGTTGTAAAACAATTTTAGTCGGTGACTTTAAGATAGATTTCGGTTTCAAAGATGTCTTTTATTTTTTTTTTAAAGGCGAGCACGGCACACTCATGGTATGCCCATTCCAAACAGTGTTTAAAATGGTGAAATATAGTTGCAATATGCCTGGCGCAGATTGTAAAACAGTTTCAGTAGGCGATTTTAGGATAAAAGATTTAGATTAAAAAGATGTGTTTCATGGTACGAGAAAGAGTCGATTCCTATTGAATGATACGCTTTCCAACTTAATCGAATAAGGAAGAAAAACAGGGACGACGCATAAATTATGATACGGTTTTAATATATAGCACTTTATTGCGCATTTAAAATCTGAAAGTGTTTCAGATTTTTTTTTTACTTTTTTGTGTTGATTTTTTTTTCTCTGGTAAAATTCGATAGTTTTTATTTATTTTTATAATTCCACTTTTCCTTTTATGTATTGTTTTTAAATGAGTGTTTTTAAATAAATGGGAAGTTCAGTTTTCTCATTTTTCATGATAACAGCAGCAAAGTTTAATGTTACTAACCAGGGGCGTAGCCAGGGGGGGGGATATCGGGATATATCCCCCCCCCCCGAAATTTTTGGATTAGTGATGAAATCCCGTCTATTTATACACATATAAGTTCATACCCCCCCCCCGAAATATTTTCCAGGCGCATATCCCCCCCCCCCGAAAAAATTTCCTGGCTACGCGCCTGTTACTAACTCATTTGTAACTAAGAGTTTTTTGAAAATGCATAAATCTTAACAATTTCATTTTCAACAATTTCATTTCAAAAAAGATGTAAACCTTATATATTCTGTTTTCCTACAGTACTTTAAAAAATAATAACCTTTATTTTTACAAAATACTTAAGTCATACATTTTATTTTTTTATTAATTTTTATCATTACCTTTGTATATGTGTTCTAGAAAAACTTATTACTTTTACTATTGATGTGGAAAATTTATTCATCATAACACGTATAAATACAGTTACTCAATACACTGACCTCCAAAAGTTAAGGAACATAGTATGTTTTCCGAATCTCACCATAAAAAATATGACGCTAATAATAAAATTTATAGTTTACAAGCTGCGTGCCCGTTCTTCGCAAGGTAGGAAACGAATATTTTCCTAAAATATGATCATTACTACTTGTGACGAAACAAAATCTCAAAAAAAAAAAAAAAAAAAAAAAAAAGTTCAGGTAGTCTCTTCTGTTGAAACTATCCCGAGATATATTAACGCAACGTAGGATTATAGTTTAGGTCTAAGACGACCGTTCAAAATAATGAATAGAACACTTTTTTTTTTCACGAAATATTTACTAACGTGGTATGCTGCGCTTTAATCCATATTAACCTGACAAATCTACTAACATTACCTATTACTTATATTAATATTATCTATCTTCCTTTCTTCCTCTTTAGTGCTCAATTTAAAGAAACAGCTTAGATTTTTGAAACCAATGGTGCCTTTTCTACTCTGGAGATTCTGGGCCATTTCGTGTCACGTACGGGACAGAAGTCAGCCTCGCCATGGCGCTGTGGTTATGCCACTGAAAATGGTAGACGGCCGAGGTGTGAAGGTCCCGGGTTTGGGTCCCATCGCACGGTTGTGGTTGTCGATCTAACGGTCTGGAGTTTTGGTAGGTTTTTCTCCAGATGTAACGTGAATACGCGTTAGAACCCCTTAGAAAGTCCTCCTACCAAGGCACACCCCCCCCTCCTAGGCAGATACCCCACGTGCAGGTTTGCCTTAACACACACAAACTAACAAACAGACAAAGCGGGACAGAAGTGCAAACTTTCTTCATACCTTATCATTTGTTAAACATGCTGTAAATTTTTTCAGCTAAATCTAATATGCAGCATTTAAAATATAGGGATTTACCTTAATTTTAATGTATACTGCATTTCTTAAAGTTTCACGAGATTGTAGCAAGAAGGATTTATAAGTGTCATATGCGAGTCAGCGATATTGTCCCACACGTGACGCTTTTATAAATGCTTCTAGTGTCAAACACATAAAAAATGTAATTTTAAACTATATATAAAGTATTTCGACATGACGTCAGGGCAACTTTTTGTGGGACAACTCGGATATTCAGAGGTACAAAGCCGAGTTTTCCGCCAATCACCATCCTGAAATGAGCGTTAGTGTGTCCTACAGAAAAGTGTTGCCGGACTGGTTGCTATCAGTGGCGGATCCAGCAATTTTTTTTTGGGAGGGGCTAAATTTTTTAAAAAGCTTATTTCACCCAATTAAAATGTACTATAAATCAAAATTTTAGTCTAAACCAATGTATTAGGCTTTTGGGAGAGGCTAAGTCATAAAATATGATCATTTTAGCTATTTAAAGTGTATGATGAAGCAGAATGTTACCCTAGAGCAATCTCTTTTGGGGGGGCTGAAGCCCCCTAGCCCCTCCCCTGGATCCGCTACTGGTTGCTATGATGTGACGTAATGCATTGACGTAGGTCGAAAAGATCTATTAAAAGTAAGGGTAAAATAGTTCAGCGTATTAGATATAGCTACAAAAATCATACCATCTTAAAAAAAAACTAAAAAGTATCAAGAAAAGTTAAAATCTATGTCCCACACGTGACATGGAATGGCCCTTTGGAATTTATGCATTAGCTCACAGACTCACGCTTCCAAGGACCTCGCATCAGATAGTTTTCATGAAGGGATCTTGGCATGGTCTCGAACCTAAGTATTTTTACCTAAGGGTTAGAATTTAGAATCGAAAAACTAGACATATGAAATACGATTTCACCATAGTAACATGTGAATGTTCCATGGCACAGAAAATCATGAAGGTCGTATCCCCTCTTGGAAATATTTTCTGGTTAAGGGCATGTATCTCGGACATATTTACTGTATATTTAAGGGTGCACTTTGGGCTCCAAAAAATTCAGTATGAGTCTTCATAAGCTCCATTACACACTATAATAAATTTAAAAAGCTCTGCCTTTTATGAAACATTTAGAAAAAATTCTTAATTATGGAATTGTACATCAAAATTTTTTAAAAAGTAGCACGTTTTGCAAAATGTTCGCTATTTAGTAGTACATTAGCAATAGCAATCTGACATTCTAGGAAAATAGTGGCATTTTTGCCTAAAAAATGATCACTCTTACATTATTGTTTTACAGCGAAGCACACACAGTAGTAAATAGTAGTGAAGTGACATGAAAACAGAAACTGATTCTCTTAAGATCTTCTTTAAATCGAAATTTCAGTATTAATAGGCCTTATTTTTTAATATTACGAGAATAATTTAATAATCGTCTGATGCACAATCCTCCTTCCCCATTAAAAAATAATAATTTAAAAAAATGCTAGGTCTTTTTAAAGTACGCTAAACTCAAATTTTGTTTTGCTTGTATTTCTTTATAGTCCGGACAAATTAGACCAAAAAATAGGAGTGAAAGTACAAAAATTCACACCCAGCTCAAAGTTGGTAGGATTGTTCAAAACATCATCATAAATGAAATCTAAAAAGTCCTCATCTATCCGATACCTGGAAAAAAATTTACTCGGGGTCAAAGGTCAAATCGACGAAAATACCGTTTTGACTACCTCTAAATTTACTTTTAAGAATTTCTGTGATGCATCTCATCGTACGCTAGCATGCATGTTCATATAAATGCATATTCAACCCAATTTGACCGACCGCGAATCTATTTTGACCAGTTTTTTCATGCCGTCTGTACGTACGTATGTACATATGTATGTAACTCGCATATCTCAAAAACTATTGGTCGTGGAATCTTGAAACTTTATATTTAGTATTGTTGTAACATCTAGTTGCACACCTTCCCTTTTGGTCCCGATCGACTCGATAGTTTATCTACAGAACCGCCCAAAAGATTCTAAATACATTACGCTCTACGGGCAGAAATTCATTAAAGCGTATTTTAGAGGTATTAGGCTATTTCAAACGACTCACAAGTGATATATGTTGTTAAGAGTTACAAAATGAATTTCTCCATCGAAAATAGTGTCTTTATTATATATAGCTAGGAACACTGAAAAGATTTTCCAACGCATTACGGTCAAGGATAGTTTTAGAGACATTCATCCGTTTCAAGCACAATACCTCCCTACCAAGTTAGGTAATCATCCAACCACGGTCACGTGCCTCTCTCAAAAATTATACCGATTTGGTGTACGTGTGTATGCAGTGGCGTAGCCAGAAATTTTTCATTGGGGGGGGGGGTGTTACGACTACTGCAATTCACATATATGCATACATGTGTGTGGTAAGGGAGTGAAGAATATACATTTTATGTGGCAAAAAATTCCTCATAGGTGGGTTATGACCCACCTAACTCACCCCTTGGCTACGCCCCTGTGTGTATGTATTTAACTCTCATATCTCAAAAACTATTAGTAATAGAATGTTGAAATTTCATATATAAGATTGTAGTGACATCTAGTTCTGCATCTCGACTTTTGGTTCCAATCTATCGGAGAGTTTATTTACTGGACCACTCAAAAGAATTTCAATACATTAATGTCTACGGACATGTCGATCAGATTGTATCGTGGATAAAGCACCGTACTACGGTTTCGGGTTCAACTCCCGGCGGTCGGGGTTCGATCCCCGACTGGGCATGGCTGTCATTGTGTCCGTCCCTTCATAGGGGGCAACGTTGTTTCACCTACTAGGTGCCCCCAAACTAAAGTGACAACAATTCCGGCCTTAGTAGTGCCACTGCTTACAAAGCAGAGGCCTGCCATTTGAAAAAAAAAAAAAATGTCTGCGGACATCTTCAATATATTACATCTGTAGTCAGTTACTATTGGTCCATGCACAAATTTTCGTCATTTGTCATCGACTTTTAATTATAGAATGTTGAAATTTTGTATTTAGAAATATTTAACATCTAACTGTACATCTCTTTTTTGATTGCAATCGACTGGGTAATTTATTTACAGGATCTATCTTTTATTATTCAATAGTTTCAAATTAAACAGAATCACAACAGACCCGTGGAATAGGCCTACAGAGGAAACCACATTAAAAAAAAAACGCGCTAAGTACACTATCTCAAAGGTGGCGTGGAAAGGTGTGCATATTATGACGATTACAACTCTTCCAACTTTTTGAATCGTTATATCTCAAAAACGGTGGCTCTTAGGAAAAAAAGTATTTAGACTTTATTTATAGATAATTATCTGATCTACAATTTTTATGTGAACTAATTTTATGATAAAACTTACCGTTTTGCTGAAAATTGAGAAAAACCCGTTTTTGTGACCTTTGACCTCGAGTAAATTTTTTTCCAGGTATCGGATCGATAAGGACTTTTTAGATTTCATTTATGATTGTGATATGAACAATCCTACCAACTTTGAGCTGGGTGTGAATTTTTGTACCCTCGGATGTCTAAATTGACCGGACTATTACAAGAGTTATTTTGAGTTATATTGTTGGCTACTTAAAAGGCAGAGTAAATGAGAACGAAATGACAAAAAATCTGATACTTTATAATTTTACAAGCTAATAATGTGAATCATTTAAAAAAGGATTGAAATACTGACATTTAAAAATGACTATGTCTCAAAATTAAAGAGAGAGCAAAATTGAAATTAAATAACGAGATAAAAAAAACTATTTTTAAATTGTGTTTAAAGCAGTCATTATTGTTGTTTAATTAGAGTTTAGCAGACCACCGGACCAATGTCCCGTGTCCCGAGCTAGCAGGATCCACGAGTGAGGAGGGAACAAAAATATTTTTTTAATATTTAGTAGGGGCTAAGGCCCCTAGATTCGCTACGCTCGCTTTTTGTATGAGTTATTCGGCCCCTAATAAAGCTTATTCGTAAAAAAAAGACATAATTTCAACAAACAAAACCCAAAGGTTGGTTCAGATAGAATGTTACCGAGCTACGCACATTGCTTGGTTCTTGCATGTTCCTTGGAACATAAAAATTTAAACTTCGCACTATTTTTAATTATGTGAAACCCATGGAACATCTTGCTTATTAGCCAATTATGGCTAATTTTCATAATTTGGTGTTGTACGGATCCTGAGCTACACTCCACCTGGGGTGCAGACTCCGCCTCTAATTGCTGGTAAAAATTATTTGCACTCCTCAGAAACACAATGATATTTAATGGCTCCATTCAAAAGTTATGTTTAAGTAGGAGCTAAAGGGAATAAAATCAGAACATCTGTATCAACTGTATTTTTTAATTAAGTATAACCTATGGTACACCCTCCAAAAAAAGTATTCGAGCAAGAGAGAAATTTCCTACGTTGGTTTCGTATATTAAAAATTATTTATCATAGAATATGAATTAGGATATGTATAAATATGACTTTCCATATTTCTATCAAGTTGTGCGTTTTTCAAAAACTCAATTATTATTCGCAAATCTAAAATAGGAAATTTCTCTCTTGCTCGAATACTTTTTTTGGAGGGTGTACACCTTGCGTATTTGCCATCCATGTCGATTTTTCATAATTTGGCGACTTACGTATTTGTATACTTAATAGTTTTTTTAAAAAAAGCAGTCCTTCATATGTTTTCTTTGATAAAAACTATGGAACAGCTAGGATAGCTTGCCGCCAATGGCGACTTTTCATTATTTGGCGATTCACACATGCTCACAACCTATAATTACTGCTCATTTAAGGTTCCCGGAAAACCGTTATCTATATTTTCATTTATATAATCCTTTGCAGATTGGCGTATTTAGCAGCACGATATATATCTTCTCGCCGGGCTGGCAAATATCCAAAGTGTACTATACCTGCTATAATGGCATAGTTAACGCCACTAAATATTTCTACTGGTAGCAAATACTCCAGCTGGACCGAACCGGCTTTAAAATAATCTGCATTTTAATTATTTTTCATTTTCAAGATATTGGGTCGGTAATGTGTCGGTTCTAACATTTTTGAACTCTTAGTTTAGATTCACTCTGCTTGGAAAGAGAAAGATAATATTTTGTTAGATCGTACCTAATACCACGATGGCGCTTTTAAAATAAACTACAATTAGCTGTTCTGTTTTGGAAAAACGAATAATCGCTAATTCTAAACTCCTGTTGTGTAAGCGAACTTACTATTTGAAAATTGTCAACTTTGTGTAACACACTTTGAGTTATTTATTTCATATACTTTTTAATTTGGCGTAAAATGGGTGTGATTCTATTTCATGTTTGTTAATATCACGCGATTCTATATACTTGGAATTGCTTTGTTGCAAAGGAATGAATGATTTTATGCCAAATCTTGCAACCATTAGGTTTTATTTTTTCAGTTTTTTTATTAATAGCTTCTAAAATAATTCAATTATCGAAATTTAAGCCAACTTATCAGGTTCCTCGGAATTTTCCGAATCCGTGGACATGTTTTTGGAAATTCAAATACCCACGGTTTAGGAGAAGATAGCCGAACAAGCTCTTGACAACGGCCATTACTTTTTTTTACAATAGAGAGAAAATTTTCATTTAAATAATAAAAACTTCGCTAATGATTTTTAAATTTACATTTCTCAATCTAAAGAATATGGCTTTAGATGCAGGTTGATTCCGAACTGTTATAAAAACATACAAGGAGTAATAGACACAACAAGGATTGTTCAAAATCTCATAGCAATGCCGATCGGAAACGTCATTTTCACGTACCTGTTAATATTCACTTTGAAATAATAGTGAACTTTTCGATCTTGGTTCGTCAAAAACTAATTGATCTTCTACAGAAAGCGCTTCTCTAAAATTGATTAGTAACAGGATTGATTATCCAAGCATGGATTGCATATTGATTACAGGATTGATTATTCAAACATGGATTGCAAATTGATTATAGGATTGATTATTAAAATGATTTTTTAATGCTACAATTAACAGGTCAATGAAAAAGACGTTTCCTATCCCACATTCCTGCGTGTTGTATTTAAATACCAAAAAAAAATTTTTTTTTTAAATGAATAGATAGTCCTTTCTAAAAATCAAATAATACATCAACACAACTTATATTAGTGCTTTTTTATTTAATATAACAAAAAAGAGCTACAAACAACTTTTCAAAAAAAACCGCCCCCCCCCTCTAAAATTCCTACTGAAAACAGTAAAGTGGCGGGGGTCTTGTAAAACTCGTCTTGTCCACTGATAATTTTTGTCTCCTCCCCGTCACTGTTGCCATTAAAACAACTCTTTATATATTTTTAATCCATAATTCTTGTCAGATTGGCGTATTTAGCACCGCAAAATTTTTCATCTCAGCGTGGGGAAAAATATCCAAGACCAATCCAAATATTTAAATCCTCCATGATTCAGTCTCGTGAAAAACATCAAACTTGCATGATCTCGAGGAGTTATTTAGAATTGCGAATAGGACGTTAAATTGGGCCCATTTACATGCAGAAAAATGCGAGGTAAACGCCGGAACTTTCGCTACTTTCTTTCCCGCTTATACTACGTAGGGAAAAAATGCGGGGTAAAAAAAATTCCTAGTCCAAAAAGTGTAAATGTAGGGATAACCTCGCTTTCCCATGGTGCTTTGCGTGTTTTTCCCTATGCACTGGTTTTACCCGATATTTTCCTTGAAGGACACACTTTACCTTTGAAATAAGAAAAATAAAAAATTTGACTCGTTCGTTTTAACTTTCGGTTTAATTATTAAAATTGCCGTTGCTTAGGACTTGATTCCACACTTTCTGTCTGTGTAGCCCTTAGCCGTCTGTTTGTATTGTATTTGATTATTATATTTACCTTGTATATAAGATTGTATACTTAAGTTTCATTATTATCACAAATATTAGTGGCAGAATGAGAGAGGGAAATATACATAGACTTGCTAAGGGCAAGAGGGGCAACTGCCCCTCTAAAATTCACGAAAATTTAGATATCACCTATTTGAAAACAGTATTTTCTATAATAGAAACCCTCCACCCCTTCTCCCCAAAGTTGCATGCCCATTTATTCCAATAAGGAGGGCTGTCTGCCCTGGGCCCTGACTGCTACATGCGCCCCCGAATATATGGAAGATTTGTAATTGCCGTTTCAATTTTTCTAGAAGAAAGTTAATGTTCAAGATTATACTGAAATCTCAAGAGACGAAGCCAAAGGGGGTTTGTCCGCTCCTCCCAACAAAATATTAAATTTAACCCATTTATGCCTAGTGTCCTTTTTTTGGGACGGCATTTTCGCTATTAGTCGAAAACGTTATTTATTTTTCCTAGCCTTTATTTACGAGTATTGAGCCTCAACTCCACAAAATATTTTAACATTACGAAGTAAAATGTAGACATTTTAATTTTTATGCATACTGATTTTAAAAGCAATCACCCCTTGTTCAAGAAGTTGACATCAGAAATTTATATATTACTACTGGTATTAGCAAAAATCGAAGAAAGTCGCAAAAGTATCGCATAAGTCGCATAAGTAATTCAGTGAGAGGTGCTTGGATCTGGGCAGCATGCGTTAGAGTTCTATGATAGTAGTTTAATAATCCTAAGGAACGACTAAGCTCGTTGTTTGAACTAAACTATGGGATAAACCTTTTCCTCCATAGGTTTAATGCTATCTGTAGTAATCGTGTATCCCAAGAATGAGAGTTCGGCAACTCCTAGGACGCACTTAGCTGTGTTTATCCGTATGCCATAGCTGGCTAGAGGCTGAAAAGCTTTTCTAAGTCAGCTAATGTTCGTCTTCAGAAGCACTAGCGACTAAAATGTCGTCCAGAAAAGCGAACACAAAGTCTATTCCTTGAAGGACCCGATCTGGTGCGTTTCGGCCCCAGTACACCCCTGGCAGTAAGTCATAAACATGACTTAATGAAAACAGGTTTGACTTAAAGAAGCTTTCAGCTTAGCACTTATTTAAGACAGGTTTTAACCCATTTATGCCTAGCGTCCCTTTTTTGGGACGGCATTTTCGCTACCAGTCGAAAACGTTATTTATTTTTCCTACCCTTTATTCATGAATATTGAACCTCAAATTCACAAAATATTTTAACATGAGCAAGCACGATGGTGACATTTCAATTTTTATACAAAAGGATTTTACAAGAAACCATCTCTTGTTCAAGAAGCTGACATCAGAAATTTATCTATTACTAGCTGCGTACCCGTTCTCCGCACGGTGGGAAACGCATATTTTCCTTACACATATATAATTCGAATTAAACCCAGTAATGAGGAATCTCAAAACGTGAAAAATACTTGAATCGTGACTAAAAGTTGACGTCATGAGTGCCAATTTTAGACGATTGCAACATGACAAAAACTACGTCAATGTGACTGGCGATCAAAAAAGAAAGAACTTTATGGTATGCAGACAAAACTTTTCTCTTTCGAAAAATGCCTGATTTCTACATCAAATAATTCGTTTTGTGAGGTTTAGTATATATAGTATATACCACATAAATAACATTACATGATGCTGACAACAATTTTATCTTGCATTTTTCAAAGCGTGGACAAATGCATTAGCGCAGTTATGTTACACGCGACTTTATTAAATTTTACCTAAATTAAAAAACCTACATGAAACAATGGATGCATCATTTACGTTTAAAAGCCAAAAATGTACCCTGCTCCGGTGAAAATCATGTCGCTTTTGTAAATGAAAACGTTCGTGATGTAACTTCTGAGAAAAAGCTTATTACACTTATTGAACTCTTAATGCAGTATCACACTTGTTACATAAAAGTGACGTTTATCTCACTGTCAATTTGCAATAAATAAATAACTAATTTCATTTTTCATTTTTTGCAGATTACAGTTGACCCCTTTATAACATGGGTCTACAACACGAATTCTTAGAACACGACGAAAACATTACGATCGTTTTCGTGTAACACGTTAAAAGAGACTCGTACAGCACGATGAAATGAGACATATGTTCTGATATTATAACGCCTTATCTCCTGTAATTAACATTCCTTTTGAATGGCAACACCAACCATCATTGCATTTTTACGGAGCGCAAATAAGTTTTGCCGCGATTATACCGCGCAGTCCGCACTCCAGGTGGAATATAGCGCAGGACCCGTACAACACGGATTCCTATAACACGGAACGTATCTACCGTATATAGGGAATCTACTGTAGTTGCATAGTGTCAAATTCAATAGTTAAGAAAATTCTGGGTTGCCGTATTTAGTAACATTTCATCTTACCTTGGTGGCCGAAATGTATTAAAACCAAATATTCGAACTGTATCAAAAGTATAATTTACTAAAAGCAAAATTTTTAATTTTGTATAACCCTCAGAACAACTTCGGAGTTTGCCATCTACGACGGTTTTTCATGACGTGACAACTGATGCTTGCGTACAGTGGCATAGCCAAGGAGGAGATAGGGGGTCACAACCCCCCATGTGGAGTTTTTTGCCATACAAAATGTATATTCTTCACTCCCGTAACATTCCCATGAAAAATTTTTGGCTACTCCTGCTTGCATATAATTGATCTTTTTTTTTTTCATTTATCAGTGATCAATATACTTCAGGATCGGAACCTCCGCGGTAAAAAATGGTCTAAAAAATCTGACACCAGAAAAATCTGATTAACACAGTGGGGTTACACAAATACGCGCCGGACATACGCTCTTGCTTATGTCCGGAGGAGCAAATACATTAGAGGTTATGTGCTGCTCCGGATAATCTGCCAGCAAAACATTGTGGAATGGAATTATAAATAAGTACAGAGCTGGGTTGATTCCTACTTTAGGACCCCCACTCTCGCCAACGTAAAAAATCGCCGCGTTTTGGCGAACCTTCCTGTCGATAGTCCGTGATCGCGCATGCGCACAAGTTTTAACGCTTCCCAGAGAAACTGGATGAAATTAATGTGAACAATTCAGCATTAAACGCACCAAATACGGAATTTGACGACAATTATTAAAAATTCATTAGTTCGCAAGTAAAATAAATGTAATGATGTACTTACATGTTCCAAATGACTCCATTTGACAAGAATTTATGAGCAGAGTCTTTAAATTTATATGTATTTCCTTTATTAAAAGTGGATTCGTGAATTTTTACTTTATTTTAACCAATGAAGTATGCTGAATCACAACAATTTTAGGAAATGGAATGAGAAAAATTAATGCATAAATAAAAATGCATATGTATACTTTAATATTTAAAGTTACCCTAGCAACCAAATTTCCTGTATCAGATTTATTTGTGCTTGACCGGGGCCGTCGTTATTAGCAACCGGGCCTGCTTCTTCGTTGCCACCGGAAGAAATGAGTGAAACATTGAGGCCTAATATTTACATTTGCGCTGTTCGATTGTATGCGATTTGGGATTATAAACGTTAATTTATTTTATAATTAAAAAACA
This sequence comes from Cheiracanthium punctorium, assembly GCA_038373885.1. Classification (NCBI taxonomy): domain Eukaryota; kingdom Metazoa; phylum Arthropoda; class Arachnida; order Araneae; family Cheiracanthiidae; genus Cheiracanthium; species Cheiracanthium punctorium. The sequence goes on along the minus strand of JAWZYV010012686.1, from coordinate 479,226 downwards.
ATTTTGTTATAGTTTTGTCATAATGATTTAATGACAAGGTGTTTTAGATGTAGGTAATAATTTTTTGAAGATTGCGCTTTTTTTTATGGAAATAAATCAACGAATTCAATCATAGAATTCGAACTTTAAGTTCTGAATATAAAGGTAAGTGTACACTTGTATTTAGAAATTCTACAAATTTATAGGATATAAAGCATGTTTTGTGAATTAATATTCATGTGTTATTTATAAATCATTTTACTCTGAAATCGTTTAACTTGGGTAGTTTATTATTCTAGTAAATAAGCGTGCGTTGTAATACTAGTTAGACATTCTTATCTGTTTAAATCTTTCAGTTGAAAATGTCATTTATCATTTATTATAAATGCAACTAAATGTGTGATATTGGTTTCAGTGCAGAAGTACTGTAAAATATGTTATTAATTTTTGCACATGTTTATGTAGAAACTTAAATTGAAGTTAATATTTTGTATAAGCGTTCATCATACTCAAATTCAAAGTTCCATTTAGATAATGGCTATAATAAAAAGTAATTAAATCAGAGATCGTTTGTTTTTAGTTTACTACAGTGTTTAGCGCAACTTGTGAAAAGGGATCTTGAAATTTTTCAAGTCCTAGAGCTGTTAGTTTATCTTAATTTGTATTCAAAGTCCGTGGAGCAGGTTTTTTTTTTTTTAAAGCTATAACCCTAATATACAGCAATGCAGGGACGAAAACATTTGTTTTCAATCGCCAGTTAATAATAACTTTTAAAAAAGGCTTTGGAATATTAGTGGTATTTCCTAGTATGGTTTTCTAAAATTTATATTTTTTCTTTGGAGAAGAATAAGTATATGGAACTAACACTGAAAATTATAAATCATTTTAATTTCGAATGGTAAAATTTTCGATAAATAAACTCATTTGAACTAACCAAAATAAAAACAGTTAACAAACGTTCTTTATCATACACTGTTACGTTATTCTTAATCCTTTTGATATATTATCTCCCCTTTAAGTTTGTACTACTATTTATGGAACACTCTTTATTTTGTAATTCATTCTAAATGTTTCTCGTTAAATTAATTTACATTATTTTTCATGTAAATACCAAGGACTTGCAGTGCACAGGTTGTACTTATAATTATAGCAAAAATTCTTCTGATACCTACGCCTTACTAAAGATTAAAAATTAAATAGTATATCAGTACTTAAATTTTGTATACGTGAATTGTAAATATCAAATATTTTAAATTCTATTTCAGCTCCTCGTCATATATTTTGTTAATATATTAACCGAACAATATTTAATAAATGAAAATTTAATAACTACTAGTTAAATTTATTTTAAAAGTAATAATGGTTGTAACTGCTTTGAAAATGTGAAACTTAAATATTCAGTATAAAGAAATGCATAAAAATGTCTGTATCATTTGTGTATTCGTTTACTTTAATGTATACTAAAAGTCAGCTTAATTTTTTCATGTATATTAAAATTCAAGCTAAAATAATGAATCATGAGAGTGAGCACTACTTTGTTTTTCCTTCAAATTACATGCGTCTATTTACTTTAATGTCCGCGTGTATCATAGTAAAGAAACTGTTAATGAGTTCGTACTTGAATTAGTAACACAATCACTACTTAAAACTACATTTAATAACGTTTCAAAGCATCGGAAAGCTTAAAAATTGCTTGATGTATACGGGAAGGCGTTGGCGTGTTGGAGTTATCACGGGAAGACGCGAGCATCCGTAGGCCTCTTTGGATGACTCATCGAAATACACGCGCAGGCCCGTTACTAATAGCGAAGGCCCCGGCTTGACGATGCTAATATAAATGAGTTGAAATCGTCTGCTCCTATTAATACGGCTCGAAAATGGGTAAAAAGAATACTAAACCTTGTCGTTGCCTACTTAATACTATAGTATTACGTAGGCAACGATAAGGTAATACTAAGGCTCCTAGGTAATACATATTATAAGTATTTCGTAGGCAACGGCCTTATCCTTAAGATCAAAACTCATGAATGATCACGTGCAAACAGTGGCGCAGAGAGGGAGGGGGAGCAGGGGAAAAATCCCCTGGGCCTTAGCTTGTGAAGGGGCCCCCCTTTTGCTGCTTATATGATACTTAATTGTGTGTTGTCAATTTTGTAAAAAAAAAAACGTCCATATTCAGATTATGTCCCCGTATGTTTCAAATTAATTTTTGAATGAAATTACAAAAAGATAGCTAGCATAAACCACCAACTTGACAAAAACGAGAAGTGTTTCTGAATGAGTCTTCTTTTGCAAGAAAAGTAGATATTGACGGTGTTATTCAACGGTTTGCCATGACTAAAAGTAGAAAAGATTAATTTACCAAGAAATTATTTTTTTTTTTCCGAGACACATTGTTAAACAGTGGAAGAAAGGGTATAGCCTGCGGAGAGACTATGGGCCCACCCAACCTCAGAAATATTGTCCACTTTTTTTTTTGTCCTTCTGAAATTTTTTGGCTGCCTGCTTGCATGGAAGTATGAATAAAAATATTATTTGTTTCAATACTGAGGAAACATGCCATGTAAAAATGTTAACGTTTCAAATACAGTTTCTCTATGGAGGTGACGAAACCTTCAAAACAAAATGTTGGTATTTTTTAGAGCATGGATGTTTATCAAAGAATAATACTCTTTTAAATTGATATTTTTAATTCTATTAATTATTTGCCAATTAATATTAATTTAAAGTTTCTTTAAATGATTAATAATTTTAGTAAGGAATAAATGATTTATCTAATACGACATCAAAAGGATTTCTGGATAGCAAAGGGACCCCAAAGATTTTATCCCCGGGGCCTCGACTTGGCTCTCTGCGCCTCTGCGTGCAAAATCAACTGGAATACCGGTTGATTACTGAGAGAAATATACGAATAAGCCCTTTGCCATATGACTGCAATATAAATACATAAAATCGTAATGGCAACTGTATATCAATATTTATCGTCGCGTTGGCGAGAGTGGGGGTCCTAAAGTAGGAATCAAGCCAGACTACATTTGAATATTTTTCGCCAACTTTGCTAAGAAATGTACTAAAGTAGGAATCAACATACATTTCAATTCGTAAAACAAAAAAATATATTAGACAGTATTAATTACGCCTTTCTAACAGCTTTTAGTAAAAGAAACTTCCGCAGCGCTGCTTTAACAAATAAGAATCAATTATTTATTACACAGTACTTCGATTGCCAAATGCCAACATACACCATTTTGAAAGATTTTTTTTCTTTTCAGGGAATCATTCGAAGCATTGCTTTAACAGCAATCAAAATGGGAAATAGTTATCTATCATTTATATGGTTCCATCGCCAAAATTTAATGCAGGCATATTATTGATAAGTAACAGTTATTTAAATTATTATTAACTATAACGGGTTTTAATCACCGTTAAGTACCATGTACAAAATGCGAGAATTTCAATTTTCTGAAATTTGGCGGAATTCCTCTAACTTAAATCAGTTTACTTAATTTTTGGTGAAAATTCTATAAATCGTTTAAAATCGCCTTAATAACTGCATTATTTCTATATGAAAAATCGAAGTATAGCGCCGTAAAACTTACACTTGTTATTAAAAATACTATTTCGTTACGCTCTCAGTAATTTGCGCCAAGCCTAAAACTGTAAAAATCTGTAGAACCTACTACTTTCTCAAAATCGCCAAATGAGCCATTTTTTTTTCGACCAAACTAAAAAATATACATATTAGTCTCGGAAATCTCTCAATCCCTTATTCTTTTACACATAACAAACATTGAATTCCTGCTCTGATTTCACATGAACGCAATATTTTAATTAAAAAATAACTTTGTAAATAATCTAAACAGATTTAAAAAATCATTATTCTTTTATTTTTACTGCAGGAGTCTAAATAATTTAATAAAATAGCCAAACATGGCAACCTCGATGCTTTTACTCACATTTTCACTACAGGGGTTACAATCGCGGAATTGCGAAGAGCAAAAATTAGTGTTTTTGACGGGTTTTTTTATCAATATCTCTTTAAATAATTCGAATTTCGAAATTTAAATTAGCGGAGGTTCTTTCTCGAAATTTTCCGAATTCGTGGATACCTCGGTCGAAACTCAACTCCCAGCCGTTTAGGAGGAGATGATGTTACACACACACGCGCACACACACACACACACACACACACACACAGACAGATTTTAATATTAGATTGCTGGTAATAGCAAAAATCTAAGAAAGTCGCAAAAATATCTGGGCACAAATAGGTTAAACCAGTTGGTTACCAATGATCAGAGTGACGCTGTTACCCAACTACTAATGAACCATTCTATTACGCCTTGGGTCTCGGTTCGAAATCCGGCTTGGGTATGGACGTTAACTTGTCCATCCCTCAGTAGGGGGTAATGCTGTCCGCCCATTGGGTGACCCCATAATAAAACGGACAGTAATTCGGGCCTTTGTATGCCCGAATGCTTGATGAGCAAATGCTCGCGCATTAAAGAAGGAGGGGAGAAAGGAAAAAAAATGTTTATCTAAAATACATTTGAAACTGGAATTTAAAATTTTCTTACAATTTCGGGACCCCCTTATCAGTCGGGGCGCGGGGCGGACCGTCCCCTTAGTCCGCTACTGGCAATTCTTAACCCTTCTTAATTCTTTTATAGTGTAGTATGTTCTAAATGTCCCTCGTTAAATTAATATACATTATTTTTAATTTAGATGCCAAGGAAATGCAGTGCACTGGTAGCACTTCTAATTATAGCAAAAGTACGTCAGATAACCACGTCTTACTAAAGATTAAAAATTAAATATTGTAGCAGTACTTACATTTTATACATGCGAATTGCAAATATCAAATATTTTAACTTCTATTTCAGCACATCGTTATGTATATTAACGAGACAAACTTTAATAAACGTAAATTTAACTTGATTTAAAATGTGATAATGGTTATAACTGCTTTGAAATTGAGAAACTTAAACATTCTGTAAAGAAAAGCATAAAAATGACTGTATAAATAAACTGTTTATCATTCACATACTTATTTACTTTAATGTATAGTAAAAATTAGCTTCATTTGTTGTTTTTTTGGAGATTCGAGACGGTGGAGGTTGGTTGAGATTCGGAGGTAACCGTTACGGGTCCCATCCCCTCTTTCTCGCTTGGCTTCCCGCAGTCTGTTTCTGTGCTTCCGTGCTTGTTGTTTGGGCTCGTGTAATGGCACACTCCCTATTCATAGGCGCCGACTTCATGGGGCTTGAAGGGGCTTCAGCCCCCCCAATATTTTTATTCAGGGGGCTGAGGCCCTTCAAAAATTTCACTCCAACTTTTTTGTGTCAAATCATATTTCTTCCTCCAAATCGGTTAAACTTAAGAATCCTAAAAATAGAGAATGTATCGCTAGCTTCTTCTGTCTCCCACTCCGCTTTTTCTTTCACAGGGATTCAGGAATTACGTTGGGCGCCTGTAATGCCGTAAGGCACGGATGTCAACCTTCTTGATGTCAACCTCAAGAGCGCAAGCACACCTCTGTCCCCTTTTGAATGTCAACCTCAACCTCTGTCCCCTCACCCTGTCAACCTCTGTCCCCTTTTGGATGTCAACCTCAAGAGCGCAAGCACAAACAAATGACCATCAGATAGCTAAGCAAAAAGAAACGGGTGTTTTCCCCCACAAGAACCCTTCAGATTTTACACCGTGACACAATTGATGATGGAATTGCTTTCTAGTAGGGAGAAGACTGCGCTTTTTTTAGGAGGGTCGTTCTCATGTAATGTAATCTTTCTTTTTTAAATCAGAACAGCAAAAGCTTTCACTTTTGTTCTATTGTGAGATACAGACTCTTCTGTGGACGTCTGACCATAAGGGAGATTTTCCCATTGTGCAAAACTGCAAACGATTGTGACATTCCCATTTCCCAGCAGTATTAAGTTTCGATGCTGAAAATAAGCCGTTTAAATGTGACTTAAAAACAATTCAAGGCAGAAAATTGATAGTCAAATTTAAGTTTGAAGATTTTAAATCATGAAGAACCTTGTGAGATAAATGAAAAATTGATGTTTAATACAGTTTCGGATATAGACAGTATTCATTTCTTTATACGCTTTATCAAAACTTTACTAATATCGAACGCTTAACGTTTCTTATTTAGCTACAGTTAAGAGCTAAATAAAAAATGATTTCATAAAAATCTTCGAGCAGCACAACTTCTGGATTATATTTTATAATTGCTTGCTCTTATCTTCTCTCTTTACATATAAAACTCTATCCCCATCAAGGGCGTAATCAGAGGGTGCGAGCTACGCGGGCTGAGCACTACTTAGCTGTCTCCCAGCCCCCCTACGATTTTCAAAAATTTTTGTTAGTTTACACATCTTGTGGCCGTGAGTTGATAGAAAAACATAAGAAACTAAAGATCAAACTTAATTCCTTTAATTAAAATCTTATTGAATTACATTGAAGAAGAAATGAGCTACTAGCTTCGTAGCTACCTTTGTAAGAGAATGAATGGATAGCGCGCTGTCGCATCATTAAGAAAGTTCAGAAGTAGCAGTATAATTGTGCTTGGCACTTGGTGACTGCTTTACGTACTCCGTCGCGGGAGTTTACGAACACAACAGTTCTCCCACGCTAATTTGAAAGATTTTGATTAAATTTCAGCGTAAGTGCTTACTAGGTTTGGACTTATTTTTAAAATTTTGAAATATTTAATCGTTCAACTGGCTTCCGTACTCTCGTAGAGCGTCGTAGCGTTGGAGGCTGAACAAGAGGTGGGGGGGGTCCTGGATTTTGTATCAGGAACGTCTGAGCTTGCATTTGAAAGCTGGGTTGAAGGTTGAGGGGTTTTGGAGCTCTTATCTGGAACCTCACTTACTTTCGGTTTTTCAGGATACTTGGGAGTTGTTGCAGGAACTGCGGGCTTATCTCTCCCATTATTGGAACTTAAGTCTTTAGAAAGGTACGGCTCAAACTTGATTGTAGGTTCTTTGTTGACTTGACAAAGGCGTAGTTGATCAAAATGTCGCTTGACTACATAACCGTCGTCTAATTCGATTAGATAGTGTACTAGACCTAATCTTTCAACAACTGTACCGTACTTCCATAGAGTTGAACTTGAGTAATTTCTTGATTGGACTCCGTCTCTTAATTTATATGATTTCCTAAACATCAGTTGTTCCGATTTATTTTTATAGGTCTCGGGAGGTGTAGGTTTAATAAGATCTAACGTTCTTATATTTTCTCCAAATAATAATTCTGCAGGCGTCTTCCCGCTTGAGAGAGGTGTTGATCTGTAATGAAATAATAACTCACACAATTTCTCATGCAGCGTACCGTGTTGATATCTCATACATTTTAATTTTGTTATTCAAGATTTGACAATATCGTTCTGCTTGTCCGTTTGTTGAAGGATGTCCTGGAGCAATCATTCTTTGTCGTATTCCGTTTCTCTTGCAGAATTCCCTAAATTCTCGAGATTTGAAAATAGTAGCATTGTCACTGACAAGTATTTCTGGCAACCCATAACGGCTAAAAATTTCTCGCAAATAATGAATTGTTGAAGTGGAAGTTGGAACTTTCGTCATGTGATAAACTGAACTTTCGTCATGTGATAGACTTAGCATCAACAACGATAAGAAAGAAGTGTCCCATAAATGGTTCAGCGTAGTCCACATGAACACTTTGCCAATTTTTTGTAGGGAACTCCCAGTTGTGAATTGGTGCTTTCTGGGGGTTCTTTTTTATATCACAACACTCCTTGCAACTTCTCACGAGATTTTCAATGTCAAGGTCTATATTTTTCCAATAGCAATAATTCCTTGCAAGGGCTTTCATTTTTACAATTCCAACGTGTGTAGAGTGTAATTCTTGAAGAATGACTGGTTGAAGATTTTTTGGTATAATCACTCTCTGTCCTCGTAACAAAATACCATCCTGAAGTGTAATTTCAGGGTCTTATCTTCCCGTTTAAAATATTTTCTTTAAGCTGTGAAAGGTCTTCATCTAGTTCGGTTTCTTTTTGGATATCAACAGCTGTAACTGTATCTGTAGAGATGTGTTGGATTGTATCCTCTTGTATAATGTATGAATCATCGATTGTACATATTTTTTGAGTAGGAAGTGGTAAAGGGTGTCTTGATAAATAATCTACATTGACATGATCTCTTGAGTTACGAAGTTGGATTGTGTAATCAAAACTTGATAAAAAGTGTGCATAGCGGAGCATTCTGCTGGCTGACATTAAAGGAAGTTTCTTTTCAGGGTGTAGAATTGACATCATAGGTTTATTATCAACGATTAAAGTAAATTTTCTTCCTAATATATAATCATAAAATCTTTTGCAAGACCAGTAGACAGCGGTTGCTTCTCTGTCCAGTTGACTATAATTTCTTTCTGCAGCAGTTAACGATCTTGAGGCGAATGCAATTGGTCTTTCACTTCCGTCAGGCATGATGTGCGAAAGGATACCCGATAATCCGAATGGACTTGCGTCGGTAGCTAGCGTTACTGGCAATTCGGGATTGAAAGGAATCAAAATTTGATCACTGGCAATTTCACATTTAGCTTTCATCCAGGCTTTTTCGCAACTATATGTCCATTTAAAGGGAGCGTTTTTCTTAAGAAGTTGATTTAATGGATAAAGCAAGGTTGAAGCGTTTTTCAAAAATTTTGAGTAATACATCACTAGACCTAAAAATTTTCTTAATTCATCAACATTTTTCGGTCGAGGTGCCTCTTGAATAGCTTTTACTTTATCTGGAGACTTTTCAAGACCTTCAGAACTGATTACATGACCTAAATATTCTACTTTTTTCTGAAAGAACTTACATTTCTTGGTATTAACGTGTAGATTATGATCACGTAGCTTAGCTATAACTTGAAGCAAACGTGTTTTGCATTCTTCAAATGTTTTCCCTTGAATTATTACATCGTCAAAATATGCAGTAACGCCCTGTAACTCTTGAACAAATTGATCAATGAAGGAATGAAATTCGTTAGGTGCTGATTTTATACCAAAAAATAAGCGTTTCACTAAATATGTTCCTTTGTGCGTTGAAATGGTTTGAATTTTTGCACTTTCTTCATCCACTGACAAATGTAAATATGCTTGATAACTATCTAGGGTGCAATAATACGATCCACCGCGTAATTTATTAAAAATATCTTCAATTTTTGGAATCGGGTGTCTCGCGTCCTGAAGTTGTTTATTTACAGTTACCTTATAATCGGCACAAATTCTTACAGTACCGTCTGGTTTTGGAACTATAACTAGTGGTGTACCCCACTCAGAATAATCAACTTTTTCGATTATACCCTCCGATTCTAACCTATCAAGTTCTCTATCTACTTGTTCTCTCAAAGCGTAGGGTACCGGACGGGATTTTTGGAAAAGTGGCTTTGCATCATTCCGTAGTTTCAGAGTGCAAGTATAATTCGGAATTACACCTACTTTTTGTTCAAATACATCAGAGTATTCTTTCATTATAGAAGAAATCGATTTCTGTATCTCATGATCAGTGATTCCCTTCACATCGGTAGAATTACTTATTTCGTTCAAGTTTATCTTCAGATTTCGTATCAAATTCCTACCTAAAATCGCATTTTTATGTAAATTAACCAAATATAGCTCTTCAACACTTGAATGTCCTTTATAGCATGCTTTTACTTTAACGACTCCTAGTGGTTTAAAAATATCACCTGTGTAACTGCGAAAAAATACATTCGTTTTCTGAATAGGGGAGGGCGATATGTTTAAAGCTTTGAATTCTGCTATGTTCATAATACTAACACGACTTCCTGAGTCACACTCAAAGCGGACGTTGATCCCGTTTAACTGTATTTTAGCAAATAATCTATCGTCATTATCACTTGTGCTTAAACATACATCAAAGATGTGCTTTATGTGAAAGTCGCTTGAATTGCAATCTTCTACATGACTCATATTGTTTCTATCGCTTCTGTGTCTACTTTTCATGCGTTCTGCTATACAGACTTTGCTCAGATGCCCTTTTTTGAAGCAAAATTTACATGTTAATTTATTTTTGAGTCCACATTCTTGAGTTCTGTGATTGTTTCCCGCATCTTAAACATACATTCCTTAATCCAAGTTTTTCCAAATTCACCCGTTTTTTATTCTGACGACTTGGTTTATCCCGCGTCTGTAAAGTATACTTTGAATTAGAATTATTAGGACTGAAATGCTGATTTTGTTTAGCTTTCGAGTTTGAAATTTTATTTACATTGGCTAATGGAGCACTACTCTTATACAACTCTTTATTTTCAATTTTGGAAGCTTCAATAGCTAAAGCAATGTCTAGTGTTTTTTCAAAGGTCAGTTCCGCTTGTTGTAGAATCTTTTCTCGGATGTCAGCGTCAGACAATCCTCGAATAAACTGTGCTCGAAGCATTATGTTTGAAATTGATCTGGAACAATCTTTATTTTCACAACTCGATTTGAAATCAGCACTTTTCAAAAGATCTTTGAGCTGAGTAACGTACATCGATATTGATTCACCGGGTTTTTGAGGGCGACACAAAAATTTATGTTGCTCCGTTAAAATATTTATTCTTTTACTTAAATTTTCTTTTAATAGCTTCAAAAGCTCATCATATGTTTTCGTTGCTGGTAAATCTGGTGCTGTTAAACTCGATAATAAGTGATAGTTTTTCGGACCTAAACAGTTCAATAATATCAACTGCTTTGCGTTTAATGTTTCTTGAGTAGTGTCTGATAATCCTTTTAAGTTAAAGTAATTTTCTAATCTTTGAATATATTCGTCAAATGTTTCATTACTTTCATCGAAGCATTCAAATGTTAATGACTGTGTTTGGAGCAAAGTGCTTACCTTGGATTCTGTAGTCGAAGTTGCCGACGTTTCTTGAAGCTTTTGTACAAATCTATTCAAAGTTGATATTAAATCCGCAATATCAGACATTTTCTGCGTTAATCCTCGTCGCCAGCTCTTGTGGCCGTGAGTTGATTAAATAAACACAAGAAACTAAAGATCAACTTAATTCCTTTAATTAAAATCTTATTGAATTACATTGAAGAAGAAATGAGCTACTAGCTTCGTATGTACCTTGTAACAGAATGAATGGATAGCGCGCTGTCGCATCATTAAGAAAGTTCAGAAGTAGCAGTATAATTGTGCTTGGCACTTGGTGACTGCTTTACGTACTCCGTCGCGGGAGTTTACGAACACAACACATAAATACGAAAATTTAGAAACGAACATTTGAAAACCATGAAATCTTTAAGAAGACTCGTTGTTTTAGGCGAATTTCGCTTCATAATTGCAAGATTTCTGTTCGGTTCATTATTTTGCTACTCTTGGCTGCATGTGGTGCCAGTGGCGGTTCCAGAGGGGGGTCACAGTGGTCATGACCCCCTGGTCCTAGATTAACCATCTCGCCAAGAAAGAAGGAAGAAAAAAACGAGGGCCCAAGCCGAGCTTGGACAAGGCCCAAAATTCAGAGAGGCCTTGATCATGTGCATGCATATCATATTGTGTTGCTGAAAGAGAATTCCTCTTTAGAAAACCATTAGTCTCTGACTAATTTATTTTATTTTATAACAACACTAAAGGATGCACACAATATTCTGACTATGTGCTCAGTCGTTGTTCCTTGGCAGAAAAATATGCAGCCGTTTTGTAAATATCTGCATTCATCCATATTCATCCATACATAGAGAGCAAAGGAAAGGGGAGTCACAGCGAGCATGATTAAGGTAAGGGGGATTGGGGTAGTTGCCTCGAACCCACAATGAAAGAAAACGATCAAAATCAAAAAAATGGTTTTAGAAAAATGTGTGAATTGGGCGTGTGATACATATACTCGTATTCGACCCCCACCTCCACCCCACACTTGCAAATAGCCTCCCTCTTCTGTAAAAGCACTCTATGAAACACCTATGTTTGTAAATTATTATTTATGGAATATCAAACTAGCGTAACTGCTACAAAACCATAAAAATTATAGAGGAGGAAGGAGGAGGCTGTCATGGGGAAAGAGGGACTATACCTAAACAGGGCCGGATTACCCATTAGGCTGAGTAGGCTTTCACCTGTGGGCTCCTACCATTTTAGAGGCCTGCGTTAAAATTTAGAAGGAAAAAAATATAATCAAACATTATTAAAAGCTATTTTAGTGTTAATATTTATACAGTATATGTATATGTAAATCTGAGAAAATAATTCTGATTCATTATTGACTTCGTACACAAGAAACACTTTTTGGCATTGTACACTTCTTAATTGAAATTTGAATGAATATGTGCTAGAAAGTTTGAAGCTGACTATTTAGCTTGAATTTTTATGTGCACATTTCAGTGATACCTTGCATAAGATGGATGTATATTTTGAAAATTCAATAAGGAGAACTTTTAGCACTATGTTTACACGAACGGGCTATGGTAATCATAAGAAGGCTTATAAACAAAATACCCTTCGTACCCCAGTCATCACAATCATATTTTATACAACTTTTTTCCGTTCTATTTTCGTATATTGTTGCACAAATACCATCAGAATAAATTTCAAATAGCATAATTCGTTATGGTTTTAGTTTATAAAATGAATACTATGTATCCATTTAGCCAAAGCGTTTCTGACTAACCAATTGCTAGTGTGCTTAATAGTTTAATTTGTTTTGATAATTGTTAAGGTAATCTGGAACAATTTTCCAAATAGAAGGGTGATTTAGAGTGCAGTGGAGTTTTTATATATGTTTTAAAAATAATATGGCGTAGAAAATGATTTCGAATTAGATTTCATTCATTTTGTTTCCATTTTTCATATTATTGAGTATTCTTATTTTAATGTAAAGTGAAAATGTTGAGTATTTTTAAAAATTGTAAACATCTACAATAATTCAGAGTGATAATTTTGGCATTGTATATCTGTTTCTGTGTTATTCCACTTTTAAATGTAAAGCACGATTATATTTTATACAACTTTTTTCCGTACTGAATAAAAATAAATTTTCATATATTGTTGCACAAATATCATCAAAATATGTTTCAAATAGCATAATTCATTATGGTTTTAGTTTATAAAATGATTACTATGTGTTCATTTTGCCAGGAGCATCTCTGATTTGCCAATTGCTTATGTGCTGGTTTAATTTGTTTTCATAATTGTCAAGGTAATCTGGAACGGTTTTCCAAAAAGAAGTGTGATTTAAAGTGCAATGCAGATTTTATATGTTGAGTTTTCTATGCCAAGTTCCACACGAAGCCCCCCCCGGCCTAGATCCCTCGCGCAGATAGTTGGCCATAACACCACATTTCAACATTTCTTTTCATTTTTAATGTTATTGAAAGATTATATGAGTATTCTTAGTTTAGTGTAAAATGAAAGTTTTCAGTATTAAAATGTTTATGAAGACCTAAAATAGTGTAGACTCTGAATTTTGATATATTCTCGCACTTGGATTTCTTTGTTAAATCATTTTTAAATGTTAACAAGGATGATATTATTGAAAAATTAATTTTTTTCCTGCTGTGAAAATACTATGAGAATGAATTTAAAAGTATATTTTATTTATTTACTAGCTGAAGTACCCGTTCTTCGCACGGGAATGAATGGACTTTTTGATATTACGATTTGTGGTGATTACTATTCATTGTAATAAACAGATATAGCAAAGTGGATATCGCGTTATATTGTCTCCAATAATCATGCATACCGAATTGCAAGGCAATCGTTTGTACGGTGCAGAAGGCCATGCGGCGTAGCGCAATCTAGTGGCGAGTTTTAGCAAAACGGATACGGCGAAAATATTTTTCGCATTCAGATATCGATGTATACGAATTTTCATGACTATCGGCTGGACAATCCTGAAGTTCATGTGTTGACGCGACATCTAGTGGCAAGTTATAGGAAAATGGATAGTGCCAAACTCTTCCCGTGTTCAAATATCTATGTATACCTATTTTCATAGCGATCATTTGCACAGTCAAGAAGTGATACACTGCAGGGCCATCTAGTGGTTCAATAAAGTAATGATTTGCTACAGCGCCGTCAAGTGGCGAGTTATAGCAAAATGGATAACGCCAAAATATTCTCATTGTTCAAATAGCTATGTATACTGATTTTCATAGCGACCGTGTTCAACTATCTATGTATACCAATTTTCATAACGATCATTTGCACAGTCAAGAAGTGATACACTGCAGGGCCATCTAGTAGTTAATTAAAGTAATGATTTGCTACAGCGCCGTCAAGTGGCGAGTTATAGCAAAATCGATAACGCCAAAATATTCTCATTGTTCAAATAGCTATGTATACTGATTTTCATAGCGACCGTTTGAATGGTCAAGAATTTGGCCTGCTGCAGCGTCATCTAGTGGCGAGTTAAAATAATAATGCATTGCAGTGTCATCTCGTGGTGAGTAACATCAAAAGGAACGCAGTTAGAATATATTCTTCGTGCTCAAATGTGTAAGTATAAAAAATTTTATGCCGAGCAGTCGAACGGTATAGAAGTTGATGCTTTTCAGCGCCATTTAGCGGCAAGTTACAGCAAAATGGATAGTGAAAAATATTCTCCGTGTTCTAATATTCGCGTGTACCAAATTTCATCGAAATCGGTTGGACGATATTCGCATAGCAAACAGCTAAACGGAATAGAATTCGACGTTCTGCTGCGCCACCTGGTGGCAAGTTAGAGGAAAACGGATAGCATAAAAAGCTTCTCTATGATAAAAGACTTAGGTGAACCAAATTTCATGGTGCAACGGTGCTCAACGGTGCTGGAGTTTTTCAACCTCATACACTCATACCAACATTCATTTTTATCTATAACCAGTGTTATTATATATACCAGTCTCAAATAAAATCCAGTTTCAAATCTAAGCCTCGCCAAAGTGCCAACATACGCCATTTTGCAAGCGTTTTTTCAGGAAATCATTCGAAGCATTGACTTAGCAGCAATAATATATGGGAAATGGTTCGACCGCGAAAAAGTAAAGCAAGCCTTTATTTGAAAAGTTGAATCCCTTAATACAGCCGAATTTTTTAAAATTATCAACTATAACGTGTTTTATTCATCATTACTCCGATGTACTAAATGAGAAGATTTCAATTTTCTGAAATTTGGAGGAATTCCCCCAACTTAAATCAATGTACTCATTTGGCGAGAATTCTGGAGATAGATCAATTGAAATCCCTTAATAACTGCATTATTTCTTCACGGATCATTAAAATTTAACGCTGTATTCTAATAAAACCTTTCCACTTGTTTTCAAAAATCTATTTCCTTAAGCTCTCAATAAATTGCGCCAAGCCGAAATCTGTGCAAACCGCTAGAACTCACTTTCACAAAATCGGCATTTGAGCCATTTTATTTTTTCGCCAAACTAAAATAATTTACCTATTAGCCTCGGAAATCTTCAATTCTTATTGTTTTGCGTGTAAAGCATTACATTCCTGCTCTGATTTCCCATGCACACGATATTATAATTAAAAAAAAATAACCTTACGAATATAAACTAACAAAAAAAAACCATTATTATTCTTTTATTTTTACTTTGAGAATTTAAAACATTTTATTCGGCAAAATCGCCCCACATGGCAACCACGATCCTTATTTCACACTTTTTTCACTACAGGGGTTACAATTATGGAAAGATTTTTGCGTGAAGAGCATAAAAAATCTCTTAAATTCCGGGAACGGGTGGACTTTCAAAGTTTTAAAGTGGACTATGAGTTATTCTATATTATTTTACATATCTGTACTAAATTTCAGGCCGATAGGTCCATTTTTGTGGATTTGTATACGAATCAAATCCACAAACAAACAAACAAACAAACAGAATTTCATTTTTATTTATAAGATTTGTTTTTTTTTTTTTACAATTCAAATCACGGAAATCCGTTTAATATGTATGTGTCGAAGAGAGGACTTGTAACTTTGTATGATGGTTTGTATATTTGTTTGATTTGTTTTAATACTTGGAAAGGAGGTATTTATTACTTCTTTGCTTATGTTTTTTTAAATAATTTTAAATGTAATCTGTAAAAAGTTGTCAAAGAAATGTAATTTAAATGTGATCAGTTTTTCTGTCTTAAAGTAGTGCGACATTTAATTAAAGTCGATTCAATTTATGGATATTTCATCATGTAGTAAAATAAAAAATACTATTTTATATTAGTAAAAATTATCTCTGATGAATGTTTGCAAGTAAATAAAATAATCCGGATTTTAGTATTTCGTCTCGTTTGTACTTCTAGGGTATTTTGAAATATTAGCTGGAGTAATGTTTTGCAGAACAGTTTTCCACATTTGACTGCATACATTTTCTTTCCTATGAAATTATCATTAAATACATTTCGAAAAAGATTTTACTTGTTTTGCTGTTATTAACTTAATTAAAATTCAGTTGTTCTTTCAGAAGGGAGATTTGCTTTCTCTATATGTGTACTGAAGACTGATTCGAGATCTTCAGTTCAAATACTTAATTTAAAAAATGAGTTCAAAAAATTTTTGAAAAATTTATTAAATGGAATTCTTTTTATTTTCATGAAAGGGCTATGTTAAAAAAGCACATTTTGAAATCTCAATTCTAAAATTTCTGAACCCCTTTATTATACTGACGGAGAGAAGGATTTTGTGTCCCCCCGTCCACCTCCGTAAGGATACGAGCCCCCCCAATAATTTTTACAAGTCGGCGCCCATGTCCCTATTTAACGTTGCACAGAATGCGTTCTCTTCGGAGACCCGTAGGGACGCTGAAATTGCCAACCCCAACTTTTTCAGAGTGACAGTTGATTCAGCGGAAGCTATTAAAAAAGCCGCTGCCAACGAGGGTACTACGTTTAATGTATTGTCGCGAGGTGGTAGGAACAACTAGAGGAAAGGAGAACTCAAATCGAGATAACGTAATTTATTGACAGACTGCTGGCAACTACACTTGGCTGTGAACTCTACAACTGACGGGAGCTCAGCTTTTATACAATTATCGAATATTCGAGAAACAAATAATTTGCATATTAAAGAAACATGTAGAATAATCTAGAATTAATACGAAGAATAATTTAAAACTATTTACAGGAACATGGCGAAATGGTTCCGGCCGGTTCCGAACCCGGGAGCTCTCGTTTCGAAGTCCAGTGCCGTACCTCTGAGCAACCGGGTCTCGTGAGAGATGCGGCATTTCTCCCCTCTTGAAGAACAGCGTCCCGCTGTTTATGAGACTTGCATTTGTGTTCTTGTTCTTGATCGCGTCAAGGGTCCAGTATAAGCTTGACCAGGTGGGGGATTTTTAGCGCTGGGTATTCTTCCTTCCGGATTTCCACCGCTCGGAAGGGGATGTCATCCACCAACTGGATTTGCTCATCGGGGTCATAATAAGGCTTCATACGGACTACATGTACAACGTCTTTTGTCTTTCGGCGTCTAGATGTGGGATCTAGATGTAGGTTACATATGAAGTCTTGTACTTCATATGTAACATCTGATAGGCGTCGTAGGACTTGATAGGGACCAAAGTATCTTTTAAGCAACTTCTCCGAAAGGCCTACTTTCCGTACAGGTATGAAAATCCATACGAGGTCTCCCGGCTGATAATACACGATTCGATGTTTAGAGTCATAACGCTTTCGCTCTCTCTCTTGGGCTTCTCTAGTGCGTAATCTCGCCAGCTGCCTAGCTTCTTCGGCTCTCGATGCCAATTCTGTAGTGTAGTCGGCTTGGGTTTCTTGAGGAAAAAACGGAAACATCGTATCGAGCGTCGTCTCGGCTTCACGTCCGTGAATCAAGTAAAACGGAGTAAACCCGGTTGTGTCTTGTTTGGCTGTGTTATATGCGAAAGTAACGAAGGGCAAAATTTCATCCCAATCCTTTTGCTCTACATCCACGTACATAGACAACATGTCTGCTAACGTCTTGTTAAAGCGTTCTGTGAGCCCATTTGTTTGAGGATGGTAAGCTGTCGTCATTCTATGGGCAACATTGCAGAGGTGATTAAGCTCCGAAATCAGTTTCGATTGGAATACCTGTCCTCTGTCTGTGATAAGGATCCTTGGTGATCCATGCTTTAGTATGACGTCTTCCACGAAAAACTTGGCTACTTCTGGTGCTTCAGCGGTAGGCAGTGCTTTTGTAATTGCAAAACGCGTCAAGTAGTCGGTGCAGACAATTATCCATTTATTTCCTCTTATCGAATTCGGGAATCTTCCCAGCAAATCTATTCCAACCCGATGGAATGGTGCTAACGCCGGAGGGATAGGTACTAACTGCCCTGCGGGTTGTAGAGGAATGGCTTTTCCCCTTTGGCAGTCTCGGCAGTGCATTACATATCGACGGACAGAGCGATAGAGTCCGGGCCAATAAAAACGTTTTCTCAGTCTGTCGTACGTTCTGGCAACACCCAAGTGTCCGGCGGTTGGTGCATCATGAAAATATCGCAGTACGTCTAGGCGTAGATATTTTGGTATAAACGGCAACCATAATCTTCTGTCCGGATCGAAGTTCTTTTTACACAGGACCCCGTCAACCAATTCGTAATGCGTATTAATTGGTTCTGCTCTTTCTTTGGACGAAATTATTTTTCCGAGGTCTGGATCCTTTTGTTGCTCAGCTGCGATATCAGTCAGCGAATGCAGAACGTTCACCTCGTCCGAACGTTTAATATTTTCCTCCACTGGGTTGCGAGATAGGCTGTCGGCGTCTTGATGCTTCTTGCCACTCTTGTATACCATGGAGATGTCGTATTCTTGGAGACGTAACGCCCACCTACTTAGCCTCCCTGAAGGGTCTCTAAGGCTAACTAACCAGCATAGAGAGTGGTGATCCGTGACAACCGTGATTGGCTTTCCAAAAAGGTACGGCCGAAATTTGTGTACGGCCCACACAACGGCAAGACATTCCCTTTCGGTAGTTGAATAGTTCCTTTCTGCTTTCGTAAGTGTCCGTGAGGCATAGGCAATTACTTTCTCCTGGTTGTTTTGCTCTTGGACGAGGACCGCGCCGATTCCATAGCCACTAGCATCTGTGTGTAATGCCGTGGGAGCTCTCTCATCATACAGTCCTAGAACAGGATCGGAGGTTAGGGCCTTCTTTAATCTGAGAAAAGCATCAGCTTGTTCAGGGCCCCAACAAAATTTTGAGTCCCCCTTCAGCAGTTCTTGAAGTGCTTGAGCCTTATAACAAAAATTTTTGATGAAACGTCGGTAGTATGAGCAGAGCCCTAGGAAACTTCTGACGTCGTGTAAATTCTTAGGCGTTGGAAAAAAGCTTACGGCCTTCAACTTACCTGGATCAGGGCGAACACCGTCTTCTGACACAAGGTGGCCTAAAATTTTTATTTCTCGGGAGGCAAAGACACATTTTTTCGTATTTAGAGTAATTCCAGCTTTATGGATGCAGCTCAGGACTGTATGTAGTCGCTTAAGATGTTCTTCAAAAGTTTCCGAGAAAACTATGATGTCATCTAAGTAACAGAGACACATCGTCCATTTCAAATGTCGCAGCAAATTGTCCATCATTCTTTCAAATGTGGCAGGGGCATTGCATAAGCCAAACGGCATTACTTTGAATTCGTAGAGTCCTTCGGAGGTAACAAATGCCGTCTTTTCTCGATCGGCTTCATCTACTTCGATTTGCCAGTATCCCGTTCGGAGATCCATGGAAGAGAAACACTTAGCACCCCTCAAGCAGTTCAGCGTATCATCTATGCGCGGTAGAGGGTATACATCCTTTTTTGTGATCTGATTCAAGCGGCGGTAATCTACGCAGAAGCGCCAGCTTCCATCTTTCTTTTTCACCAGAACAACAGGAGATGACCAAGGGCTCTCAGATGGTTGAATTATGCCACGATCTAGCATTTTATTTACCTCTTCTTGTATTATGCGACGCTCGGCCGGTGACACACGATATGCTCTCTGGCTGACTGGGGCATGGCCGTCAGTATTTATCCGATGCTTAATAGTTAAGTTCTGTGTTTTCGGCTTTCCAGATGATTCAAAGACTTCTGAAAATTTTTGAAGTAACCCAATAATTTTCCCTCTTTGCTCCAGGGTGAGATTAGGGGCTAACATACTTGAGTAATCTTCTAGGCTACCACCTTGTTCTGTCTGGATTATCGTATTAAGTTCAGTGGTTATTACTGAATTCACTTGGTTTGCGTCCACAGTTTCTGCAGTACCCACAAACATACCCCTGGGAATAATTTGGGCGGTGGCTTGTCCATTTGTAACCCATAGTTCTGCGATTCCATCCTTTAATGACACGATGGTTGCAGGTACAACAACTTCCTTCCCCAAGGGAAGCAGTTTATTTCCGTCCACCGTTACGTCTCCGTTGTGATCTCTGTTGTGAGTGACGACAGATATTTTGGCAGCTGATCGTGCAGGTATTACGGTATCGTCCATAGCACAAAGTTTCAAAAGTGTAGGATCGGGGCCTTCAGATGGAACGTCTTCGAGCGTCAGTTCAAGCTTACCACAGTCTATGATGGCTTGTGATGCTTCCAGAAAATCCCAACCCAAAATTATGTCGTGGCTACAATTTGGCAACACTGTAAACTCAAACGGCTGGATTCGTCCGTTGATCTCAAGACGAAGCACGCATTTTCCAAGCGGCTGCACATAATTTCCATTGGCCACTTTTAAAATCAATTTTTCCTTGGTTGGAAACATGGTTTTCCTAATATGGCGTCTGTAATTTTCCGAAATTACAGAAGCGGATGCCCCAGAGTCCACAAGAGCATGTACTACCTGATTGTCGACCATAACCTCAAGATGATTTCCGGACATCTTCGCAGCAGTCGGAGGATTTTCGTCAGCACCTGCGGCCTCACCCCCAATTGAGGTCGCGGTCTTCAGTTTTCCTCAATACGTCGGCTGGGGGAAATGCAGGAACGTCGATAAGGTGACGGCGATCTGTACCGGCGTGTCGGTGATCTCCCTCGAGTGGGGCTTGGCGAGCTGGTTCTGATAGTTCGTCGGCTATAGTCGGCGGGATCCATCAGTTCAATTTCGGGTTTAGCGCCATTCCTTCGGTTCTGTCTGCTAGCTTCAAAGATAGCACGTCGGTCTCTGCAGTAGCGAACGACGTGTCCTGGGCGGCCACAGTGGAAGCAGACAGGTTGATTGTCCGCGGTCCTCCATACGTCAGTTCTTCTTGGTTCGGGCTCGGCTACGGGTCTTTGACGGTTTACTGCTATTGGGAAACGTTGTGGTCGTCTGGTTTCCGAGCTCACTTCAGTCCACGGCTGTTTCACTTGTGTAATAGACGATAGAGCGTCTTGTACCTCTTCTCGGACAATAGCTTCGATGGATTGCAATCGTGGCTCATTGACAGGCGACAGGGCTCGTTGGACCTCTTTTCGAACTATCTGTCGAATGAGGGTTGCTAGATCAGTTTCTTCACCGATAGAGGACATTGGGATAACATTAGGAAGCCGATCGAATTTCTTTCGGTTAACTCGTCTTTCTTTCATTTCTTCGATGTACTGACACCATTTTATTAGGTCCTCGGTCTTTTTTAGTTCTTTAGTTAAAAGAGATTGGTAAAAATCCTCGGCAATTCCCTTCATGAGATGGGCAACTTTGTCCTCTTCTGGCATTTGAGGATTTGTCTCATCACAAAGCCTCAGAACGCTCTGGATGTATGACTGTACGTGTTCACCGGATTTTTGAGCTCGAGCTTTTAATTCCTCTTCGGCTCTTTTTCTTGTTTGTCTGCTGTCTCCAAATGCTTTAGGCAATTCTTCTTTAAATTTTTCCCAACTGTTTAACAGGGCCTCATTATTTTCAAACCACATGAGGGCTGTGCCTTCCAGGAAAAAATAGACATTTGCTAGACAGAAGAGATCGTCCCATTTGTTGAGTTTAGGCACTCGGTCATATTCTTTCAGCCATTTGTTGGGATCTTGTCCATCTCCCCGAAATATAGAAGGGTTTCTGAATGGTTGCACTAGATGAGTCGCAATTACATGCTTAGTTTCGTCGACCTGGGCCATTTTTACTTTTCTCGGAGGTGGCGTGAACAGTCCGTATTCGGGTTTTAATCCTTGCTGACGATTACTTCTCCGGGGGGCTGTATTCGATTCCAGGGTATCGGATGTTACCCGGCGCCTCCACCAAACTGTCGCGAGGTGGTAGGAACAACTAGAGGAAAGGAGAACTCAAATCGAGATAACGTAATTTATTGACAGACTGCTGGCAACTACACTTGGCTGTGAACTCTACAACTGACGGGAGCTCAGCTTTTATACAATTATCGAATATTCGAGAAACAAATAATTTGCATATTAAAGAAACATGTAGAATAATCTAGAATTAATACGAAGAATAATTTAAAACAACTATTTACAGGAACATGGCGAAATGGTTCCGGCCGGTTCCGAACCCGGGAGCTCTCTTTTCGAAGTCCAGTGCCGTACCTCTGAGCCACCGGGTCTCGTGAGAGATGCGGCAATATTTATGTCAAGCTGTGAATCCCATTTTTCCCTAAGAGGGACCCACGTTCTTCCTATGCGGAAATAAAGACTAAAATATCCTCGCACGAGAAAATAAGTAATGTAAGATATAATAGGAACGGCACTATACTTTTCCACTCAACCGACGCGAACTGTGCTACTAAAATACTAAACATTCAAGAATTTCTAGGGATAAAAGTGACATGTAGAGTCACTTGGCAAAACATTGCCACCCGCTTTCTTATTTTTGACATAGCAACAGACATACTTTTGACAGAACTGGTAGAAGATCTAGAATCCCCAAACGAGATATCCATTTTTGAAACTAGAAGATTCCTTAAACGGGGCAGTAACAAAGAATTTGTTCCCGTCTTGGTGGTTGTATTAGGAACCCGGGTCCCGCTGGAAACGAATTTATAGCTTACCATTCAAAAAATAATAATGTTCATCGATAAACCTACCCTATTCCGAAGATGCAAACGCTTTGACCATGTCGAATCTAAATGTAAATACGATCTCGTACGCATAAACTGATGCTCCCCTCACGAAGGAGCTTGCCAAGCTCCTATCCAAGTGCTCAAACTGCTCTGAAGCTCACCGCTCCGACTACTTACAGTGTCCTAGTCATATCAAGGAAGCTGAATTTTTAAAATTTAAGTGTATGAATTTTCTGACTTTTACGGAGACCCGTAGGCTTTTCCGACAACAATTGTCGTAAACAATTGTCGTACGCTACCGCTGTCAATTCCCCCCTTCAGTGCTTGGAGTCTACGGAATCCATCAAAAGGGACTTTGAATCACGTACTAATAACGTTATTAAGTGTACGAATGATATGCTAAAGACCCACATGGATCGACTTATGCTAGCGATTAATACGATTACTGTTATGATCAGCCAATCAAGTAAGGCGGCCCGCCCTCCTGGTTTTCCTGGGCCCGGTCCTCCCAACCGTTCTTCAGATAAAAAAGCCTAGGCTTGATTCTGGGGGAGGTCCAAGGCTCCCCTACCCCGCTTTTTCGAAAGCTAACTAAGGTTTCCTCCTTTTTTTTCCCTCTCTGTTCTATTATATGGCTCTTGCGTCTCCTCTGAAGATTGTGCAGTGGAATTGCCGTAGCATTACCAATAAGGGTGCCTCGCTCCAGCAAAGTTTTTTTCCTAACACTGATATTTTGGTGTTTCAGGAAACCTTTTTGAAGCCTTCCTCCCCCTTCTTTCTAGGTTCAAAAACTGTTTACCGTCTTGATCGGGTTGACAGACCTGCCGGCGGTCTTGTTATTGCCGTTTCCTCTTCACTTCCAGCGGTGCGTCTCTCTGGCCTTTCTTCGACCCCCGACAACGAAATCCTGGGGGGTTCCGTCTACTTACTCTACCTCAAATTAAATATCATCAACCTGTATTCTCGCTATAGTCGGATAGTTAACGATCTTCGGTCAATGTGCACCTCTTTCTCGGCCCTACGTTAATCCTATGTGACTTTAATCTTCACCACCCCTGGTGGGGCTCGCATCACTACTCCTCTTTTAGCGAAGAGTTTTGCACATGGCTCTCCTCGAGCTCCTTCTGCTTAATGAAATCGTCCTCTCCCACTCATATCGCTCCGGGGGTACACTCTCATTAATCGACCTTTCGCTCTGCTCGTTAGAGATTCTCGAACGCACTTCTCTCCTGTTTCTAAGGACCCATACGATAGTGACCACTTCCCAATTTGCATTCTTTTAGCTAACAATGTTCCGTTATCTGCTCCCCGGCCTCTCTATTTTTTGGGGCTCATCTCTAGCAAAGTGAATTTGACTCTCGATGACTATTCCAGTATCGATCTGACGCAGTTCAAGAACATTACCGAGTCGGTCATGTCTGACAATAAGGTGAGACTTTCCAGGCAGTCCAAGCTTTTCCCTCCTAATGGAACTACCTCTGCGCTAACCTATTACAACAAAAGAAGTTCTACCTCCGCAGAGCTCGCTCCCAGCTTTCGCTCGAGCTCTGGGCTAAGTACAAGCGTACGGCTGCCAAGCTCTGTCTGGTCACCCACGAAGCCAAACGTGCGTTTTGGGATAGCTAGTGGTATGAAGCTCGGACTGGTCGCATCCTTTTCAAGGTATTTAGAAAACTGCAGCGTCGCCCTGAACCGGTCGAGTCTAATCTTATCCTTCGTCATCATAACAACGTCATTGCCTCTCCTATATTGCAAGCGGAGATCTTTGCGAACTTTTTTAGCTCTTCTGACAAAACACGAACCACTGCCAGTGGACTACGGACATCAAGAAGATGACCCCCTCAACCAACCTTTCTCTCTTCACGAACTGAAGGAAGCAATTAGGCTTACCAAAATCACTACTCCAGGTGAGGACAATTTCTCGGCCAGACTGTTCAAGGGCCTTAATGACAATTCCCTTAATCTCCTTTTAGCTATTTTTAACAAGATCTGGAAAACTGGCTACATTCCGGATGACTGACGCTCTTGTACACCCTCCAAAAAAAGTATTCGAGCAAGAGAGAAATTTCCTACGTTGATTTCGTACATTAAAAATTATTTATCAAAGAATATGAATTAGAATATGTATAAATATGACTTTCCATATTTCTATCAAGTTGTGCGTTTTCCAAAAACTCAATTATTATTCGCAAATCTAATATAGGAAATTTCTCTCTTGCTCGAATACTTTTTTTGGAGGGTGTACCATCTTGCCAATCCTGAAACCTGGAAAAGCCTCCCTCCACCGTTGACTCTTATTGCCCTATCGCCCAGACAGCCGTGATGTGTTAGATAAGTGAACGGATCATCTCCCAGAGACTCTCACACTTTTTACTCTCCAATAATGTCCTAGATAATCACCATTTCAGGTTTTCGCCATATCGGGACAGTCAAACAGCAGTAACCTATTTTCATCTTACAATTAATAACGCTCATACTGAAAAAGAATTCTTTACTGGAATTTCTCTAGACATTCACGCTGCCTATGACTCAGTATATATCGATGGGCTAATATCGAAATGCGCCCTTCTCCACATTTGTGGGCGTATTACTCGGTGGCTCCACCAATTCCAATCATAGATTTAGGAATAACTAGATTGCTCATCCAATGTTCCTAATCGTGTGCTTTTTGTTGTCAAAAACGCACCCCATTTCTGCCACTATCATAGCTGCCGTCTATGTAAAATAGAACATTCATTGCATTACTTCAGAAAAATAAATAAGTTCGAGGGAAAATATTTCGATACGAGTACTTTTTAAAATACAGATCATTCTAAAATTATTGAAAATACATTATAATTTAAGTTATTTCCATTCTGCGCATGCGCATGCCACTATCATGGCTACCGTTTAGAGGCAACAAGTTTTCTCTAGTTATGCTCAATCTAGAGATTCCTATATCTATGATTCCAGTTAGACAGATCGCTGCCGATCTCCTGGAGGGATGCGGATCTCCTGTCTCCAGTGCACGCCCTCTGCTTAGAGGCATTCCACAGGGAGCGTCATATCTCCACTTCTCTTCACTATATACATGTCTGACTTCTTTGAAGCCCTCGAACAAGGGGTGGAATGCTTAATACACGCAGACGATATTTTTCTTTTCTGTTCTCACATCTCCTTGTCTATTTGTGAAACAAACTCCAACTCACTTTATCTCGGGTCTCTCAGTGGTGTGTTTATCAGTTCGCTCTGACAAATGCTGCGCGATAAACCTCTCTCGCAGATGTGGTCACAGCGACAAAATGTTCTCCCTCAATGGAGGGAGTATAATTGCCTGGTCGGACGTCGTCAAGTTCCTAGGATTCCACTTCTCCAGGCGAGGCAGCTTCTGTCCCCAGCTGGCTTTCTTGAAAAGGAGGGGTTTACAACGTATAAATCGCCTTAAAGCCCTTTCTTCCCGGAGGTTTGGCGCTCGCTCAGTACATCTGCGGCAGCTTGCTCTTTCCACGGTGAGCAGCCTGTTGGTCTATGGGGCTCCTGCTCTGTACGGAGCCCCAATCTGCTCCTCTCTCCTCCAATGTCTGAAAGTCTTCCAGACCTTGTCTCTCAGGGTTGCTTTAGGCCTACCGCGGTGGATCCCCAGTCTCGTCTTACTCAAAGATGCGAACTGTATGACTTAAAACTACATTAAATACCGTTTCAAAGCACTACGTGAAGACGCGAGCATCCGTTCCGTAGGCCTCTTTGGATGACTCATCGGAATACACGCGCAGGCCCATTACAAATAGCGAAGGCCCCGTAAGATCCTATGGGGTGCTCGTAATCATAAAACACCACATAAATTTTAAAGCATAGCTTTATTGGATGTATATACATTATCTGGCACAGAAATAAAAAAATACCACATCATCGGATGAAATTTTTGAGAGGAGTCAAAAATAGAATAGCAGCGCGAGCATGGCAAACTGCGTGTTGCCACAGTACTCTCCCCCAAGTACCAACGGTGCGATACCTTAAAGGTACTTAGGGTTGAATTTTACTCTTCTTCCCGAACGAGTCACGGTAACCAGTGGAGTTGGCTTAGCTGTTGCGTATTCACTTGGAGTTGACCGTGAAGCGTTATCGGTTATTGCTTCCTGTTGCACGGTGGAAGAAGAAGGAAGAAAAGCTTCTATTTCGATGAATGCAGGTTTGATACAATCAATTTGATACAATCAATACCGATCACCGATTCCTTGCCAGAGATGAGTACGGTGTAAAATTTTCCGTTTCGCGAAAGTACCTGATATGATCCATCTTATGGTGGCTGAAGAAGTTTTCGCACAGCATCACGACGAACGAATACGTGTGAGCATAACTTCAATGCAGGGTGTACAAATGTTTTGATGTTGTTGTGCGCAGTGGTAGGAATAGGCGATAAGTTTTTCATGTATTCACGAATTCGAATTAAGAAGTCTGTCGTATGTGTGGTACGTGTCGAAGATGATGCAAAAAATTCACCAGGCAAACGAAGTGTGGAACCGTAAACCAATTCGGCTGCTGTACACTTGAGATCGGGTTTAAAAGCAGACCTTAGCCCAAGAAGAACAAACGGCAACTATTCTGTCCAACGGTTGTTTTCCCTAGCTCGAAGGGACTGTTTGAGTGATTTGTGAAAACGTTCCACGAGTCCGTTAGAAATTGGGTGATATGGTGTCGTCCTGATCCGATGAATGCCAAGCAATTTTGACAGTGAAGAGCAGACTCTAACTGTCTTCCTTGATCCGTAGTTATTGTGGACGGAATACCGAAACGTGAGATCCAGCCAGATAAACGTACGAGCTACTGTTTCTGCAGTTATGTCAGAAACAGGAAAAGCTTCAGGGCAGCGGGTAAATCGGTCAATACATGTCAGTAAATATGTCGAACCTTCCGACGGAGACAAAGGACCAACCAGATCAAGGTGTATGTGGTCGAATCGCTTTTCTGGTACTGGAAATAATTGAAGTGGACTCTTCGTGTGCCGCTGCACTTTTGATCTTTGGCACGGAATGCAAGAACGCGTCCATCGAGTGATATCATTGAACATCGATGGCCAAACATACCGCTGCTGAATTAGCTTCTTAGTAGCACGGATTCCGGTATGTGCTAAATTGTGAAGTAGCTGGAACGCTTGTCGGCGAAAAGATGCTGGTAAATAAGGACGGATCATTCCTTGAAAAGTGTCGCAGAGTAAAGTAACTTGACTGTCCATCTTCAGGGGTTGAAATTTGAGTCCGCTGTTAATAGAGCTTGACTGAATGGATTTTAGTTCTTCGTCAGTCTGCTGCGCTTCAGCCAGCGATGAGAAGTCAATGTCGGAGGGCATAGAGATATCATTTATCCGAGACAAACTGTCAGCGACGACATTATCTTGGCCTATAACTAAGGCGACCATATTTCTAAACAGTATTTTGGGGACAAATCAAGCATTGTCCTCGAATCCAAGGAAATCTTGGGGACACCATAAAATATTTTTGGGGACTTATTCGAGGACACAACGTATTACCATGCATACCCATACTTTAAATCTTGACTGACTTTGATACTTAAAAAAATGAACTCTAATAGCTATTTATATCAATTATGTATTCTTATTTCTAATAAATTTATGGAAGTATTTCATTCATTTATAAATATTTATTTAAACCAGAAGTATGAAAGAAACATCATATTGAAAAATTGCAATTTATTCGTAATTAACTCTTGGAATAGTATTTGTATTTTTCAGAAGACATTGCTTTTTACATTGGATCATTTTGTGATAATTTTTCATGAAACTTTTTTTAGAGGGTGTATAAAGTATTTGAGTGCAAGAAAATTTTCGTACGTCAATTTCATATTTAAAGCATGGTTCTTCATGAAAAGTGATTAATCATTAACAAAACTGAAATGGGAAATTTGGCTCATAGTCTGATACTTTATTGAATGTCTATACACGCTACACACACAATGACAAGCGTTTTCAGAGATCGAATTTCATTGTTTCGCTGAGTAGATGGCGCTTGTAGTTGGTTTATTTTTCTTATTTCTTCAGTTTTTTTCTGAAAGAAATAAACTAAACGGAAACTTTCAGGGGGAAAAAGTACAAGTCTTTAAATTTGGGGACATTTGGGGACAAAGTATTTTTTGGGACAAAATGAAAAAAAGATTTATATTTGGGGACTGTCCTCGAATTTCGAGGACGTATGGTCACCTTACCTATAACATGCATTATACTTGTCGAAAATTGAGCTATGAAATCTAGCTGTCGAAGTTGTCGCGGAGATGGATTAGAGTTCTTAGCAAAAGCAAAAATCAGAGGCTTGTGATCAGGAAGGATCGTAAACTCCCTACCTTCCAGCAGGGTTCGAAAATATTTCAAAGCAGCTTAGATCGCCAGGAGTTCTCGATCGTACGTGCTGTATCAGTTTCTGCTGTTGTAAGCTTCCTTGAGAAGAAGGCAAGAGGTCGGAAGCCTTTAAGAGTATGCGCTTGCAGCACAGCACCAATGGCTGTATCCGAAGCGTCAGTTACAAGGGATAACTTGTTGTCAGGTGCATGATATGCTAAGGTAGCAGCGTTAGCTAGGTCATCCTTGCACTTTTGAAAAGCATGGATAGCTTCTTCAGTCCAAGTAAGTTGTCGATTGTCCTTTTTTTTTTGCTGTCTTTAAGGCAATGAGTCAGAGGCGCTTGATGTAAAGCTGCTGATGGCAAGAAACGTCTATAAGAAATTTATCATTGCCAAGAAACGACGAAGTTCAGCTACGGTTGTAGGCTGCGGGAAAGTACGGATAGTTTCGACTTTCTCCGGAAGCGCGCGGACGCCGTCTTCAGTGATAAGGCATTCCAAGACAGTGATATGGAATTTCACCTCTTTCATACCGAAGACACACTTAGAAGGGTTCAAAGTGAGACTAGCATTTTGTAGTCGCGTAAATACTTGCTTCAGATGAGATACACCCTCCAAAAAAAGTATTCGAGCAACAGAGAAATTTCCTACGTTGGTTTCGTATATTAAAAATTATTTATCATAGAATATGAATTAGGATATGTGTAAATATGACTTTCCATATTTCTATCAAGTTGTGCGTTTTTCAAAAACTCAATTATTATTCGCAAATCTAAAATAGGAAATTTCTCTTTTGCTCGAATACTTTTTTGGAGGGTGTACATGCTCTATTTCGTCAGCTGAACATATTAAGATGTCATCGAGATAAGCGATACAAAAATTTAGACCCTGAAGTACGCTATTTATATACCGCTCGAAAGTTTGCCCTGAGTTTCGCAGTCCGAATGGCATGTAAACGAATTCCCAGAGACCAAATGGCGTAGTCATGGCTGTCTTTGGAATGTCCTCGGGAAAGACGGGAATTTGGTTGTAAGCACGGGTGAGATCTAAAGTAGAAAAAATTCTATTCGCAGCAAGCATTTGTATACAGTCTTGTACACCCTCCAAAAAAAGTATTCGAGGAAGAGAGAAATTTCCTATATTAGATTTGCGAATAATAATTGAGTTTTTGGAAAACGCACAACTTGATAGATATATGGAAAGTCATATTTATACATATCCTAATTCATATTCTTTGATAAATAATTTTTAATATACGAAATCAACGTAGGAAATTTCTCTCTTGCTCGAATACTTTTTTTGGAGGGTGTACATAAGGAACAGGATACCGGTCTGGTACAGTTACTGCGTTCAAACGACGGTAGTCTCCGCAAGGTCTCCAGTCACCAGACTTTTTTGGGACCATGTGTAGGGGGCTCGCTCAAGGGCTCTTGGATGGACGAATGATGCCCTGTTGTAACATGAATTCAAACTCCGCTTTCGCAGATTTTAACAATGGTGCACTTAAGCGTCGAGGCTTACAGAAAACTGGCGGACCTGTCGTTTTTATGTGATGATACACTGCAACATCAGAATTTTCCTTAATTCGGCCGGATGTGCTTAGAAGTTGAGGGAATGATGCCAAAAGTTTGTGGTAATCCGAGGTACCAGAGAGCAACGAAATGCGTCCGATGGACGTTTCGAAAATCTGTCCTGTGGTGGAAATACTTGTAGTGGAATCAAGAAGTTTACGACGGCGAGCATCCACTTGGAGGTTGAAATGGTTCAAAAAATCAATCCCGATGATGGGAGTAGATACATCAGCAACAATGAATGGCCAGGAAAATGATCTTCGCAAGCCAAGATCCAGCGTTAACAGTTTCGTACCGTATGTTGCTATAGGTGAATTATTGGCGGCGTATAAAGTTAATTGACTTTTTCCACACTGACGATTCCGAGGGCGAGGAATGGCTGAAACGTCAGCACCCGTATCGATGAAAAACCTTATATTTAAATTATTGTCGGCCACGTATATTCGACGATTGCCGCAGTCATCCACGGTGGCCACTTGGGACTGCGCGGCTAGTTTTCCTGACTTCGGTAGTTGCAGAGCTTTTTACATTTGCGAGCTGCATCACCAAATTTAGCTTGGTAAAAGCAGATTTCGGGTTTGTTTTTAGCCGTTTTATGACGTGAGTTGCTACGCGAGCGTGCACGCTTATCATAATGTCTATGATGAAACGGTGGTCGAGTCGACAATTTAGCAATCTGTTGTGAAAGAGCATCAATTTGTTGCTGTAACGAAGCGTAACGCGTTTCTTGATTAACGGATTGAATCTGCAGCGTATTGGACGAGAATTCATGAGTTTTATCTGCCATCTGCGCCAAACTGCTTAAGTTTTCAGAACTGACCGCCAGGATCACTTGTGTGGCGGCACGAGATCACCTCCGCGCACACAACACCCGGCAATTGAAGGCCGGTCGAATAGGTACCTTTTGGCCGAGCCGGATTGCGCACGCTGCTACCACTCAAGCTCCTCTAAATGCCTGTTTGGTAGGCAGTAAAAAGAAAGACAAGCGTCCTATTGCTTGGACTCCCGAAGTGCGCGAAGCATTTCAAAAATGCAAAAGTGACTTAATTTCTGCCACCGTCTGAAGCAGAATGACTTTCCCCTGCGCCAGAAGAGGGCGCTTTTGAACTCTAATCCTTTTTTTTTTTTGCCTTTCAGATGCAGCGAAGGCTTCCATGTAAACTGACGTGAAAAAGGGTTTTCCCTCTTTGATAACAAAATCTAAATGTCTTTTGTTAATGTTGTGTAGTGTAAGATGTGTTTATTTAACCCAGAAATAAATCGTATTCGTCCTTTAGACACTCACTTGATTCACTGAGATAGTAGCAGGAAACAGGGAATCGACAGAAAAGCTACCAGGGCAGGTAGGCTAGATCTTTTTTATGAACTGTATTCCTTTATCTATATCAGAACTGAAATTTGAAAGAAATAAAGTATAACAATTGTTTCATTTGGTGCCTTAACCCTCGATTTTTCCTGCTAATTGTTTGTAATTGTTAAGTGAAAAAAAAATGACGTCAGAAGCGACGAATAAATTGAAAACACAAAGAGGTGGCTTGAGAACAAGCTTCACGAAACTGACTCCTAAAATCGACGAAGCCTTGGCAAAATTAGATGAGGAATATTTAGAAATTGCTCTCGCTCAGTTGTCAGAAAAGGAAAAACAAATAATTGAGCTCTATAAGTTAATCATAGATGAAATCGAAGACTGTAAACAAATCCCAGCCGAAGTTGAAGCAGCTCAAGAATATAGAGATAAAATCATCATGTATAAAATTAAAATTGAAAAAGTTCTAAAAAAATGCACGAATCAAGAAACAAAAAATGCTAGCGCCGATATTTCAAATACAATTACTAACGACCCATCTCTAAATTCAAATGTTCCAATTAAGATTAAATTACCCAAAATTAACATCGAAAAGTTTGACGGCAATCCTGAGAATTTCCAAGAATTTTGGTCTCAGTTCAAAAACGCGATACACGAAAATCAAAATCTTAATAAAATAGACAAATTTACATACTTAAAAAGCTTATTAAAATCAAAAGCTCAAATCGCGATACAGGGATTATCGTTGTCAGACAAAAATTATGATATTGCTGTTAAAATTCTTGAAGACCGATATGGCAAAAAGGAAATTTTGATTAGGTCTCACATAAATAATTTATTAAATTTGTCACCTATTCGTAATGCATCAAATATAAAAGACCTGCGCGAATTGTACGATACATGTGAAATTCAAATACGTAGTTTAGAATCGCTTGGTATTGAGCTAGACAGTTATGGTAATTTACTTTTTCCTATCATAACTAAATTAATTCCTGATAGCTTAATTTTGAACTACAACCGCGAATATAAAAACGAAACAGACTCTTGGAATGTAACACAATTGTTAGAATATTTGAAAACCGAAATCGAAATTAGAGAACGTACATTTTCGTTTCAGAAAAAGGAGTCTGATTACTTTCAGAATAATTCTAAAAATAGAAATGAAAGGGATTTAACTAGATTGGGACAAAATAATTTTTCGAAACCAAAATACGCCAAGAATCCGAGTGCTGCTGCTTTTAACGTAGTTAGTAATGAAAATAAGTGTATATTCTGTAGCGATGATCGTCATGAAAGTAATGAATGTAAATTAAGTATTTCTGATAAAAAACAAAGTCTATTACGTCAAGGAAGGTGCTTTAATTGTTTACAAAAATTTCACGTTGTAAATCGATGTTTTAAGAAACCCGCCTGTAATTTCTGTTTCCAAAAACATAATCAAAATATTTGCGAAAAACGTTTCGAACCAAAAGTAGAAGTTCCCCAGAGTGAAACGATCGTGTCCTCCGTACGGGAGATAGAAATTCGAACACAGATATTTTACTTCAAACTGCAACAGTATTTGTAGAAAATAAGGTTAAACCAGCCGAAATACGGTTATTATTAGATTTGGGGAGTCAAAGATCATTTATTGAATCGGAACTCGTTAATGAATTAAAATTAAAAATAATAGGAAAAGAAACTATAAAAATATACCCCTTTGGTTCGAAAGAACCCCAGAAAGAAATTATAAATCGCGTTCTAGTAAATTTGAGAAACGTTCGTGATCCCACGAAAAAGACACAATTAGAAGCTTTAGCTACTGACAAGATAAGCAGTGCAGTAATTTATCGGCCAGAGCGAGAAATAAAAGAACATTGTGGCATAAACAAATTTTCACTGGCAGATGAATCATCGTATCAGCTGTTTCGAAGTGGAAATGAGCATTCCCAACTCCTTGATTTCCCCCCAGTCAGAATTCTGATAGACGCCGAACATTATTGGAGTATCGTCTCCGGTGAAATACGCAGAATACCGAATTCTTCTGTTGCTGCAATGGATAGTCTTTTCGGATGGGTTTTGAGCTGTTCTTGTGATTTAGAAAATAAAATTGACACTGAGAGGAGTGTGAAAATGATGAAGGTAGTTGTAGATTCTTCGCGAGAAGAAAATTCCGATCTGATTTTACAAAATTTTTGGAAATTGGATATAATGGGCATTGAAAACGAAAAAAGGGATTTATCCAATAATGACGGAGAAGTTCTTTTAAAGGATTTTGAGAAAAATATAAAATTTCAGAACAACAGATACAAGGTTAAACTACCGTGGAATGAGAATGCGGATAAATTAGAAAATAATTATGAAATCGCAAAATCTCGCTTAGAAAAACTGGTTAAGAGATTTGATAAGGAATTTTACCAGCGGTATAGGGATGTATTATCGAAACATATTTGCGAGGGTATAATCGAACCTGTAGAATTTAAAGAAAAGGAGAAAATGAATATCGATAGAGAATATTATATGCCTCATCAGGCCGTTATTCGTGATGATAAAATTACAACGAAGCTAAGAGTAGTTTTTGACGCCTCATCACATTCGCAAAATAAATTATCGTTAAATGATTGTTTACATTCCGGACCGAATTTGAATCCTGACTCACTAAAATTACTTATAGATTTTAGAAACAAACCAATCGCGTTAACTGCCGATATAGAGCAAGCGTTCTTACAGATATTGTTAGATGAAAATGATAGAGATGCGGTTAGGTTTTTATGGCTTGAGAATGATTATGAAAGGAATGCGAGTTTGAAAACTACCATTTTTAGAATGACTCGTGTTTTATTTGGAGCTACTCCAAGTCCTTTTTTATTGGTTGCAACTCTCAAACATCACATAAGAAAGTACGAACATAAATATCCGTTAGCATATCGTATTTTAAATTCCCAATTATACGTTGACGATTTAATTTCTGGATTAGAAAATGAAAATGTGTTTTGAAATTTACCGACAAATAAAAGAAATTTTACACGAAGGTGGATTTAATATGCGTAAATGGAAAACCAATTCGGAATGTCTTCAGATAAAGCTAGATCAGGCTGAAAACTGTAACGAATCTTTAAGGGAAACTTCGAAAGTTTTAGGTTACCTCTGGAATTCAGACGATGATACGTTAAAATTAGCATGTGAATTTCTTAAATTTAATCAAAAATTTAATCCGTTAACTAAACGATTACTTTTGAAAATTGCCTCAAAATTATACGACCCCATTGGCTTTATTACTCCCTTTACGCTGAGACCAAAAATTCTTCTTCAGGATATTTGGGATCAAAAATTTAAATGGGATGATCCTCTACCATTTGATATAATGAAAGAATGGAACGAATGGTGTGATGAATTAGAAGATTTAAAGGAATTTGAAATACCGAGATTTTATCTCAAGGACGCTAACGAAAATGAAGATTTTGAATTTCATTGTTTCGTCGACTCGAGCAAGCGAGCCTACGGTGCAGTCCTGTATATTCGGTATACAGATTATAACGGACAGTTTCGGACATCGTTAATTTGCTCCAAATCCAGAGTTGCACCACTTCAAAAATTAACTCATCCAAGACTTGAATTGCTATCAGCTGTAGTTGGAAGTCGACTATATGAGTACGTAAGAAACAGCCTTTCAAATATAACAAATGCACGAATTAGATTCAAGACAGATTCGATGATTGTGCTTCATTGGATTCGTGGAAATTCTAAGAAACTGAAAACGTTTGTCCAAAATCGTATGAGTGAGATTCGTTCAAGGACTGATGTTTCATTTTGGTCGCACTGCCCTGGATATCAAAATCCAGCTGATGTGCTGACTCGAGGCGAATCTTTACGAAATCTGCTTGATAAAGAACTGTGGTGGAAAGAACCAAAGTGGTTGAGAGAAAGTGAAGATTATTGGCCAAAAGAAAGCCAAGAAATTGCGGACATTGGAAATTGTGACGAAGTGAATGAGTCAACCGTTTGCACTATAAATGTCGAGACCGAAAAAATTATTGACATTGAAAAATTTGGGCACTTAACGAAACTCTTACGCATCACTGCCTGGGTAAAAAGATTTATCTTTAACCTTAAGAATAAAGAAAACAGAAGATCTGGAACTCTTAGTAGCGAAGAGTTACAGTCAGAAGAAGAATACTGGATGAGAAAAACTCAAGAAAACTTCGGGAAGAATTGGAAGCACTAAGGTGCGGGCATGAAATATCTCCAAATTCCAAATTGAAAATTTTTTCCGTTGGGTTAGATGAAAACAATATTATTCGCCTTCGAAGCCGACTTCAGTATGCTGACATTACTCATAACGAAGCGTACCTGATGTTGTTACCCGACAGAAGTCACCTTACCAATCTCGTGATTCGCCGCAGCCATTTGCGGTTAGGGCATGCAGGAATTGCGGACACCTTAACAGACGTTAGAGAAAAATTTTGGATCCTAAAAGGACGACAGCGAATCAAGAGCATTGTGTTCAACTGCAATCTTTGCAAAAAATTTCGAGTTAAGCCTTTTACCCAAGACGAAGCTCCTTTTCCCCCAGATCGTATTAAGCAGACTCATCCATTTGAAGTAACGGGTATCGATTATGCTGGTCCCCTTTACGTAAAAAGTACAGACGGAACAAAAAAAGCTTACATTCTGCTTTTTACGTGCGCCGTCACCAGAGCTGTCCATCTTGAGCTCACCGAAGATCTGACAACCAAAACATTCTTACTCGCGTTTAGAAAATTTGTATCCAGAAGAGGACTATGCAGAAAAGTATACTCGGACAACGCGAGTACATTCAAAAGAGCTAAAACCGAAATAAATTTGTTGTGGAAACTTTTGAAGGAAGAAGAAATCCAGAACTACTTTGCAAATAAAAACGTCGAGTGGAATTTTATCGTAGAGAGAGCAGCATGGTGGGGAGGATTTTGGGAAAGACTTATAAGATCCACAAAAAATTGCCTAAGAAGAATACTAGGAAAATCATCTTTGACGTTTCCAGAACTAGAGACTATAGTCATAGAAGTTGAGGCTATTATAAATTCCAGACCTTTGACATTTGTCTACAGTGAGTTCGAGGAACCTGAGCCACTTACTCCTGGACACTTCCTCATAGGTAGAAGACTTGTTGCTCTCCCTCCACACTCATCGGTAGCGCCAACCTCCACCAAGTCTGATCTAAAGGGTAGGTGGAAACATAAAAGAGCCATTTTGGAAAGAATATGGAGAAAATGGCAATTATCGTATTTGTTAGAACTGAGATCTGCCCACCAGTCAATGCGGTCCAAATCAAATGTTGAACCGATGAAAAATTCGACTGTCTTAGTGTATGACGAAAAGCTTCCTCGACTTATGTGGAAGATGGGTATAGTCATCAGTGTTCATCCCGGACGTGATGGAAAGACTCGTGCATGCACTATCAAACTTCCCAATGGAACTATACTGAAACGACCAATTCAACTTTTGTATCGTGTTGAACTTAATGTAGATGGAAAAGGACCTAGTGACTGTTTGTCCAAAGGTCCTTTGGGGCCGGAGGATGAAGCAGAATGACTTTCCCCTGCGCCAGAAGAGGCCGCTTTTGAACTCTAATCCTTTTTTTTTGCCTTTCAGATGCAGCGAAGGCTTCCATGTAAACTGACGTGAAAAAGGATTTTCCCTCTCTGATAACAAAATCTAAATGTCTTTTGTTAATGTTGTGTAGTGTAAGATGTGTTTATTTAACCCAGAAATAAATCGTATTCGTCCTTTAGACACTCACTTGATTCACTGAGATAGTAGCAGGAAACAGGAAATCGACAGAAAAGCTACCAGGGCAGGTAGGCTAGATCTTTTTTATGAACTGTATTCCTTTATCTATATCAGAACTGAAATTTGAAAGAAATACAGTATAACAATTGTTTCACCGTCCTGCAATATCCGTCGGCGTCTAAGCCCCTTTCCCTTATGGTAGATGCGTCCAGCTCTATGTTGGGTATGCAGGTAGATGCGTCCAGCAAAACGATCAGGGCACCTGGAAGCCTCTAGCTTACTTTTCCAAAAAACTTTCCTCAACCCAGACGCTTTACAGTACGTACGACCGCGAACTTTTGGCGATCTACGCCGCCATCAAATACTTTCGTCACTTCCTGGAAGGACGTAACTTTACTATTTTTACAGATCACAAACCCTTAATCTTTGCGTTTAAACAGCGGTCCGACCAAGCATACCCTCGCCAGCTGAGACATCTCGATTTTATCAGCCAATTTACGACAGATATTCGCCATATTGATGGTGCCGAAAATGTCGTCGCCGATGCTCTGTCCCGCATAGAGGAAATTTCGATGCCCTCGTCAACCGATTTCATAGCTCTGGCAAACGAACAGAAACAGGATTCGGAGCTTCAAGCCCTCCCACAAAATACAACCGGTAGTAGTCTGAATCTCCAGCCCATGCAGCTCGCTCCTGATACATCACTTAATTGTGATATTCAGGGCAGTAAGATCAGACCTTACGTTCCCGCGAGGTTTCGACGTGCCATATTCAATAACTTGCATCGTCTGTCTCACCCTGGGATAAAAGCTTCAAGGAAGTTAGTGCAACAGCGTTTTGTGTGGCCAGAAATGTTAAAAAAACATTCGCGAGTGGACACGTGCATGCATTGAGTGCCAGAAATCAAAAATCCATAGGCACACTCACAGCCCACTACAAAGATTTGAGTTGCCAAATTACCGTTTTCAACAAGTGCATATCGACTTAGTTGGACCTCTACCTCCATCTAATGGATTTTCTTATTTGCTCACTTGCATCGATCGTTTCTCACGCTGGCCCGAGGCAATTCCCATAGTGGACATTTCTGCCGACACTGTTGCCAAACAATTTTACAGCTTGTGGATTGCGCGTTTTGGAGTTCCGGAGCGAATCACCACCGACCAAGGTCGTCAGTTCGAGTCCTTGCTTTTTACGGCGTTAACCAAGCTCCTGGGTACTCACAGAGTGCGCACAGCCCGTATCATCCGCGCTCTAACGGCATTGTCGAAAATTTTCATCGCTCATTGAAGCAGTCAATACGGTGTCATACTTCTATTCAATGAACCGATGTTTTTCCCACAGTCTTACTTGGTCTGCACTCCGCCATTAAAGAGGATATAGGTGCTTCTGCTGCCGAGTTGGTGTACGGCACCAGTCTCCGTCTGCCCGGAGAATTCATGCAAGCGCACAGTTCACCCACATGCTGTGCCGACCAGCAAACATTCGTGCAAAAGTTAAAAGACTACATGTTAGCTGTTCGCCCCGTACCCACCAGCGCCCATTGCTCAAAAACTGTGTTTGTGAATAAAGACTTGCAGAACTCTTCGCATGTGTTCCTGCGATATGATGCGTCAAGGACTGCTTTCGCCCCCATGTATACCGGACCCCACAAAGTCCTCGAGCGAAATGTAAACGCTTTTAAAATTTTGGTAAACAACAAGGAGTCTGTTATAAACATTGACCGCCTCAAACCCGCATTTATCTGGGCTCCTGAACGTACGGACAATGCTTCACCGGCCGACCGTAAAGAATGTCCATCAGGAACAGTGTCAACGCCCACATCCTCCGTAACTCCACCTCCAACTGTGACCAAACCAGCATCCTGCATCACGTCACCTCCGGCTGTTACTACACGTTCTGGTCGGAGAGTGCGTTTCAAGTCAAAATATTTGTGAAAGTTTCGTGGTCACTGGAGGGGGAGTACTGTGGCGGCCGCCGCGCCTGCGATCGGTGCGTTCCCGACCACCAATCTGATCCTTCAGCGGCCACCACATCGAACAAGCTTCCGCGCATCCTGTGAGGAGCGCTAACGGCTACTCCCACGATAGCAGAGCCAGGGAATCTGGCAACGCTGATGTGCGGTCCGGCAGTATAAAAGGAAGTGTGTTCACGCATGGTTCGCAGCAGTACTATTATTATTATTATTATCGCGTTGCTGTTGTTGCTACCAGAATTCTATGTTAATTGTACCGCTGGATGTAAATTGACCGCATCGTGCAGAGCTTGCATGCTCGACTTAAAGTCTGAATAAAATGTTGTTAAGATTTTACTAGATGGTATTTGTATTCAACGGATGTTACACTCGACGTATTCTTAATTTTTATCTATTGTAAGGAGCTGATAGCACGCTCCACCACACTTGCATTTGGCTAGGTAAACGGTTAAGCCAGAGAGTTTTTAGCGCCGTTTCTCCGAGGTTGGAACCAGCCAAGTCGTGCATTTTGGCGAGTAATTGAGAGGGTTTACAATCTCCTGAATGAGTGTCTTGTAACAAATGATTAAGCCGTGCAGTTTCAGACTCTGCAAAATGTGAAATCAATCTTTCTTTTAATGCGTCACATTTCTGTGTAGCTGGGGGATTCGAAATAATATCGCGGACAGATTGTAATACACTAGTATCAATCGCAGAAATTGCTGTGTAAAACTTGGTTTCTTCATTTGTGATAGAACTTAAACTGAATTGAGCTTCGAGTTGAAGGAACCATGTTTTCGGATCTTTCTGCCAAAATGGCGAAGGTTTAACGGTGACGCGCGCCAATTCAGAGGCTGCAACTGCTAAAGTCCTGTTGTATTCAATTTAAAAATACTTCTCTGTTCGCTCAAAAGTAAAATAAAACAAGTTTTGCGTCCAGACGATAAACAAAGTTAAAAGATCTTACCATGGCAGAGATTAAGGCGAATTAAAGAGATGGCTGAATATTCAAACGGAGAAGTTCAACTTGAGGAAAAGATTCCTTCCTTAAAAAACAATCGACGTCGACGGGTCACCATTTTATGGGGTGCTCGTAATCATAAAACACCACATAAATTTTAAAGCATAGCTTTATTGGATGAACATAAGTTACAGTGAAAACCCGAAACCAGTCAAAACCCGAATTAACTAGGGAAAACGCGTTCTAACTGAGTGCGTTAGGGAAAACCCGAATTAACTAGGCAAAACGCGTTTTGACTGACAGCGCTAGGCAAAACCCGAATTAACTAGGGAAAACCCGTTTTAATCGAGTAGCGGTTTTCGAGGGGGCCCCTACAGCGGAGTCATAGTTTCCAGGGGGCCCCTACAGCGCTGGCCAGACCCACTGATTTTTTTCGGGTCTCGCAAAGGACCAGCGTTAGCATGTTTTACAGGGGGCCCCCTACAGCGATGGCCGGACGCACTGATATTTTTTTGGATCTCGCAAAGGGCCAGCTTTAGCATATTTTCAAGGGGGCCCCCTAAAGCGATGGCCGAACCCATCGATGCTTTTTTGGGTCTCGCAAGGTTCATATTTTCGAGGGGGCCCCTGAAGTGATGGCCGGACCCACTGATGTTTTTTGGGTCTCGCAGAGGGTCAGCGTTAGTATATTTTCTAGGGGGAGGGCTACAACGGTGCCGGACCCACTGATGTTTTTTTGGGTCTCGCAAAGGGACAGCGTTAGCATATTTTTGAGGGGGCCCTCTAAAGCAACGGCCGGGCCCATCGATGTTTTTTTTGGGTCTCGCAAGGGGCCAGCGTTAGTATATTTTCGAGGGAGCCCCCTAAAGCTATGGCCGGGCCCAGTGATGTTTTTTTGGGTCTCGCAGGGGGCCAGAGTTAGCATATTTTCCAGGGGGCCGCTACAGCGGTGGCCGGACCCACTGATGTTTTTTGGGTCATGCAAAGGACCATCGTTAGCATATTTTCGAGGGGGACCCCTGAAGTGATGGCCGGACTCACTGATGTTTTTTTGGGTCTCGCAGACGGCCAGCGTTAGCATATTTTCAAGGGGGGCCCCCTACAGCGGTGGCCGTACACAGTAGTGTTTTTGGGTCTCGCAAAGGGCCGGCAATAGCATATTTTCGAAGGGGGAGCAAGATCCAATTTTTAGTGGATAAACCATTAACATTCCTGAATTCACATGGGAAAACATGGGGCCCTGCCACAACAGTAGGGGGCCCCCCTCGAAAATGTGCTGACGCTGGCTCTTTGCGAGACCAGAAACAAATCAGTGGGTCTCGCTTTAGGGGGTCCTCCTGGAAAATATGCCTCCGCTGTAGGGGCCCCTCGAAAACGTGCTACCGCTACTCGAATAAAACGAGTTTTTCCTAGTTAATTCGGGTTTTGCCTAGCGCTGTCAGTCAGAACGCGTTTTGCTTAGTTAATTCGGGTTTTCCCTGACGCACTCAGTTAGAACGCGTTTTCCCTAGTTAATTCGGGTTTTGACTTATTTCGGGTTTTAACTGTAACATATACATTCTCTGGCACAGAAATAAAAAAATACCATATCATCGGATGAAATTTTTGAGAGGAGTCAGAAATAGAATAGCAGCACGAGCATGGCAAACTGCTTGTTGTCACAATCCCTTCTCCCGTGTCTGTCTCTCTCATTTCGGGGGGAGGGGGGATTGGGAATGGCCCCCGAAAATTGGGGATGTTTGGTCACCTTAATGTAACAGGTGTTACGATC
Source organism: Cheiracanthium punctorium (assembly GCA_038373885.1). Taxonomy (NCBI): domain Eukaryota; kingdom Metazoa; phylum Arthropoda; class Arachnida; order Araneae; family Cheiracanthiidae; genus Cheiracanthium; species Cheiracanthium punctorium. The sequence goes on along the minus strand of JAWZYV010012686.1, from coordinate 436,743 downwards.
TTTCCCTGCACGGCTGTGATTGCGCAGACGTTTGACCTAAATTTGTACAACTCAACTCTGTTTAAGAAACTACGGGATAGTCATCATGATTCGGTCAGTGGTTGCTAGGTAAGCTTTAGCTATTTAGAAAGTAGCCTTTTAATTTTAAAATCATTTTAATATTTACGTCATAAATTTCGTAAAAATTGTCTTTTCTTGCTATTCTCCAGTATAATTTTTAGATAGTGTAGAAATCGTAAGATGTTCGCCGGTAGGAAATGCAGTTGATCAGTGAAGCCCTCTGTAATTTATATGATGCTTTCATATTTCAGTGTTGATTATTTATAGGGCTGTATGATTAGTACGATTTTCTCACATAATTTATTACTGTATTTATTTTTAATGCATTTGTTTAAGTACTTGTTATGCTAACCCAGAAATATTTTGTGAACATGACATTTCCGCTTCTCCTTGTTATATATATATCCTAGTTTTATATACTAATTTGTTGCTATTATTTCTTAATATTTGAATCTGAAATTTTGTTTAAAATTGATTCGAAAACAAAATTAATGTAGATGAATTTTTAAACATTTAAATTTCAACGTAAGCAGTAGATTTGAATACATTTTTACTTAAATCGACTGCTCTTTGTTATTCACGAAGTTCTTAGTTTTGAACTTTATTCTGCTCATTTCAGGTAAAAGTGTATTAAATGTTTTAAAATTTTCGATTGCTTGAATATTTTAATGCTACAGTTTTAAAGGTTTGTAATGTAAAATTTCCATTTGTATAAATTGTGCCCAAAGATTTTCTGTTGCAATATAGATTTTTACCAAAAGGTTTAGAATATTTTAAATGATCCTGAAAATTGATAGCATTTGGAACGTAATTAAAACTATATGTTATATTCTTAACTTGTCACTAGGTTATTTTACACTCAAATTTGTTACATTTTTTCTCAAGAAATATTTAATGATGCATGTGCACATACATATATATGGTGTTGCAAAAGTTTTGAAGCACTTCACATGAAAACATGCAGTTAACCGTCTAATGATGCTCTAATAAGTTTTAATGACCAAATTTAAAAATAACATATGAATTTGGAAATATTTCATGAGACAACTACAATAATAACTGAAAAATAAAACTAATATATCACATGCTGTATTGCACAAATGTAAGATTTTTAAAAAAATAATGACAATTTTTTATTTAGTTTATGTTAACTTAAGAGATGAGTATACATGTTTTCATTTCAAAAAGTGCAAAATTTTTAATTTACAAATCATTTTTTTTTTTGGCTACTACTTGTTACTTGGTATTCGGTAGTAAATAGCCAAGTACTCTGTTACTCAGCCAAAATGCTACTTGGTACATCACTATTTACAACACCATATATGTATGTACACACACATATCTATAGGATGTCCAGTGCTAACGGTTCCCAATGGCTATTTACTAAACCGTTAGTTAGAGAAACACAGTTCCTGTTGCAAAAATGCTTTAAATTGCATAATCTATTATACCAAAAACAATCGAAGTCAATAAATCAATTCCTATAAAAATTACAGTATCAAAATTTTTATATGGTCCCCCGGTCCTATCAGTTATATTTAGAAAATTTTTCTTTGTACAATTTGATGCACAATAAAAAAAAATTCGTACTTCTATGACCAAAATTTACTGAGTTATAAAGCAGCAAATATATTGACTTGAGTCACTTTTCCACAGTTAAAAATGACCCGTTACAGTAAACCGTTCAGGGACCATATAAATATTGAAATTTTAAATTATAGGTTTTAATTTCATTTTCTGGCGCAGAAGCAAAACTAATTTTAGCTTGGTCCTCATTTTATCTACCCACTCAAGGGATGAAAGGCTAAATTGACCTTGCCCAGCCCAGGATCTGAACCGCGGACCTGTGGGATGGCAGCACGGTGCACTAACGATTACACCACTGAACTTCTTTATAAAATGTATATTATTATTTATTTTTTTCTCAAACTACAAGTTTTTAAAATTTGCTTTCAATGAATTCAACCTTAAAAGTTTAAATAGTCTCCAGATAAAAAAGTTGGGGCCATCATCAGTTTAACTTTTTTTGGAAATGCTGCATAAGGTCAGTTAAAGTTATGTTTTAATTGATCAGAAAACTCAAAATTGGTGTTTAAAGATTACGATTAATTAAGAACTTTGTATAATAACAAACATAACAAAAAGTATACCACAGAATGATTGTTCTGGGTGATACAAAATGTGTGCCTATTTTCAGCATCAGAAAGTTCCACCATCCACACCAGAAATGTTATTGCTGCTGAGGATAGGTGTACCTTTTATTATTATTTTTAAGGGTTTTGTCACTTGCCCATGCATTCGCTACAGGGTTTCCGTTTACTCAGATTTTTTTGTAATTTACCCGAGTTTAGTTGACTGTGATGCAAAAATATGCACATAATAGGTTTTACATATCCAGGAACCCATATTTCTCCAGATGATGGGCCTTTGTGACTCACTTTTATAAGACTTCGGTGCGATCCCTGCTCTTAAATGAAGGCTCGAAGTAATGGCTATTTTATTAATGCGACACCTGGTAGGTGATCTGTGTTTTTCCTTTGAATGATGGACAGTTAGCATCTATGCCCAAATTAGGAATTGAATCCAGACCCAAGGTGTGATAGAATGGCTCTTCTATTATAATAAAAATCAATTAAATTAGTTTAATACTTTGAACATGCCGTATTTTACAGTTAATTTACAGCTAAATTTACAGTTTTGAATGGAAGATATAGTACAGTTCAGTTTAAATTTAGGCAAAAAATTGCACAACCTTTTTTAAATTACTTTAATTAAAAATGCTTTCCCTTAAGTCTACCTTAAAACAGATCAGGTGTTTTAGCACCTTCTCAATTTAATTTTTTTCCTAATTCAATCCACATTTTTTCTCAGTACTAAGTAGTCAAATAAAGAATTTTGCTAATTACTGTTTAATAAATGAAAATACCCCCCATTTAAACTAAATCCTCCCTCCCATCCCATAAAAAATTGCATTTTTAAGTAAGCAACTTTCATAATTTTATTTATAAAAATGTGTTGAAAATATTTAAAAACAAATACAATTTTTAAAATATAATGGTGCTTGATGTTAATAGCATCAGATGTAAACATTTTTCTATGTTCAGCATCAATTTCTTCCTGAGAGTTGGCTGCATGTAAAGAAGAATCATATATAGATATAAATCTAATCTTTCTTTTTTGATCTTATAGGGTTATTCATACCTTTAATGTTCTGAAATCGCATGTGTTATAATAATCAAATGGATATTGTGATCATCTGACAATACTCAAATTCTTATTGTTATGGATTTGGATTCTGAGGCCAGCCATTCTGAAGATGCTCTCTCCCTTTCAGAGGTACCTGCCTCATTCAAGGAGTATAATGATGTTGAGGTAAATTTCTTTTCCTGCTTATCTCACCCTCACCAAATATTTCAGTAGTTTGATCAGCGGTGTAGCAATAACAACAGGGTGGCAGGATGCTACAGCCCCCTCATCACGCAAGAGAGGGTTTAACATTTAGTGTTACAAAATTTTGCATTCAATTACATACTAAATTTCATTCGCAAATTAAGGAAAACAAGCATCAAAATTGAACAGATTTTTTAGAGAATGACATTACCCAGTTTTAGAATGCTTAATAACAAAGCGGGAGGTGGATCCAGTCCCTTGAGAAAGGGACTCATATGATGAATTTGCTGTAAGTTTCAATGATATGGTCACACCACTGAGAAATCTTGACATTGGATTTCAATTTTTTATAATTTAGTCTGAAAGAAAATTCTTATGATGAAAGAGAGGGGGGGGGGAACAAACAAACATTAAAAAAACAGTAATGGATACAGTAAAGTGATTCTGTATTATTTATTGTCTTTTTTTTTGTCCTTTTAAAATCGTGCCGACCAATAGCCGAATGGATGAGATGAGATGCTGAACATTGGGAAACATTTGAAGTGAGCCGATCCAGTGTTCTGGCTGTCAATCTAGTGGCCTAGAGTTTTGGGCAATTTTTCGCAGCAGAATCAATTACTGCATATAAGTCTAGTGAGCTGTCCTACTTTCTGACTTCTTTCCTTTACATTCCTAATATCCAAGGGGTTTGTCCAATCTGTTTAAAGAAAGGAAGGGGGCAGGGAAGAGTAAAAAAAATGACACACACTTTTTACTTTGCTTTATTTTTATCACCTGTTTACTCTAGAGCTGTAAAAGTTTGTAAGTGGGATTTCTTTGTAACGCTTTTAATTTTTTCAAAGTTAAGTATGTTATCTGTTACACCGTAATAAAACAATGCCTAAAAGCAGTGATGTAATCCTAAGGAAAAACAGGGAGGGCTCAGCGAACCCTCCCTGTCACAAAGACCAACCTACCCTTTTCCTGTGGTGAAGGGGGGGGGCTGCAATTTTTTAGGCTTTTATAATTACATTTGCAACATTAGGTATGTACAAATTAATATGTAAATTATTTATTTAGTATATATACTGGTGACTTGTGTTAGGAATCAGAGGGGCTGGGTACCTGCAAATATTTCAAAAGCTTTTAATTACAACAGATTTTTTTTTTTTTTTTTTTCAAAATAAATGCAGTTGGCTCTCAATGGCTTTCTTCTTAATGATGGTCTCTTCTGAAAGATTATCTTTCTGAGTCCTGGCTCTAACTATGCAGAAATTTTTTTATTTAAAGATGAGAATGTTTCTGTTTAACAATGATTTTTTTCTCTTAACTTATACATAGTGCAGGAATTTATCCATAGGGGAGGCTGAGGGGGGCTGCCTAATCCTCCCCAAAATCCGACCCATTACTTAGCTTGAATTTGATATTTAGTTTACAATTGAAACTTGGCTTACAATTTGATACACAGCCCCTCTCTCCCTCCTACCTCATTTAAAATCCTGGTTCTGCCACTGATACAGGGTGAGTCAGAACACTTGAAATTTTTAAGGTTCATGATGCTGGAACAAAAATTTATTAATTTAAAAACTATTTTTGCAAAATCTTTAAATGCAATAAAAATATTTTTAAAATTCAATTCTTATAGCTTAAGATGGACAACCACATATCATGTCACCAAATTTCATATCATTCGCTTTAGTTGTTATTATGGGATATTCAAGCAAATATGTATGCACATTGAAAGTTTTGCAACATCTCAAAATTTTCAAAAAATTCAACATCTATAATTTAAGTTCAGTGATTTCCTATCATGTCACTAAATTTCTTTCAATCGCTTTCCTTTCATTGGCTTTCGCTTTGAACAAAGATTGACACAGATTGAAATGATTTTCAAAAAATCTCAAAATCTAATCAATCTTTTTAAAAAATTTGATGTCTATAGTTTAAGTTGAGTGACCACCTATCATGTCACCAAATTTTGTTTCATTCGCTTCAGTCATTTTTATATGATGTCCAAACAACAATAACAAAAAAAAAAAAAGCGTCACAGACAGTGCGACAGAAAAACTTTTTTTGATGTTTTTCTGTGCATTCCCAGGTTCTGAAAACGGGTAGAAATTGCAACATTTTTGAATTCTAAGTAGTGTACAGATAAGTCTAATTTTATTTACAGTCGAGAGCCTAAAATCCGCAAACGTCCGAAATCTGCACACCTTTTCTGGTGTAAATAATGAAATTAAGTCATCCGCCAGTGATGAAATTATTGAAAAGTGTCCTGAATCCAGATAAATATGATTCTGATGATGAAAACTTGGGTAATAATAATAATAAAATCCTTTTGATTAAAGTTTAAAGTTAGGAAAAGAATACCTTAAATTTAGTTCAGTACCTTAAATTTAGTTCAATACCTTAAAGTTAGTTAATTAACAGCAAAGTTCTGTAACAAAACAAGAATTAATAATAATATACATTTTTCAAAAATAAAGAAAAGAAAGAAAGAAAAAGAAAAAAAAAAAGAAACAAAGTAGAAAAAAATAATATTTTAAAACAAATCGCCATAGAACATGCTTTCAAAATTAGAAATGGAAATTTTGGAACCCTTTGCTTTGCTAGTCGTCATGTAATTTTTTTCTTTTCTCTCTCATGCTTTTGTATTTAATGTGAAAATATAAGTGAAATACTTTTGACTGTTTTTATTTCACTGTAATTGTATTCTACTTTTTTAAAATCAGAAATGTAATGATTTACCTTTTACGGCCCGAAATCCTCAAAATCCTAAAATCTGCACAAGCTGTGTTGTATATAGATATAGTTGTATATAGATATAATATTACTTGCAAAGACATCTATCTGAGTTAAAATAGATGGCTGTTTACTTGTTTCGCATATGTAGTCACCGCGATTAAAAGGTCACTTTTCTACGGTCCCCACAGGTGACTTAATAATGAGGTTTGATTGTATATTATTTTCATATGTAAATTTATATTAAAGAACAAAATATTTTGGATTTGGTGATTTATACTAAAATTTTTTCTCTGTGAATTTAATCCAAATAATGTTTTTCAAAACACTGGCCGGCATGGGGGCCAGCTTTGCCGCCCCATACCTTACTGTTCTTTATACTCAGTGCAGTGTTGGCCAAATTATTGGACTCATTTCAATGAAAATCATGTTTTTTTGGATTAATAGTATTTGCATGAAATTTATTTAGGTTAGAGTTGCTACAAATTTTGGAGTGTCATGATAAAAGCCAATGGTATGCCAAGTACTAACATTTCAAAATGTATGAAAAGACATAATTGGTGATATTTCCATTTATAAAATTATTATAAAAATGCTTTTGGAGGAATGAATAGTATTATCTTCTCCAAGAAAAATACTGTATTGTGTGATAATGTGTTTTATAAATTAATACAGGAATGTTACTTAATGCAGCTGCTGTGGGGTTAATGTGCCAAGTTAGCAACCTAGTGTTTTATAGTATGATTGCATTATTTAATATGTATCCTTGGTTACAATAATAACAATGGCACAAAACAGGAAACTGTAAAATGTGCTTTAGCCCACTGCATTTCGGCTTTTTTCTTTTCATGGGCGATAAACCCGCCAAGTATTGTAAATTTGATATTTTAAAGCTCTGAAAAAGATCTAAAGGATATTGCATTTTTGCGTGTGCATTGTTGTTTTGTAACCTAGCTACGTAACCAGTAAAAAATATGCTTGCTTCATTTGTCGTCATTGAATTGTTAACTTTGATTTATACACATGTGTTATTCAGGGTGTCTACCATCATGCAAAGGTCACAAAAGTCAAGAAATGGGGAAAAGCTCACGAAAGTCAAGAAATGAAGCACTAGGTCATGATTTGCGACTCAACTACGCTTTTTCCATTTCATTCAAATTCTTAGTTTCTAATTTTTTGTGACTGACAAAACTTAACAGTTTTTCAAGTGTTTATTTTATAGGAAAACATTAAAATACTGTTCGTTTGCTATTTATAAAATTCATTTAAAATGTCATTTACATGTTATTTAGCAGGAATCATCAAAAATGATGTCTGCCAAATAGTTGTATAGTGAACTGACAATAGTTCAATATGTCAAGTGCGTGTTGTTTTACACCTTGGGAATTTCAAAAGTTTGCAAGTATGTGTCTTCAAACCTTGAGAAAAGTATATCATTTATCCACCTTCTCGCCTCAAAAAAAAAAAAATAAAAAAATAAATAAATAAATAAATAAATAAAATTAAGATTATTTAAGAGGAATTTTTTTTCTCCCTTCATTCCCTGTCAAATTCAGTATTTTGATTATTTTCCACATTTTCTTTTTTAAAAACAATAACTTGGATTCCACTTTAAATTATAATTATCGCTGATCCCCATGTTTCATAGCTAATTACTTCAATTTCCCAAAAGTTTTATGATATATTATAGACTTTCATAAGTTCTGTGTTACCATAGATGTAAAAAGATTTACAATGTACAAGCTACATACATGTTTACAAAATAGCAATTGGTCCAAGTTAACTGAAAGCAAACGGCTGATCAGTGAAAAAGTTGGGAAAAAAAGCACTTTAAAAATGGGCAGGGAAAAGAAAAACTCGAAGAATTTTGTAATTTATTGTTAAAATCAAAATCAGTTGTATATTTTTCTGCAAAATTTCCACCAATCCTAGAACGCCGGATAGAACATATTCTGCATCCCTGCCACGATGTATTTTTGATATTAGAGTTTCGTATTTGTTATGGTCAAGAAAAGGTCAAGAAATCAAGCTTACTTTTTGTGGTAGACACCCTGTTATTGTTATTACGCTAATGTTAACATCTAGTTGTTGCTATTCACAGCATAGAAATATCGTACATTTTGGTACAGCATACATTAGTGCTTAATTTAAGTAGATTTTTCTGTGTTATTTGAAAGTGAATTTTGGCAAAATATTCATGATTTATTTTTACTTTAAAAAATTCTGTATTTTTTTCTTTCTGTACTATTTAAAATTTTCTATTTTAAACTATTTGTACATAAAAAAAAGAATAATAAAATAATGCTATTAATAACTTAAAAGAGTGTCATTTAATCATAAATTATTTTTGAGTACTTTCACTAATACTCTTCTGCAGAAAATGAATAAACATGTCTCTGACAATTAGTCGGCTTCTAGTCCTATTAATTTTAAATTTCTTATTGATTTATTGTAACAGTTTAAAATATGAAAAATGTCTATAGCAGTTATTGAAGTCTAAAGATAATGACTTTGGCCCAAATTTCATATAATTTCTCTTGGTCATTATCATATCTTCCATCTAATTAGCACTAAATGAAATATCATTTATGTTAATTTAAGTGTTATAATCTAATTGGAAAAATTAAAATTCTTATTTATGTACCTACTAATATGAGAATAAAATCCCTTCCAAAAATATTTTCTGTGTGTGCCACTAGAGGAGATATGGCCAAATATCAAACTGTAAGATAATTGTAAGCTTGAAGTTCAGTTGTAAGCTAAGTACCAAATTGTAAGCTATGCTATATAAAGGGTCCCATTTTGGGGGGTCGGGCTACAGCCCCTCAGCTCACCCGTTTGGCTGCACCCCTGCAGATAACTCTAAAACTTTTAACTGTAGAATGTTGAAGTTTTGTATTTAGAATTATTGTAACAGCTAACTGCACATCTCTTGTTTGATTGCAATCAACTGAGTAATTTATTTACAGGGTCACCTAAAAGACTTTAAATACATTAAGGTCTATGGATACCTTTAATTCATTAAAAGTCTGTGATCAGTTACTATTTCAGCTATGACCAATATCGTGCTAGCTATCTTAAACTTGCCCCCTTTAGGCGAAATATATTCAGCTCAATCTAAACATCCCTTCTTTAAGAGTTGCAGCCGACAGACCCCGATTCTCACTGAACATTTTGTGTGCTTTTACATTGATTTTTCCCCTCGTGTAATTTTAAGGAATTTATTTAAATTTTAGTCATTTTGACATTTCATATTGTATGATAGTTAGCACACCATTCTCTCTGGTTATGGGTTTGGTTGTTAATTCGTCCATCCCTTCATAGTTGGCAAGTTCAAAATTACCCACTTTTTATTGAATTGTAATTCAATTTTTGTTTTTTATAATTTGATGGAAGTTAGCCAGTTTTTGATCAGCATGTCTTTAATCTCCCGAAACCCTAAAATAACTTGACTAAGAACCGGATTACGTTGCAGACCGCTACTACACATGTGTATTCAATTGCGGCTCGCGAACATTTGTAAGTTGGAAACCCCTGCTTTAGAGCATGCAGTGTAGATATTTTTCTAGTCTCTTTACAGTATCTCATTGTTTAGAATGAAAAGTCTGTGTGAATGGTTATATTTGAGCCTTCATTTTGTGCTTTTTCTGTTTATAGAAAAATCCTTTTATCTATTCAGGAGTTGATGCAGATGAAAATTGGGTCCTTTTTTCAATCCCTTCACAAAATTACAATAATTTAAAACGGCCCTTCACAAAAATACAATCAATTAAAAGGGTTATTCATTGGCATTTTACTCTACATTTTGATCTGTCTTATCAATTACTTTAACAAAAAAGTTTTTATTAAAAATTGGTATGAAAATTCACAAAGATAAGTGTTGAAATTCACAAAATTGAGCATTGAAATTCGCAAAAGTAAGCAGTTTTTGCAAAAAATTTCTTGATTGACCCCTGCTATTATAAATGTCTTCACAGCTTCACATAGAGATAATATTCTTTGATTTCGGTGTATGCTTTTTAATATAGTACAATAAGAGGAATTTATCCCTTATCATCCCTAAGATTCTCCTTCAAACTTTGTGTATACTTGAGTTAAAATCCAAACTTTCACAACACCTCTTTGTGCACATTTTTTGAAATATTAGTTGCTGTATCAGTTTGACCTGGTGTCTCGTAAATTATAAGAACTTGTCACGAAACTTTGAAATTTTTGTGAAAAAATTACGTATGATTTAATGACATAACAGAATTTGCATAAATACTGTGCACTTAGCAAAATATTGCATCTTAAAGATTTTTTTTCTAAAAGATACATAATTTCAGTAAGTTAATAATTTTTGTAAAACAACTTTTAAAGAGCATTCTTAATGTTTTGAGTATCTTCTAAGATTATTTATTTATTCTCCTGTTAACAAGTATGCACAAAATAATTAATTACATTTTAAAAAAAGAATTGTCTTTTAGATGTAATGACTCAAACAATTTCCAGTAAAAAAATTTACTAAAACTATTTTCAGTAAAATAAAGGATTTATTCTGCTTAGCTGTTTAATGTTATGCATGCTAAAAAATTACATATAAAATGGAACAGAGTAGCAATGCAAATTAAGTTGCCAGGTTTCTCAGAAAGGCACATAATTTTCACTCGTTATTGATGTGAAGTTTGCCCCATATCCCTGTAAATCTTATAAAGAAAAAGAAAGAAATGGAAAAGTGAAGTTAATGTGGAGGCTGTGTATGGAGTGGCAGCTGCTTAAGGATGCCCTTTCGAACGGCCACATGAGTTGAGGGTAAAATACACCTGGACGTACATTTGAAAAATTATGCAATTCAAAACTAGAATTATAATTTCCTGTTTTCTTTTTTTTCTCTTTTCTTACTCATAGATGGCGTCACTAATGCTAAGGTTTTATATTTATTTAACCCGAGGTACATTCCCCTCGAGATTTCATTTGTGTTTTATGAAATTATAGATATTCATGATAAAAAATATCATGATCATTTATGTGGGGAAAAAATAATTAAATTTTATTATTTGTGTCCATTTCGAAACTAGCTTTACAATTATCCCGGATTTTAATTTAAACTTAATTATTCAAATAACTTTTTTTTTGTAAAAAGAGAAAAAATCCTTTAATTTTTGAAGCAGATTTTAAAAAAGAATTAAAGATGTAAACCTATGGAAACACTGCTGTAGCCTCTCTTTTAAATATAAAACTTTTAATCCCGCCCTTTTTTGTGGCTGACTCGTGCATACAGCATACGTTGAAAGAGATGCTTCCTCTTCCTCCCCACCTTCGTTTCCATTACAAATAATATAGTTTTTAAAAAAAGAAGCTGTGGAAATACAACTTTACACAGAAATTTAATTCTCTGTAAGGTAGAGTTATCTGAAATATAATAGAAAACCTAAACAATAAGTGATATTTTGCAGATAATGAAACCTGGCAAGTTTTAGTCCGTGTTTAGTTCGATTTTATTAATAAACCAAATGCACTTTTTGTTGATTATGCAAATCTCATTTATTTTTGGGATGTTGCCGATTACTTAGGAACTAAATCTCTTATTTTCAGTATTTTTGTATTTTTAGGAAGAATTGTTAGTCTGTGTACCTAAAAAAAATCTTATTGATTGCAATAGTTGTTGACGCTTGTCTATAAACTTAAGAGTATTGATTAAAATAAGGGAATAAATTATCTCCAAGTCCGTTTGTTTAACAATACGCTAAAAAGACTGATTTCATAAAGTAAAAGATAAAGTTTGTTAAGTTGTTAGAAAACCTTATTTTTGCTTTAAAAAAACGAAACATTTTCACTCTTTATTACTACCTAGATGCCAAATGATCTCCAAGAATTACCGCATCATGTAAAAATAACTCAAGCGAATGCAGCTAAGTTGGGTAACACTAAGGGGCTTCCATATATTTCGAAAGAAGACGAGGGAGGAGTTTAACGACGATGTTATGTCACACTTGTGCTATAATGAATTTTCAAATTTTCGCACCTCTAGTTACAGCGTGTGTATTGGCCGAAACCTTCCAAGTTATAGCAGATTTATACTCAAAACACGGCAAGACACTCAATTCCCAAATTCCAGAATAATTTCTGCCGGCGCAGCGTCCTAATAAGCCAAGTAAATTAACAAAGACAAGAAAGTCGACTCCTGCTGATGTTCTGAAACATTTTCAAAGCTACAGTGCTGGCCTCACCAGGGGTCGATCCAGGAATTTTTTCCAGGATCCCATTTTTAAAGTGACCATTTTTTCTGAACCGAAAATCGGGACACTTCTAAACCGCAGAGTCGGGAGGGGTAAAAATTAATCCCGACCTCTCTCCCCCCCCCCTATCCTGAAGATTTTTTTTTTCTACACATAATTTCATTTTCTACTTTTATGAGAAAAATGAGTTGAAATAAAATAGGCCTATTATATAAATTTAGGTTTTAAATAATTTTATTGTTAATTTTTGGATAATTTTCCAAAATAGTTTGTTTTCTAACAATAACTATAGAAACACCATCCATTGATTATAGGTATGTATTAATACATATTATAAAACAATCATTTTCATCAATAAAAGGAAACCGCCGTTAAATACAAGTAACAAAAAGCTTTGTAAATAACAGTCATTTTCATGTGAATTTATCTCACATTTATTTATTTTTCATAAAGCAGGACTTTGGCGGGACAGGAATGGAAAAGCGGGACATTTTAGGGTTCTGTCTGTGGGGACAGCAAAACGGACCCAATTTTCGTCTGCATCGACCCCTGCCTCTACATAGCAATTTGAAGATCATCCTCCACTAATTTTTATTCAGTAATTTGAGCGTAAAACAAGTCCAGATTTTTAATGTAAACTAAAACGGTTTGAAAATTGCTCAATAGTGTCCCGAAAAAATCGTAAAAGTTGACAGCAATGGCATAGTGATTTCAGGAAGTGAGACTTCCGTAAAAATTCATTCTGCAAGTTAAAATTGAGTAAGGCTTTTATGAAAATGATAATAAAGTTTGTTACGTTACAGAGTTAAGGGGGGGGGGGGTTCAGGTCTTTGTGAAAAGTGTTACATGGGAAGGTAGGTGTCAAAATTTACCAAAATAAGTGTTGCGAAACTATGGAAAGCCTCGTGGTGGAGACTTAGCTAAAAGAAAATGTATCGATTTTTTTTTTTTCAAAATTTTAAGATTTTGTAGAATGTTTTATTTACGCCTAACGTTGAAACGGATCAAAGAACGGATTGAATTTAGGTAACATGACTGATGGTTACTCAATTAAAAAATATATTCTTCAGGGTTTTTCAAAAATTTCAATAGATTTTTGGATTTTGTAAAATTTTCGTATATTTTTATTTGCTAATTTGCGTAGCAACACGCAAGCGATTGATACGAAATATTTTTAAATGATTAGCGGTTTTCAACTTAGACCTTTATAATAGGCACGATTTTTTTCTCCAAATTTTGAGATTTCACGAAAATTGTTTCACATAGAAAAGACGCAAAAGTGAATGAAATTTGCTACCGTGATATTTGGTTACTTAATTCATAAAATGGCTTCGATTTTTCCGAAATTTTTAATGGATTTTGAGAAAATTATTTTTAGTTCTTGCAGTACGTTAAACGCCACCTCAAGGACTTCCATAGTACTTTGCGGCTCAAGTCACCGCCCTCTCCCGTATGTACCCTGGGTATGGACGCGAGACGAGACTTGTGGCTGTAAATCTCTAGCTTGTGTCGCATTCATCTCTAATGGGCACCCATGCGTCACATCAACAGTTCAAGTGAATGAAGTGAAATTGGCTAACGTGATAGGTGGTTGTTACTCAGCTTAAATATGAAGAATCGATTTTTTTTTCTTTTAATTTTTAAGATTTTAAGAAAATTTGTAAATTTTCGTTTGCGCATCACGTAACAATGACTGAATCGAACTAAATAAAAATTTTAAAGATGATAGAATGTTATCCAACGTAGACAGTAGGCATTGAATTTGCGTAAAATTTTACATAGATTTCGTGATTTCGTGATCGTTGTGTATATTTTGTCAATGTCAAATAAATGGTAAGGTTTTCAATTTTTGACGGTATATTGTCTGATTTGGTGAAAAACTGCGTGTTTTAATGTTATACTATAGAAAACGATCTGTAAAACATGAGCAGTTTACTTAAAATAAATACAAATTTATACAATCAACCCAACCCACTGGGTTTTAGGGGTTTTATTGGGTTTTATTAGGGTTTTTTCAGAGGAAGGGATGAGGTTTCAGAATATTTGAAAAACGTTTTGCTAATTACTAAATACAACTTAAAGCAACTGGTTGATTACAAAAATCAATTATAAATAAAAAAAATCTGGAGTGACTCCACTCGACTGCTGTTTATAAACTTTATAAGTGGTATACTGATATTACGAGATGTATTATCTACGTAATTAAAGTTGAAATTTTGAAAAATCCCTGTTGGGTTTTTTTCAAGTGGGCTTTTTCGATAAAACCCTCCCGGGTTTTTTCGGGTTGGTCAAAATCATAACAACCTTGTGCTCCAGACACACCTGCCAACTCTTCAGAATTTTCCCTAAGTCTTTCGGAAAGCAGCATTTTTTTCCGGTTTACTGTTCAAAATACGAACTTTCCGAATTTCCGGAAAAAAAAAACCCGCGGAAATCCGCATTTTTTATTGAAAATAGAACAGAAAATTATGCTTGAGCATTACAATTTTAATCTTTTCTCATCCTACTTGGGAATGACATTTTTTTCTGTAGCATTCCTCAATTTAAATCGCATGGGCAGCCTGTGGGCCGGGTGTAGCCGCCACAGCTTTTGATGCGGGCCTCGGAACATATTAAAGTCCCGTATAAAACCTTCAAAATCCCATATAAATCCGAATTATACAACCCGCGACTTCGATAACATCCCAAGTTTGGCCCGCATTTTTTCAAAGGTTGCCCATACCTAATTTAAATCTCCAATGTAGTAGTTTTAAATAGATCTCAATTTTTTTTATTTTTTAAAATTTATGATATTAACATACACTTATGATTTTTGGAAGTTAGTTTATTTTAAAGATCAAATCTATCTAAAAGATATGGATGTGTTTTTTAAAGTTTTATTCACAATGATAATAAATCATACATTTTTCATTAACTATTTTAAAATTGTATATAAGTATTATTAAATGTTCTTTCTCTTATTTAAAATAAATGTGTTACATAGAAATATATAATATAGCAGAATTGAAATTAAGGACTAATAACAACAAATACGAATATTTATGTGTGGTATTTTACTAAGTTCCTAATGAATTTTATCTTTTAAACACCAGTGTTTGGGGTGATAAGAACTGGTCATAATAATTTTACCTTATTGATTAAAGTATTAATAGGTACCCAAAATACATATATTATGTTAACAATTTTTTTAATGACGGTTTAAAATATACAGGTTAACAAAGTTCCTCTCCTCCAATTCTTCTTTAATGCGACGTTAAGTTTTTTGTGTTTGGAAACTTTCATGCCGGCTTTAATAAATGTCAAACATTTATTTGAATTTGATTGTTTTTCAATTCATTAACATATTTGATCAAAGATTTTGCAAGTGCAGGAGGCTGGGCATTCGAATGAAGCTAATTTTTATTCTGTAGAAAAATCTTCAGGACCGTTTAGAATTCTTCTAGAAGGATCTTGCGTCGGAATCTTCAGAATTCTTTTCCCTAGCATGGCATGTATGCCATGCTAGGAGAAAAAAATAATTTTGTGGAGCTATTATTTATTTATTCTCATCATTTTTGTTTATGTTCATAAATGCCGTATCATGATATCACTGTTTGTTTGTTTTTCTTAATTTAAGACTGTAGTTCGAAAAAAATCATGTGAATAGGATAAATAAATGAAAAAAAAAAAAACTAGTAATAATGTCAAGGTTTTGAAAATTTGTAGTAAATTTATAACTTTTTAGGAAATTTTGCTGTATAGTTCCATGATTAAAAATCTTTTCTCTTGTAAGCTTCACAAAAAATTCAGTGTTGTTTGTTTATTACAGTGTACGTAGTGCAGTTTACGAAGAGTCATACTGCATTTATACGAGTCCCTGGCGCAGCTTAGTTTGTTTTGTGAAGCTTGTTTTTTTGTTTCTTCGAATCGAACTACAGCCTGAACATTATTTTGTAATGCATCAACCCTGTACCGCAGATGATATTCCTTATTGGGCTGCACAGCAGGTCATTTGTGTAACTTCTCACCAAGGTCTCATTTTTTGTAACTTTAACACTGCGGGGTGGTGCGCATCATCCATCTTTTTGCAACTTTCTTGATCATCTACGACCTCGAGCCAAAGAATTTCTTCTGTTTGCCGGAATCACGGCAACTTGCTATTTCGAAGTGTTTGCAACTCCAGTTTTTCTCATAGAAGCTCTTGCGAAAGTACTTCTGCATTCGTCCAAGACGGTGAAAACAACAAATTGATGCCAATTTGTAATGCTCTTATAGATTCTTTTCCGTGTACTATTTCAATCGCAGCTTGGAAAAAGTGGCCAAGATTGCAGAAGCATTCATATTAATGCATAAACAATGTTTTATTACCTGAAATACCGGCGCATGTGGAGGAATGTTACAAAATATTTTAAGTGGAAGCTTTCTTAAAAAGCTATGTTGTATTTGCTGTAAGAAAATTAATTTTTAATTTTCATAGCCCCCCTTGATTTATGTGTTATAAAATGTACTTTATTTTTTTTTCTTTTTAACGTTATGATAACGTTCCTCCATAACGATTCTTTGTAATTTTTTTTAGTCGCCATAGTTATAATATTACTCTCTTAGACAACTAAGCGAACTAACCAGGTGAACCAATTGGGATTTCTTTTATGGCAAGTAAAAAAGTGACGCAATAAATTAAAAATTGCTTGAGATTGATAAATTTTGCCACAGAACGTACGCCATACATCAAAATAAATACGCGATTTGTGTGATTCTTAACAGCTCCTCGAGATGACACAGTTCGGCATTTTTCATGAGAATATAATAAACTGCTGTCGTCTGTTGAATTATGAAGGATTAGAATATTTAAATTATTTCATATTGTGCACGAGTTCTTTTTATTTTCAGACACGAGCACAATCTTTTAATTGTTTTATTTGCAATGGCAACATTAGCTTATGAATTTTAAAAATAGAAACTGTTTATTGGAATTATTACTGTAATATGGATTAAAGCACAATGTACCATGCTAATAGATATTTCATGTATTTTAAATTAAAAATACATGTTAATCATTTTTCAACGGGCAACTCGCAACTAAGCGATAAGTAATCCTATATTAATATATTCCGCGGTAGTTTTTACGGAAGACACTACCTGAACTGAACGGTTTTTTTTTTTTTTTTCCTTTTTCAGACCCCAAAGCCCTCACGAATCTAAAAAATCCATAATCCCTCACTCCCGCTTTCAAAAGTATTTATTTTTTAATTATAGCCCGTAAATTACTTCCTGATTACTTTCCCTAAAATCATAACTTACTCCCTAAAATCATTTTTAAGATAAGTATTTGCTGTCATGACATACATAATTCTCATTTGCTCATTTTATGTATTGGTTAATATGAGACACTACACCTAAAGCAATTAAATAATTACCCAATTGATAAAATTATTCTACTGTCCTGTGGTTAGATTAAAAAAAAAAAAATATTTTAATGATTGATTCTTCAGGATAGCGGTAATCCATGTTTCATGACAGATATTTTCGTCTGTTTTAACTCTCTGTATATCTGTAAGCTCGCATAGTTCTGGAACAAAACCATTTTCACAGATCATTGAACTGCTCCTCCTAACTAGCAACCAATTTTCTGATTACTTACGGCAGCATAGTACTTTGCTGAACTATTCTGTGTGGTGGACAAATCAAGTGAGTTTTACCCACGCAAACCTCTGCTACATGTCTCGTATTGGTTTCTTCTTCCCACTGCAATTATTTTTAAAAACAAATACATCCTCTAGTATAAGAAAATACTTACTGTTGAGTTCTGATGTAGTGACCTCGTTTATGGTCGCAACTTGTTTATAATATCAAGATATTTTACCCGGCCTAACCTTCATTTCAACATTCTTATTACGACATGTAAGAAATTTTAGCATCATTAAATGTTACATAACTTTTTGCATTTTTATGTTTAGTAAAAACAGTAATTTGAAGTGAACTTTTTTTCTAGATCGACATTAATTTCTTATTGTTGTTATGAAATTGTAATTGCAGTGATCCTTGTTCAGTCAAGGACGGATTAAGGGGGGTGATGGTGGGGCGACCGCCTCACCACCGAGAAAAAAGAAATTAATGTAAAAGATCTTATTTTATTTCCATGAAAGGGATGTGTATGTGAATCTTCTAACTAACCTCCTCCAAAAAAATCTGTCGTTGTGTTCAGTTCAGTCAGGCCAGGACCGGGGTCGCCGCGACTGAAGAAAGAGAGGAGAAAGCAAGAGGGGGTCTGGGTACTGGTTTTCGTGACGTCACAAGAAAGGATGGGATTTGGAACAGTTTGCATTGAGTTCAATGGAAGAAATGGAATTAATAATGCCAATAAATACGAGTAGCTTAATTTTTTATGACGCATTGAAATAGCATTTTCGTTTTACAACACTTTATTCTTAAATAATAGTGAATCAACAATATTTTTTGACAGAAATTAATGAAATAAATTGGTACTGAATTTAAAGCAGTTTCAGCATTGTATGCAGTATGTTTTGCATTTCGGGCTTGCAAATACATTCTAAATAATATAATGGTTACGCAATGTTATCATTTATCTAAAATAATATGTATATGGATTAAATTTATACGTTGTATAAGCATAAAGTCATATTTTTAAGTAAGTAAAAGTAAGTATATTTTTAAGTAAAAATAATAATTTTTATTAATTTTACTTAAAAACTGAAATACATTATTTAGTTTTGCTTCGTTTTAATAAGCTTTTTGAAAGAATTGATGTTAAAAATATCCAGATTCATAAATAGTCATCTTAAGCCATTTCGTGACGTCACAAGAGAGGATGGGATTTCAAAGAGTTTGTATTGAATTCTATGGAAGGAATCTGATCAATAATGTCGATAAACACTAGTAGCACGAGGAATATAATCAGAAATTTCCACAATTAATATTTTAAAAACTTGTACAATACATACTATATATAATTATGTTATACAGACTCCTAATGTCAAATTTTATTAGAAGCAATTAAAGCACAAGAAAATAAAAAGTAAAAGCTTTTACCCAAACCTTACAAATACTATAAAGTTTTTCATGAAAGCACTACAAGTGTTTGCTTTAATTTTTTCTAGATAAGACTTTCAAATATCACACTGAGACATTTGAAATATACATAATTAAATATTTTTAAAAATTAGTGAGTATAACTCTTGAATATGTAAAACTGCCTAAATGCTCTCAGGGGTTTTCATGTAAAATATATTGCAGTAATACATATACTTTTTTGTTATTATTTTTAGCATTGCAGTAATACATTTTCTTTTTTGAGTTAATTTCCAAATCTGTGTTCATACTTAATTTCAGAATTTTCAACAAATTCCAATAAACCGTTTAGTTGGAAATATTTCTTTAATAAATACCTTCTGTATTTTTGTTTTTCTAAGTATCCAGCAAATAGATTTCTCTCTCTCTTTTTTTTTTAAAATAAATAAATCAACCATGAGATCCGCATTGAACCTTAAGCTACTTGGTATGTGCAGTGGAAGGGGATCTGCGTTTAATTTATAATTAAAGGTGAAATTTTCTTAACATAGAATTGCCATGAAACTCTTGATACATTTCTTAATTACAAAAGAATTTATATTTTCCTTTGCATTATTTTTTTTTCGGTTTCCTCAATATCTTTTTCCTAAACGTTTTTTCTTTTAGTAGGATCAGTTCTTTCTTGTTTTTTGGTAATATCGGATATATAGGCTGGTAAGCTCGAAAAATGCACGGGATAGCATTCGGTTCTAATTTATAATGCTTTCTTTTTACATTTAAAAGTGCCCCATCTGATTTTAAAATAGCATCGTCTTTTAAAAGATCTTCATCTCGAAAATGCTCAATACAAACATACGTATTATTTCCTGTGGACCAATTTTTTCTTGGAATATTTTTAGTCCATTCGGCTCGCTTTTCTTCGTTTTTTGGGAAAAGTGAAAACTTTTACATTTTCTCCTCTTTTGTAATTAGCTTTACTTACAGCCTGGGACGCAGCAAACGGAAGCATAATGATTGCTAGAACAAAAGAACAGAAATCAATAAAGCTAACGCAAAATACGGCAATTTTATATTTTTATGTACTCTATAGCTTAATAACTATTATCAAGTATGTCGTATTAAGAATAGAGATTGCTGACGTACCATTAGTATCCCTAAAAGGCACAAAACATCTTAGTTTCTTCTACTTTTCCGTATGATTCTAATGCTTTTAACGGAGCAAAGTCCATCCTCTCTTGTGACGTCACAACACCTCCACGCGTTCAGTACCCAGGCTCGCCTTGTAATTGTCTACTCTCCCCCTCCCTTCCCGGGGGCTCCGCCAGGACGCCCCAAGGGCCCCCGCCCCAGTGAGGCAACGGCCATAGGCGCCGACTTCATGGGGCTTGAAGGGGCTTCAGCCCCCCCAATATTTTTATTCAGGGGGCTGAGCCCCTTCAAAAATTTCAACTTTTTTGTGTTAAATCATATTTCTTCCTCCAAAACGGTTAAACTTAAGAATCCTAAAAATAGAGAATGTCTAGCTTCTGTCTCCCACTCCCCTTTTTCTCACAGGGATTCAGGAATTACGTTGGGCGCCTGTAATGCCGTAAGGCACGGATGTCAACCTTCTTTATCAAGAGCGCAAGCACAAACAAATGACCATCAGATAGCTAGGCAAAAAGAAACGAGTGTTTTCCCCTACAAGAACCCTTCAGATTTTACACCGTGACACAATTGATGATGGAATTGCTTTCTAGTAGGGAGAAGACTGCGCTTTTTTTTAGGAGGGTCGTTCTCATGTAATGTAATCTTTCTTTTTTAAATCAGTACAGCAAAAGCTTTCACTTTTGTTCTATTGTGAGATACAGACTCTTCTGTAGACGTCTGACCATAAGGGAGATTTTCCCATTGTGCAAAACTGCAAACGATTGTGACATTCCCATTTCCCAGCAGTATTAAGTTTCGATGCTGAAAATAAACCGTTTAAATATGACTTAAAAACAATTCAAGGCAGAAAATTGATAGTCAAATTTAAGTTTGAAGATTTTAAATCATGAAGAACCTTGTGAGATAGATGAAAAATTGATGTTTAATACAGTTTCGGATATAGACAGTATTCATTTCTTTATACTCTTTATCAAAACTTTACTAATATCGAACGCTTAACGTTTCTGATTTAGCTACAGTTAAGAGCTAAATAAAAAATGATTTCATAAAAATCTTCGAGCAGCACAACTTCTGGATTATATTTTATAATTGCTTGCTCTTATCTTCTCTTTTTACATATAAAACTCTATCCCCCATCAAGGGCGTAATCAGAGTAGGGGGGGAGGGCTACGCGGGCTGAGCACTACTTAGCTGTCTCCCAGCCCCCCTACGATTTTCAAAAATTTTTGTTAGTTTACACATAAATACGAAAATTTAGAAACGAACATTTGAAAACCATAAAATCTTTAAGAAGACTCGTTGTTTTAGGCGAATTTCGGTTCATTATTTTGCTACTCTTGGCTGCATATGGTGCCAGTGGCGGTTCCAGAGGGGGGTCACAGTGGTCATGGGCCTAGATTAACCATCTCGCCAAGAAAGAAGGAAGAAAAAAAACGAGGGCCCAAGCCGAGCTTGGACAATGCCCAAAATTCAGAGAGGCCTTGATCATGTGCATACATATCATATTGTGTTGCTGAAAGAGAATTCCTCTTTAGAAAACCATTAGTCTCTGACTAATTTACTTTATTTTATAACAACACTAAAGTATGCACACAATATTCTGACTATGTGCTCAGTCGTTGTTCCTTGGCAGAAAAATATGCAGCCGTTTTGTAAATATGTGCATTCATCCATATTCATCCATACATAGAGGGCAAAGGAAAGGGGAGTCAAAGCGAACATGATTAACGTAAGGGTGAATGGGGTAGTTGCCTCGAACCCACAATGAAAGAAAACGATCAAAATCAAAAAATGGTTTTAGAAAAATGTGTGAATTGGGCGTGTGATACATATACTCGTATTCGACCCCCACCTCCACTCCACACTTGCAAATAGCCTTCCTCTTCTGTAAAAGCACTCTATGAAGCACCTATGTTTGTAAATTATTATTTATGGAATATCAAACTAGCGTAACTGCTACAAAACCATAAAAATTATAGAGGAGGAAGGAGGGGGCTTCATGGGGAAAGAGGGACTATACCTAAACAGGGCCGGATTACCCCTTAGGCTGAGTAGGCTTTCACCTGTGGGCTCCTACCTATTTAGGGGCCTGCGTTAAAATTTAGAAGGAAAAAATATTATCAAACATTATTAAAGCTATTTTAGTGTTAATATTTATACAGTGTATGTATATGTAACTCTGAGAAAATAATTCTGATTCATTATTGACTTCGTACACAAGAAACACTTTTTGGCATTGTACACTTCTTAATTGAAATTTGAATGAATATGTGCTAGAAAGTTTGAAGCTGACTATTTAGCTTGAATTTTTATGTGCACATTTCAGTGATACCTTGCATTAGATGGATGTATATTTTGCAAATTCAATAAGGAGAACTTTTAGCACTATGTTTACACGAACGGGCTATGGTAATCATAAGAAGGCTTATAAACAAAATACCCTTCGTACCCCAGTCATCACAATCATATTTTATACAACTTTTTTCCGTTCTGAATAAAAATTAATTTTCGTATATTGTTGCACAAATATCATCAGAATAAATTTCAAATAACATAATGCGTTATGGTTTTAGTTTATAAAATGAATACTATGTATCCATTTAGCCAAAGCGTCTCTGACTTACCAATTGCTAGTGTGCTAGTTTAATTTGTTTTGATAATTGTTAAGGTAATCTGGAACAATTTTCCAAATAGAATGGTGATTTAGAGTGCAGTGGAGTTTTTATATATGTTTTAAAAATAATATGGCGTAGACTATGATTTCGAATTAGATTTCATTCATTTTGTTTCCATTTTTCATACTATTGAGTATTCTTAAAAATTGTCTGTAAATATCTACAGAGTGATAATTTTGGCATTGTATATCTGTTTCTGTGTTATTCCACTTTTAAATTTAAAGCACGATTATATTTTATACAATTTTTCTCCGTACTGAATAAAAATAAATTTTCATATATTGTTGCACAAATATCATCAAAATATGTTTCAAATAGCATAATTCATTATGGTTTTAGTTTATAAAATGATTACTATGTGTCCATTTTGCCAGGAGCGTCTCTGATTTGCCAATTGCTTATGTGCTGGTTTAATTTGTTTTCATAATTGATAAGGTAATCTGGAACGGTTTTCCAAAAAGAAGTGTGATTTAAAGTGCAATGCAGATTTTATATGTCGAGTTTTCTATGCCAAGTTCCACACGAAGCCCCCCCCCCCCCCCCGGCCTAGATCCCTCGCGCAGATAGTTGGCCATAACACCGCATTTCAACATTTCTTTTCATTTTTAATGTTATTGAAAGATTATATGAGTATTCTTAGTTTAATGTAAAATGAAAGTTTTCAGTATTAAAATGTTTATGAAGACCTAAAATAGTGTAGACTCTGAATTTTGATATATTCTCGCACTTGGATTTCTTTGTTAAATCATTTTTAAATGTTAACAAGGATGATATTATTGAAAAATTAATTTTTTTCCTGCTGTGAAAATACTATGAGAATGAATTTAAAAGTATATTTTATTTATTTATTTGTTTTTACAATTCAAATCACGGAAATCCGTTTAAAATGTATGTGTCGAAGAGAGGACTTGTAACTTTGTATGATGGTTTGTTTGATTTGTTTTAATACATGGAAAGGAGGTATTTATTACTTCTTTGTTTATGTTTTTTTAAATAATTTTAAATGTAATCTGTAAAAAGTTGTCAAAAAATGTAATTTAAATGTGATCAGTTTTTCTGTCTTAAAGTAGTGCGACATTTAATTAAAGTCGATTCAATTTATGGGTATTTCATCATGTAGTAAAATAAAAAATACTATTTTATATCAGTAAAAATTATCTCTGATGAATGTTTGCAAGTAAATAAAATAATCCAGATTTTAGTATTTCGTCTCGTTTGTACTTCTAGGGTATTTTGAAATATTAGCTGGAGTAATGTTTTGCAGAACAGTTTTCCACATTTGACTGCATGCATTTTCTTTCCTATGAAATTATCATTAAATACATTTCGAAAAAGATTTTACTTGTTTTGCTGTTATTAACTTAATTAACCCTCCAAGCGGCTGAGACGTAAAATCCCGCCAACTTCGTTCCAGTTTTCACTGCAATGCATCTATAACTTAAATTATTTATAATAGTCAGGCATCATAAAATATGTTCCGATATTGGAGCTTGCAAGTAATTTCGGAACTTGTTTTTTAATAATTACAAAGCTTCCTAATTAAAATTCTATTGTTTGTATAATTTTAAAGCTACATGAAAATTTTACAGTAAAAACAACTTTACATTACTTGCCCATTTTCAGGACGCTCAGAGGGTTAAAATTCAGTTGTTCTTTCAGAAGGGAGATTTGCTTTCTCCATATGTGTACTGAAGACTGATTCGAGATCTTGAGTTCAAAAACTTAATTTAAAAAATGAGTTCAAAAAATTTTTGAAAAATTTATTAAATGGAATTCCTTTTATTTTCATGAAAGTGTTATGTTAAAAAAGCACATTTTGAAATCTCAATTCTAAAATTTCTGAACCCCTTAATTATACTGACGGAGAGAAGGATTTTGTGTCCCCCCGTCCACCTCCGTAAGGATACGAGCCCCCCCAATAATTTTTACAAGTCGGCGCCCGTGGCAACGGCGGATATACTACTTTATTATTAAAGTAATTTGATATATATCAGAGCAATATACCAAAATAGTGTGATTATTTATTTCCTTGTAATCCTACGCCTTTACACAATGGCGTAGGACCCCGCATCGCGTGGCGTCCCGAACAGCTTTAAAGTAGTTTAATGTGGTTTTAGGCACGTGAGCCTAATTTTCAAATATTATATATCCTAATATTCTATTCCCTCTACATTCCCCCAGTAAGGGTCTCTTTTCAATCTCTAGCTGAGGGCTCCCAAAAAAGCCAGTCCGAACCTGAGTTCAGTTGAGTGTAGTTTGTATCACCAGTTACATTGTTCCTATCTTTAGGAGAGATATAAGCTTAGGAGTTAAGTAAGATGATTTAGGACGTTTCAAGTGGATATGATTTGATCCGTTACACCTAAAAAAAAAAAAAAAAATTCATTCATCTAACTTATTCTCAAGTACTTTGGCCGGTTTAAACGCTTCTCACTGTCATAGCAATCCCACAGTTTATGTATGGATGGAAACTAATGAGTCGTGAAAAATATAAAGGATAAATGTATTTCAAAAATCCTTTTATACAATATCAGTATTTTTAAAGAGAAAATTGGATTTATACCAGTCGAAAGTTTTTTTCCTCGATATCCCTTGCTTTTGTAGTAAAATCGTGTATTACGTCGCTCTGCACGCTTAAATCTATTGATTAAAACTAACACTCCTTTATTGATTAAATTTCTTATCGTCTGATTTAAATCCTTTTACGCTAAAAATTTCCGAAAAACACTCCTTAAAGACAATAATTTGTAAATTCCTAAATTCGCCTCAATGCTCCCAATTCGCTAGATTCTATTTAGCTCCATTTCACTTAAATCTTGTCTATTTGAGAATTCTGTCTCTCCCCCATGAAAAGATGCCTGGTAAGATATCCTATTACTATCACGTGACCAACACTCTTCAACGTTTACGGTACATAGTCACAACGCAGGAATCGTTGCTACGGCGGGCATCGAAGAACAAACATGTCGTTATCAAAATATGAATTAAAAGAATTTCTAAAGAGGATACTGGATGTACTTTACTTAATGCTAAGTCCTTTTGCTGTGGGTGATTACTTCTCGATGTATTCGCTGGTGATAATTTTATTTTATTCCGAATACCAAATGCATCTTTTTCATATTCAGAGTTGTGAAATAAATTCAACCTAAATGTGGAGAGGATGCTTTCGGTAAAAATTTTGTTTTAATGGAGATAGTTTCTTACGATTGGATTATAAAAATCTCGTCGCTGTTGTAAAACAAATGAAGTTATGATATCTTCAGTCAAGTGAGTAAGTACTATTTTACCTTTTTCATGTAAATAAATTTGGTTGCTGCTTTAATTAAATCTCACAGCTGGTTTAACCATAATTGCATTTCTGTATTCTGACTGTACTGTGAATTCGTTTTATAACTAGAGACTATAGTGAAATTATATTCTATTTATTAAAAAAATACTTTTGTATACTTTTGTTTTTTTTTATATATGTAATGTATTTACCTTGATTTAAAATTTATTTTCTCAGGCTTATAATCATAGATTACAGCTCTGATAATAAAAAAATGAAGAAAACGAATAATTCAATATATTAATCAAAAACAGCAAATTTTCATAAAGCACCCTTTTTCTAGCTTAAAATAATAATCTTAATTGAGTACAGATATATTAATTAAAAAAGAACTGATGTTGTAAAACCGCTCATTCTATACTTAAATAATAATCATAATCGAGTACAGTTATATTAATAAAAAACGGACAGATTTTGTAAAAACTCCTCTTTTTTGATTATTATTTAGGCTAAATGGAGCTGTTGTATAATGCTCAAAAATTGAGAATTTTTCGCTCCACTGATTTTTGTCGATTAATGGAGCAAATTTTACTCAATCGGGAGAATGGCTGTTTGAAGTCAAAAATTGAGCAAAAATATATTCCGTTTGATTATTATTTTAATCAGTAGATTTAAGCGTGTGTTACTATGAAAAAAGTACATTTTGGATAAAGTGTGTTTCGGTACAATTTCAATAATTTTTTTAAATGTTTCTTGCTGAGAGGAAAATAAATAAATAAATTTAATAATTTATATGACATTCAAAACGCCAGAAGTTAATAATTGTTTTGAGCCTTAGTTTTGCAGATATTAAAAGTAAAAAGGATATAAAAAGATTCTTATAATAAAGTTGCTTAAGAAGTTACTGTTATGAAAGTTAAAGTTTTTAAAAGTTTTACTATCTAAGTAGATCTAATTTTGAATTATCTTTTTTTTTTTTTTTTTTTTTTTCGTTTTTTCGTTGCTTCTTCTTGAAATAAAGCGAGTCAAAAGGAGATTTGTATAAAAAATAAGCTGCTTAAAGTTCTACGTTTATACGTCATTGAAATAAGTATCTCTTGAATTCCTTACATTAGCGCCGCAAGTGTATGCTGTTTTGTTGCTGGCTGACATCAATATTCTGGACATAAACGTTTAAATCTTTAAAGCGAGTGTGTTCAAAATACAGAGTTATGAAGGATACCGAGAACCAAATAATGATCGTGTGAATTTAGGTATTCTGCCAGAATCATTCGGAAAGTCGCATCGTGGTATCTAGCAGATACTTTCCTGTTTCACTCTTCTTGCGGAGGGTATGAAAATGTGCTTTTTAAACCAACAAATTGCATCAAGAATGTAATCGACTTTGACCTTGATCTTGCAAAAACAATACTCTCATTACTAACATTGTATCGAGAGCACGCTCCTAACTGGCGGAGATCGTCGTGCTATTTGCCTTTGTTTTCTCACTGGAAGTCGCATCTCTGTGCCATTCAGATTTAATCTGCCCATTTGCTCTTTGTAATAGGTGATAGTGGCTGCCAAATAAAATCGATTTTGTAGGCGCATCTTAAAACTTCATGAAGGCCTTTTATCGTGCTCTAAAAAAGAATGACACCTCTTTAAATGCGTGTTGTTAAACCTTTTTACTCTTGGTGTTCATTGCTAAATGTCATGGGCGTATGTTCAGCTAGAATATTTGCTCGTGCGGGATAGAAAAATAAATCAGGTTAATGATGTAGACTCCCGCAGGTTCTAGGGAGGGAGAGAAAAAGTGAAAACTGGACGTTTAGTGAAAAAAAGCTTTCCTGCGCAGAGTAATTTAATTACTTATTACAAAGCAATTATTCAGCTATTTGCCTTTCCATAGTTATCAGTAAAGTGGCAATTTTATCTGAATCGAAAATCAGGACCTTTCTAAAACACAGAGTCGGAAGGGGTAAGAATTAATTCTGACACCCATTCCCCCTTTCTCCACGAAATCTTTTTTCACATACTTTGATTTTCTACTTTTATGAGAATAATAAGTTGAAAAAATACTGCAAATAAACAAATAAAATAGGCCTGTTACTATTACATAAACCAGGGTTTTAAAAAACCCGGATTAAAAAAAAAAAAAAAAAACCAGGTGGGTTTTATTAAGATTTTTTTTATCGTATAACAGTTTTTGGATTTAAATTTTACAGTTTTTTTCAAAACAGAATAATTTCAAAACTTTCATTACAAAATAATAATTAATTAATTAATTAAAGCATAAAAATAAGTTCAACTTAATGCAGTACTATCTTTTTCTGCTGGCGTTTATAAAAGGCTCTTAATTTATTTTATGACCATAGATAAAAGTATATTATTGTTCACTTAAAAAAAAATATGTTGTTTTTGATTGGCTGTTTTCTATTAATTTTAAAATTTATTAACTTTTTAATTTTTTTTTACCTTTATGTTAAGTCATAGTTATATTTTCTAGTTAGAATATAAGTCAGCAAACCCTTTACAGGCCAAGTTACTGCTGAATTACTTTTTATTTAATAATTTTCTTTATAGTTATTCATTTTTGCTTTAAATATGTATTTCTTTTCACTTTAAAAAATCTAGCAGTAATGTCTGATGTTAAATCCCACATAAACAATTTATAATGAATTAGTTTTATATTTCTCAGTACTAAAGTAATGCAGCAACTAATACAATAAAGGATGATTTCCTGAGCCTGAATTAATTCTTGAGATGCATGCTTGAAAGCTGTAAGAGAGAGACGTGTCCCATTCTTCTCTTATCTGGGAAAGTTTTTTTTTTTTTTGTCACTATACTGATAATTACATATTTTATTCGTATTTGAAAACTTATTTATTAGAGATAAATTACTGAGTTATCCCTGCTTGCATTCTAAACCTGTTCATTTTAAAACAAATATTGCAGATAAAATTAGCACAAGGTATTATTATTTTTAAAAGGGTTATTACTCTTTATGTTGAAGTTGGAAAAATAATTATAATACAATTAAACTGGCATATATATATTTATCTAATCTAATGCACTATGTTATGTAGGTAATATTATATCTATTTAATGTCAAATAACAAATGATTCAAATGAAAGAAAGGAAAGATTTTGATAATTTTTAATAAAACCCAAAAAACCCATTTCTGTGTGGGTTCTATTGGGTTTTTTTAAGTGGTTTTTTTTGGGTTTGTGGGCGGGTCCGAAACCCTGTCATAAAGCCAGTTTTTAAATAATTTTATCCTTAATTTTTGGATATTTTCCAAAATAGTTTGCCTTTTAACGTTAACTAAAAATGTCATCCATTGATTATAGGCATGTATTAATAAAAATTATAAAACAATATTTTTGATCAATAAAAACCTCTAATAAAACTGGTATTAAATACAAATAAGTAACAAAAAACTTAAACTAATAATACAATCATTTTCATGCTAATTTATTCCCAATATATTTGACATTTTCTCCATGAGATGCTTTCTGATGTCCATTCTTATCGCTGGATACAATTTCTTTGCCCCCCCCCCTATATATATATATATATATATATAGGTAAAAAGCGGCACTTTGTCCCGCCGAAAGCAGGACGTCTGGTCACTTTAGCTATCAGTTTTTTTTTCCAATAAATTTAATTTTGTAGTTTTATTAAATCGTACATGAAAACTGCATTTGAACGACCATACTTTCTAAAGTTTATGTTGCTTTTTCATCTATCTCTAATCACTTATTGTTTTTATTCTGTGGTTGTTGGGTGTTACTTTCTTTCGGCGGAGTCTGGTCATATGCTTGTGTCGTCACTACCGTGACACTCGAGTCGGTAGGTTGTGTGAATGAGCTATCCTACCAAAAAGTTTTTTTGTTTTCACTTTCTGTTTTGCTGGCGAAAAGGCGTTGTGTCCCGTCCTTGTAGGTAGGTAGTTGGCATGTTTCTTTTTTGTTACGAAAATACATGCCCACGGCTGCTGCCCACTCGCCAACTCTTCCCACTTGCATGTTTGCGACCGCCCCTGCAAAAAAACGAAAGTAGTTCATAAGAATTTTGATTTTCGCTACAATTGTGCTAAACAAGCCCACTTGAAACTGCTTGTAACGAAACATGTAAACGCAATATTAAGTATGGTGTTTAATAGCGTGTGTTAAAATTGTATGACGGGAAACATACAGCTTCTGATTGCAGTGTTATTCCACTAGCCATTAAAAAGAGAAATAAATTAATTAATAATAAATGAGCTAAAATCTTCAAATTTAGGTTTCTTTTCATATTCCATTATTTAAAAAAAAGTCTATGAAAGAGTATTTTCCTACTTATGTGAATTCTGTCCAATGGATTTGTGTAACATCTCCTAGGCGAGTATGAGTGCCGAGATAATACGGATTATTGTATCTATGATAAAGATTTGGGGGCCTTCGCCTTGCCCAATCCAGTACTTTTTCAAGGGAGGTTTAGTATTCACAACAGTTTCAACCTTAAATCACAAATGCTGTCGATACTTATTTTTAGGAACACTTGCGATTTTACGAACGAGCGGGTGGTTCCGAATGCACTCCCATAAGCGATTTTATGATCTATTTGAGTGGTCCCTACCCTACAAGCTCGAAAAAACGAGAATCTGCTGTACCTTTTATTAGAGATGTTTGAAAGGGGGGAGGAGGGGGGTGAATCCAATCGAACAAGTCCACAAAAAATCCTTTTTTGTACAAATGGGATCTAAATTACTTTTAACCGGTAAGTGATTTTATCAAATCCCTTATTGCTGGTCAGTAACTCTAAGGAGCTTTTCTTTGTTAGTAGATAATTTAATAAAACTTAAAGGCTGTCTTTTGAGCAGATTTTTACACGATTTCAAAAATGTTCCCGTTTTTCAGCATTTTTATTGCTTTATGAACAACGAAAAGACCACATGTAATATAATATCTTGATGCTTTCCTTAGACATGTTTGTAGTACGAATTCTGTTTTAAACAGTGCTATAATATAAGCTTGCAACAAACCAACTTCTAGCAGCTTATACCATAATATAATTTCTCAAATAGAAGAAAAAATGCACATTATTTTTGATTTAAACGAAGAGTTTAAACTATTAATTTTTAATTACTTAATTCTACAAATTCTCTGGTCTGCTTTGGAGGTTGAATTTCCATCCCATGAATTGAACCAATTCATGAGATTCACCCTGTCTGTTCGTCCTGAAATTTGCACAGCATTGACCACGGACTATGGGTACTAACCCATTAGAAAGTACCTATTTATGTAGCAGTGGTGTATAACCGAGTCGCAATTCCGTTTAAGAATGCCATTTTTCAGCGCGTGTTCTCGAAAGGATTAAAGGAGTATAATGTAATGGAACTTTGCAAGCCCCTTTAAATTTTGCACAAATGTTTCGTCTTCAATGAGAAGGATGACTGATGTAGGTCATATGGAGAACAGAATAACGAGGAGGGAAAATGTGATTGTAAAGAGTACATATGCATATCTCGCTAGTTAAAAAAAAAAAAAAAAAAAAAAAATTAAAAGGAATCTAGATCAATCTTAAGGAACCGTGGCTGGTGTACGTGTCTTTTGCTACTGCAAACAACTGTTTTACGAGCATAGATAAAGGTGTTTGCATTGTAGTTCATTTTGCTAGAAGCACTCTCCCTTTCTTTTTTGCTTTTACACCTTTTACGGCTCAATGCCGTTCCTGCTTCACGCTGCAGTGCATTACTGTGGTTGTGGTAGCATTTCTCTTGTATGCAGAGTCCTTCATCGACCATCTTCTGTTTAGGACACCTTTTCTTTGCATTCGAATTTTTCCACCTTTTTTGTTTGTTTGTTTGTTTCTTTAAATAAATTACAGGAATTAAAAAAAGCAGTAAAAAAAAATCTTCGTATTTTACCGAAAATTCCTATTGGAAAATGACCACAAACATTTCGTTTTCGATCCACATCTTACAATATATTCGGTATCATGAGCAATTTTTTTACAAATGTATGCATAAAATTATCCGTAATAGGAGGGCCAATAAAGCTGGATGTATCCACTGAAAAAAAAAAAAAATATGTGTACACGAAGAGCTCAAAATACCAATAAAACATCGGGCGCAACAATAACTCGCATAATGCACACCGACAACGGCTTCTAGTGACAAAAGGTCTAAAAAAATATTGTTGTGTAGTTGTTTGCCAAGTGCATATTTGTGTCACTATGACTTTCGAAATTTCGAGAATCTAAAATAAGAATTTTGCTCCTTTTGACTAAGTCTGTATGTCTAATTCTAATAGATTTGGCTAGGTGTTGATGGTCAGTCATTCAGTCAGGACATTATTTATATACAGAAATTAAAAGCAAAACCACATTACCGATAAAGTTTTTTTTTTTCTTTTATGAATAAAAAAAGTATAAAACACTTTTTGCTAACTACCCCCTGTTGGGGTCAATTAAAAAAAAACTCGAAAAAGATTTTTATATATTTGTGTCCGTTATATTTTAATGCAAGAATTTTATGGTACGAGGGTGGTTTATAATATATATATATATATATATATATATATATATATATATATATATATATATATATATGCCAAATTAGAGCTCAATCGAATGCACCGTCTAGGAGCTATCAGGTTCACTTTCATACAGGCACACACATACATCACCGTAAAAATGTAAAAATAGCATAAATGAATTCCGAATACCTCAAAAATTGTGTAAATACATCAAAATCTCATTGTCGATTTTTTTCATATTTGAAACACTTTCCATGTTCAGAATGTAAAGACATATTCAGAACATGTTCAGAATGTAAAAATTTTATTCTGTTGGTGGGCGCATAAGTATGGCGAGGGATTGTTTATCGCCATGCGACTTTGGCATCCTCTTGCTGTCTTAGCCTAGTGCGGAGGCACCGACGACGGTGGCCCCCAGTCAGGACCTTATTATCGCATAAGCAAATCAGGACTTTGCCCAGGGACCCCGACTCGAAAGGGCCCCAATTTCAAGAGTTCTTCTGAACAGGGCCTGATTATGGCCTAGGCACAGTAGGCCCGTGCCTAGGGCCCCAGATTTTTTATGGAGCCCCCAAAACCAAACAGCAAGATATTTTTTACAAATTTAGAAAAAAAAAAATTGCTAACGAAATAAGTTTAGGGTCTACAGCAACTATGGTGTCTTAAGGCGCTATAAAAATGATTTCACAATTCTTACTTTTGATTATGCGTACGTTTGTTATGTTATTTAACAATGAAAATGCTGCCAAATCAGGATGTATAACTTGAAATATTCCATCATATTGTTGGAAATAAGGCACTTTATTGCTTACATGTAATTACAAAAAGTATTTTAATTACAGAAAAAAATTTAAAGTATATACAGTCCCTTAAGAATTTGGATTTGAATTCATAATAATTCTTCAATTTGCATAAATTTTGTACATACTAAAAATTTCATAAAGGGGGGGGGGCAAAATAATGCTGTGCCTAGGGCCCCGAAGTACCCTAATCGGGCCCTGCTTCTGAAATATTCTATTTATTATCAATTTTATGAAAAATAAAATAAAT
Source organism: Cheiracanthium punctorium (assembly GCA_038373885.1). Taxonomy (NCBI): domain Eukaryota; kingdom Metazoa; phylum Arthropoda; class Arachnida; order Araneae; family Cheiracanthiidae; genus Cheiracanthium; species Cheiracanthium punctorium. The sequence continues at coordinate 402,703 of JAWZYV010012686.1, read as the reverse complement.
TTCATGGATGGGGGCGCCCAAATTCATCAATTCCTGGGGGCCCTGTTGGTCATAATCGGGCCCTGTGCCCAGTTTAATTTAGTTTAAATCTCTGGCTTGAGGCTTTATTTCATGAAAAAATCTAAAGAGTTTGGAGTCTAAAAAAGAAAGAAAAAGTGACTTTAAAAGTTGATGAAGAATTCACTCTCTTCTTGAAAATCACGCTCTCTGTTGATATGTTTTTAGAAAACAACCTCTTTCCAGGTTAATCGGCCAACATTATAATAAGGGACCGTGTTTGATGCTCTGCGGCAGTCAGATGCACGCTTATATCCAGACGCAGTTTGCCTAATTAGAAATCTCGTGATTGTGATAAATGAACTGGGGGAAAGATCAAAACTGTACTATTGTTTCTTAAGTCGGCCGTATTGTTTTCTAACTCTTAATTTCCCTCTTATTATCATATGAGAATGTGTGTTGTTAATTTTACGCTTAAGGTTACTTTATAATTTTCTTTAGGCAAATATTCTTCATACCTTATGAAGAAAAGCGAATCAAACTTTGCCGTATTCTGTTAGAGAAATTACTTGTTGTAAGATCTGAATCAAAGTCTCCTACGTACTATTTTAAACTCACATTATGAAAAAAAATTAATATAGCAAATACAATCAAGTAATACTAATAAAATGTAATGGGTTCTTTAAATAAGTATATATGTATCTATATATATTCTTATATATATACATTTACTTATTTAAAGAACCCATTGAAATCTTTAAAAGTGCCATCCTTTGATATTTAATCGTTAATTATTGAAAATTTCCAAATGTGTCATGATATTTTATTTACAGTACACATTTTCAAACCTTGTCTGTTAAGACATTTTCCTGCTTGCGATAGTGTTTTATCAAAAGCTACATCTGTAAATACACCGCAGTGATTATTCATAACGTGAAATAGGAAAATGATCAATTTATTATTTCTCCGCATGCTCATTACATGAGTAAAGCATGAAATGGTCAATGCTAGTGAGCGTATGACTTTCTATTTTACGGCGGCGCTTCAGTGTGTTTCAAGAGGAGTTGCGGTTTGTTCCGGTCAGTTAGCAGGCTTTATGAGAGGACATAGTATATATACCTGCACAGCTTTTGGATTGCATTTTCATTCTGAAATAGGACAATGATCTAAAAAGAACAGCATGAGTCACTTCTTTTCTGGGGACTTTTGCTGTTACGAAATAAATGAGATTAAGTACTTAAAATGAAAAAATGAAATCACCAAACCGTAAAGTTTTTCGTTGGTGATAATGAAGCCGAAACTCATACTATTTAATCTTCTCTGGTTGCGATTATCACTGGTGAAAACTACTATCATGATGTGGTTGGGTTAATTCTCATTCACACTTCTAATATGTAACATCGAAACATGACGGTTTTCAGTAGATGTTAGTATGTATGTACAATCGTTAGAAAGGGTATTCTAATAACTTCACAGCCAGTGGCACACTCAGGATTTTAATTCCGGGTGTGAAGGGGTGGTACAATTACTGATAAAGCTTATGACGTTAAAATATTCCGTAAGACTCGTCTATAAAACACAAACTCATTATTAACGTAACTCGGTTATAGCGCCATAAATAATTATCTGATCTCTTCAGCGATGTTACACTCAATTCAACTGTATATCATGTATTAACTGTATTATTTAATAGCCAACTTCTTTTAGTGAAAAATATTTTCAAAATAATTGAAGACTTTTTAAAAATAAAATATTTTAAAATTTTACAAAACCGACCCTTAACATGTTCATTCACTTAGCTCTTTAATTTTATGACAGTTAATCAGGGTTGTTAAAAACCCAGGGTTTTTTTTTTCCGAGAAAACCCAGCCCACTGGATTTTATCAGTGTTTTTATACAATATATATTCTCCATAGTATGAAATTGCCAAGATTTGTGCTTATGGGCATATTAAATTGTAAGAAACAAATTTACAAAAGTGTACTAAAAAGATTAATATTAGCTATAATGTGTCAATCAAGTTATAAAATTTGATATTTCACAATTCAGATAGAAGTATGATATTTTAATTAACTATATTTAAATTGATCCATGGAAATTGGTAATTTTACACAATGTTTTAAGTTTAAATGAACTTATTTAAGAAGTTTATGCCATGTTTTTGAACATCTGTTGTACTGAAAAAGCTAACTTTCAAATTCTGAAGTACTTTACGCTCAGTGGAACGTACGCTTTGTCCTTGACCACGGCAGAATTGCCTCCAAATAGGGGTCACTAACCGAGGCTGACGAAGAAAAGGATTTTGCTGGCCTCGTAGTAACCTACTCTTTTCGTGAACGAAGCATTTAAATGTGTGTCACTTTATATAATTACTTTTTGACTGTTTGATCATTATTGATTCGATGTTAGAGTACACATAAGATACAAATAGGGTTAGGGTTATAAGGACAATCGTAAACATTGTACCATGTTTTATCAGACTTTGTAATGAGCATTTCAGGGACCCAAGCCAGTTGGATTCATATTTCATATCCATATAGTTGTAAATTTCCAAGAATAAATATAACAAAAATCTCACGTGGACACCGCATAACTTCTTTGTACGTCTATTAAATCATAAATATTTTCGGTGCACTTCATCAGAACTTATTTCATTTGAAAGAGATACAATGCTCTAAAAATACTAAGGTTTAGTGATTTCTAGTCAAATATTCGATATATCGCCGAGCCGGGTTATGTTTGAAAAAATTATTTTTAGCGCTTAATTTGGCGATATTTCGCCAAAAGCCCACAAGCATGAGATAGTTTATGAGATTTAGAGAATCGCCGAAATAGTGGTTGACCAGACTTTTAATGAATTGTATTGAAACTATCCATGGACCTTAATGTATAGATAGTCTTTTGCTTGAGCTTTAAATATTATTTCTAGAAAAAGGGGTCAGAATATAAAAAAAAAATATTAACTATAGGATGTAATGTTAAAAATAGAAACGCAAAATTCGGGAAAGCACGCTAGATAAAGTCAGGGAAGAGCGTGATAGCTGTCAGGGAAAATCAGGGAAGCAAAAGCTATGAAATCTGTAGAAAACCCTGTATGGTTAAAAGTTTTAAGAGTTGTGAGAAATATGTCATTATTTTTGGGTCAAATTTGGCGATACTTCAGCAAAACTCGGCAAGGTAGATGAAAAATGGAGGATTTTGGGCATGGCCCAAATAATGACTGACTATTGACATAATATTTTAAATATGTCCACAGATCTTAATACAATTCAATTCTTTTGGGTGGCCCTGTAAATAAACTATCCGGTATACTGGAACCAAAGAAGGAGGTGCACAGCCAGATGTTACAACAATCCTAAATATAAAATTTCAACATTCTACGACTAATAGTTTTTGAGATATGCTTGTTATACTTACATACGTCTGTACATTCAGACATTAGGGAAAAACTAGTCAAAATGGACTTGCGGTTGGTTAAAATGGGTTGTACATACATAGGTACGTACATATATACATCCATACGTTGAGATGCCTCGCCAAAACTTTTCAAAATAAATTTAGAGATAGTCAAAATAGATTTTTTTTTTTCGTCATAATTTGCCATACCGAAATTTTTCGCCACCACTATATTCCTTTTTACTTCGTACAAGGAAGTAAAAATAAACTAAATACTTTTCTCTCGTGTAAATTTCCCTGCTCGTGTAAATTCATAAATATTTTTAAAAACGTTTCTTCCGCCTAGTCTTCTTACCTTAATGATTTTGTAGCTTTGTATACCTGCACAGGATCATTTATTATAATTTCCAAAATTTACTGTTTAAAAATTTTGAAAATTCATTTTGATAAACAAATGAAAGACACACATACAAGTCACATTTAGAAATAGGCGATATAGGCTATTACTAGAATATTTGATAATTCTGTGAATTTATAAAACAATTCTTTCTAATTACAAAATGCCTCACCATGGCACAGTGGTTATGTGACTGAAAATGGTAAAGGGCTTAAGTGTGAAGGTTCCGGATTCGGGTTCTATCGCGCGGCTGTCGATCTAACGGTCTGGAGTTTTGGCAGGCTTTCTCGGTATGAAACGCGAATACGCGTTATAGCTTAGCGTTGCCATAATCACACAAACAGACAAAACTAATTACAAAATTTTTATAACCTTTCCCCCCCTAAGAAAAATAAAACTGAACGGCTACAAATAAACTGTAGTAATGAAACATGTAGTTTAATATTAGAATATTAGATGACTGTTTTCATTTTTAAACAGTTCTATTTCATAGATTAGACCTTTGGAGAAGACTGTGTTTGCTACGGTTTTTACAATTCTTATAGTCATATTCCAACTGTCATTTTTTGTGAAAGTACTGGAATTGTTTTTAAAAAATAGCATTAACAGCATCAATTTAGGAGCAAAGTTGTACAGATCTCATCAGATTTTAATTCGGGATGAATGGAGTATAATTTTGTCCGATACGATTACCACTATATAGCACACATACACACACACACACACAAAAAGAAAGTTACTGAAGAAGTTAAATTAACTTTGAATTATTCTCATTTGAAAAGAAGAATCCTAGTTCGTTTAAAATTGTGATCAGGAAAATTTAATATTGTTCTGTCCATTGAGCTTGGGCTGGGCTCATTTCACTTAGACAAACTTATCTATCTTAGGTGGCATCTTAAAATATTACGTTATTTTTAAGTGCGTAAACGATCCAGTGAATTTTATACTTCATTCCTATCGTACACGAAAAGTGCAGATTAATATTGCGTGGCAATAGGTATATTTTACGTGGGCGCAACATCTTCAAAGCGTTCCGTGATATTTACTCGAGGATTCAGACTACGAAATAGAACTTGGGTGTGTTGATGTAAAGCATTTAACAATTCTATAAATTTTCATTATTTTGAAGCCATGTGAAATACATTCGTTTTCATTTTTAATTCATCGAATTCTTTCTGCTATACTTCTATGTTATATTAATAGCAGTTCCTGACTTCTTACACAGAAAAATTATTAAACAACGCAACTTGGAATCTTGATGCCGTCATTCATTTTTATCCGTACAACAAGCGGATAAAGGTATAAACTTAAGCTTACTTCGTTTATACCGTTTTAAATTGCGATATGTCGTGTTTTCACTGGTGTAACTGAGAATTTTAAAGTTTTAGATGGAGTTACTATATACAGTCTTTACTATTTGCATTTCACATATACTTTCATGGGGGAAAATCTCTAGAAAGGGCAAAAATTTTAGGAGGAAGGGCAGGGCTTAATTTGGCCGGAGCTCAGCTCCGGTACTTCTTTTTTTTTTTTTTTTTTTTTTTTTGAGTGAATTTTTACATATTGGGCAAAACCAACCGGAGTTCATGAATATTGGGCTCCGGACCCCACCATTACATATTAATTTGTCATTTTTACGCTTTTCACACACACATCGATTTTAACAGGCACACCACACAGGATTCGTTTCGTCTCAAACCAATTCTAGCATCCTGAAACCGATTTCAGTCAGCTTAGCAGAAGCCAATCTATCTGTGACGTATCTTGGTGCAGAACAATTAGTTGCGGTCATTTTTAATAGAACTTCTGTTACGTTTGGCAGAAAAGAAGGACTATGTAAGAAACTGTTGGATATGTTTCCTAATATAATTATTTGGGATTGTATGAGTCATCGCCTAGAACTCCGCGTCGCTGATGCAGTAAAATTAGTTGCAGGAATAAATAACTTTAAAATTTTCATGGAGAAATTAAAAAATATATATCACAGTTCACCAAAAAACCAACGACAGCTTATTGAGTGTGCTGTAAATATAGGACATTACATCATACCAAATGCCACATTTTTAACGAGCAACTGTTCAACAAATGTTTAACATTTTCTAAGTAATTTGAATTTTCTTGAATTTCCTAGTCTTCATAATTATGGTATATAAATTTTTTTGTTTCTTCATGTGTTAAAAATTATGACATTATTTCTTTCACTTGTTTTTATTGAGTATTTCAATCACTTCTACATTACTTTAACAGTCTTTTTTTAACTTTATTTCTTTTATTTAGGAGAAACTAAAATTACTTTACATGTTGTGCCGTAAAGCGTGCAAAAATCTAAAATCTGTTTCAAGGTCTGCTCCCAATTTGCAGATTTTGGGTCTTCTACTGTATATTATTCATATTCCTTCATGCTAATTTCAGATCATTTATTATTAACCGTTTTGTGAAATATTTATTTGTGTGATTATGGCAACGCTACGCTAGGGCGATTTGTCAAGGATGGGGGATGCCTTGGAGGGAGGACTTTCTAAGGGTAAAATAAAATAATAAAAAACTTTGTAAAATAACACCATAAAGATTACTTGATTACTTTCTAAGGGGTTTTATCGCGTATTCATGTTACATCTGGAGAAAACCTACCGAAACTCCAGACCGTTAGATCGACAGCCGCGCGATGGGACCTGAACCCGGGATCTTCACACTTCGGCCGTCTACCATTTTCAGTGATATTACAACTGTGCCATATGAAATAATAAAAATATGTCAAATACTATTGCGCGGGAAAATATTTGAATTATTATTTTAATTGAATGTTCTACCTTCCAAGTACCGAAGGGGTAGCTCGGACTTATAGTACGCCGCTGTATATGAGCATAAGCTCGAGAATATTAGGGCTCCGGTACTTCTTTTGCTAGAAATTAAGCCCTGAGGAAGAGTTTAACTAAACCTCCCCCTTTTTACATTAATCTTTGTTATGAAAATGGAAATTCTACTCTAAAAGGCTAAAATTTAAAATTAAACATTTGCTGTTTTTTGTGTACTTGAATTTTTTAATAATCCAAATAGAGCAAAATTATGCTTTTCTGGGAACCAGTTACCGTTACAGTAGCATTTATCAATTCTTAGTTACATTTCGGCAGTATTTATCTTGGTAAATGAAAACAAGTAAATGATAAAGTTTGTGATGTTTTCGGAGTTTCACGCATTTTAAAAAATGTTACTGTAGTTAAATCATTAATTAAACATACTGGCCAAATGACTTGTCACTTCTATAAATATTTGATTTACCCCTTTTGCTTTGTAAATCACATTTACTAGTCTTCGTTACTGTGTTCAAATTGATTTTTTTAAAACTTGTAGAGTATATGTAGTTGTCTGCTTTCCTTGCTTTTCTTCACAATGCGCTTAAATTTTTTTAAAGTCGCGTTTAGTCATTTTTGGGGGTATATGCTCCCTTGATGTTGAAGCTTTTGTGCTACCTTCAGTTAAACATGCTTTATACATACTTAGTACGCTTCTATTTGATATTTTAAATTGGTTTGAAATGTCATGTCTTTTTACGCAATTTTCTCTTTGATGACATCTGAAAACAAAAACAACCAGTTTTAGAAAGTCCAAACATTAGTTTTTGAGCGATATTCGGGGGTATTTTCTATTACTACAATTCAGCGGGGGGAAAAAGGATGATAAAAATTGACACTTGACAAGTCATTTGGACACTGGGTTTTTATTTAAAAATAAACAAAAATGAGAGGCGAAATGTAAAGTAAACAGTTTTAATAGTCAATTCGAATGTTTTTCATAGTACTGTAATTTCTGAAAATAGTATTAATAACAACTATGCAATAAAATCATTTTTGCGAAGTTTTCCCTTCAAAATATATTTTGTAAATATTTCCTTGCATTTGTGTATAACAGTATTTGAACTTGAATGAACACTTTGAAATTGCGTAAGCTTGTAATAATTTTTTTGTGTCGATGAAACCATAAATGAAAGTATGTATATGCCATGACTTCATTACCTCCTTCACACTTTTTTTCTACCTCTCTAGTTAGACTGTTGAAAAGACTGGTAATTCTAGTGGGAAATGTCTTTTTAACCTTTGTAAGCCGGAAGCAAAACCAGGAAATTGTACAGCTATGTATAGTCTGACGTCAACCGTTGAGGTCTGATAAAATTTACTAAGTAGGGTCCAGTAAATGACTCTTTGCACTGATTATTATATGTTTACTTATTTATTTTGTTATGAAAAATATTAATTGTACATTTCAAACTTCAGAATGATTGTAATTAGAAGCGGATTATTCACTTCCGATTAAATTCAGTTAACGAATCTATCTAATTTCGAAGTTTATGGTGGTTTTTTTTACGCATACCACATCTCGATTGATTTCGACACATAATTTACACATTTTTCAGTACTATGCTATAATACTGTATTGGCCCAAATATAACGTGGTATTTTTTGACTGATCATTTCCCGCTAAAAACCCGACTCGCGCTAAATTCGAGGCCTTAAATATAGGATTTTTTAAATTATCGTCATGAAAAATTTCGGGGCCACAATACGGTAATTCCAATGTTATTGTATGTTTGGATTTCGAAAAATGTTCTAGCTGCTGGGTGGACAATTTTGTTTCAGTTTCGGTTTTTCATAGTTTCACTGCCAAAAAAGTTAATTTTTCGCAATTTTTACTAGTATTACCTTTCTATGCTTAAAATAAATTATGTATAGTTATCTGGAAAGCCAATTGTAGGATTTCACTATTGTAACAAACATGATTCTGGTTGAATAGAACAAGATATCTTTACAATAAATAAAAACTTTGCGAAAAAATACACATAAAATGATACTTATAACAAGATACGATCGTTTCAACTGAAAATTTATTCAGTCTTCGTCAGTCAAAGCTCTTCGTCTCACAAAACCATGGACAAAACAGTGGGAACTGAAAAAGATAAACAAACAAGCACGTTGCCACTTGCAAAAGGGAAAAGGAAAGAACCACGGCCATTAAAGGAAGGGGGAGAAAGAGGATAGGATAAAAAGAAAAGAATAAAATAAGGACAAACAAAAATATATAAACAAATAATAATACCAATAATAATAAAAAGCAAAAAAGAACACCAACATACACAAAAAACAAAACAAAACAGAAGAAACGAAAAACTAAAAACAAAAATAACATAAAAACACAAATAACTTTTTTTAATACACATACAGGACAGTACTTTAATTTTTTTATAATATAAATGTAATAAAATAATAATGAACATAAAGGAAAGACAGAAACACACTCACGAAAAACCAAATCAAAATAAAATTTTAAAAAAAAGGAGAAAGAAAGAAAACTGGCAGTAGAAGAAAGAAGGGGGGGGAGTGAGTGGAGAAAGAAAGTGAATAGAGCCTTACAACAGCAGCTTCCAAGCAGAATGAACAAAAGGAATGGAAGAACTATCGTTCACAAGACGTTCCAAGTTCTGGGTAATGGAAAAACCATCCAAAAAATCAAGATGGGACAAAGACTGAGGGGTGCACAGTATCTTGGTGACAAATCTTTTGTGAGACGAAGCGCTTTGACTGACGAAGACTAAATAAATTTTCAGTCTAAACGATCGTATCTTGTTGTAAGTATCATTTTATGTCCCCCCCCCCCACACACAAAGTTTTTATTTATTTTAAAGTTTAGCACCAGTATTTTTGAGTGTTTTTCCCCATATATCTTTAGTTAAGGACTTAATGACAGTAAAAAAAATCAATAAATAAATGAACAAGAACTAAAATAAAATATGTAAATATTAATAAAAAACAACCTGATAGTTAAAAAAAATATCAAACACGAAGGAAAACGCGCAACAGGAAAAAAAAAAGTTTTTATTAAATATCTGCACAACCCCTCATAACTGAATTTTCAAGCGCTAAAATAACTGCAATTCACAAAAAAAGTTTAATTTTTAATTTTCAATATGTTATTAAATGTTAAAAAAATGAATTTTTTTTTGCAAATGGCTTTTCAAAATCTGAACTTCATTGTTTTCATTGATTTTTTTTTTTTTTTTTTTTTTTTTTTGTATACAATGTCGCCTTAAATAGATTTTCTTTTTTAAATTTTACGGTCCTTTATAAAACTTATGGCATCAAGAGTAGCTGCATGTAATTAGAAACTTTTATGTAATTGGAAGTTGGAATTAACGTTAACGAGTTAAAATTAAAAAATGTGCCACAATAACCTGTTTAATTTGAAATACGCTGCAAACGCATGTTTTTCGGCTAGTCCTGCTATTATGAGTAATATCTAGCCATTACACATAATATCCAGATCGAAATGAATTAAATTTTTATAATGAGACTGTTTTAATTACTTAAGCATTTGTTATAGCATTTCATGATCTTAAAAGTACGTAAGCAAACAAGATTAATTTTACATTATTTTATATTTTTGTAACTAAAGGTGTCACAAATTATGGAAGATACTTCGACATTTATTTAAAAGCTATCGTAAAATATTTTAAAGATGTAGTACAAAAATGTGATATGTACTTATTAAAAAAATGTTTTTCTTTTCAAATTTTAATTTCATAGCATCTGGAGTATTCTATTCAAAATCAACGGCACATGACGAGAATTCTTAAAATAAGTACATAAAGTAATAATAATCGAAACTATTTCCTCTGTTTGGTGGGAAGGTGCAAGGCAGGAACTGCGCTCTTCGAACGAACTCTGGATGCGGGAATCTTAATGATGATAGTTGGAGGATTTTCCTTACTTATAAGAGAATGTATAAAACTTTTTATTTTACTATTATTCTAAACTTTGTTTCCTCCTTACCATTAATGAGGAATAAAGGTTGAGCCCAACAATTCATTTTATAGATTGATTGCATTATTAGTATTTTGTTCATACTTTTTTCGCACATATTTGCATTACCTACTATAGTTATTTATACTTATCGGTTTAATCTAGTTATAGAGAAAGCGGCAATTTATTATCTTGAAAAATAATCTCATTTTTTTTTTAGTTAATGTTCAAAATTATCTTTAATTACATTAAACTTCCGTTTTATTTTTAATTAATTATTTATTTTGGAGGGGGGGGGATGGTGTATGTAGCACTACTTAAATGCAAATACAAAAAGAAAATTTCAAGAAGTGAATTGTGAGAAGAAAAAATTAATTAATTAAAATAAAATAAAAAAAACATTACTCGATAAGGATATTTCTGGGTGGTGTTCGGAAAGCGATTAGCTCCAAAAGTTTTAAAATTTTTGTCTGAAGCAATTGTAATTTATAGTTCCTACTTTTTTTTTTTTTTTTTTCAAATTTAAATTTATTGGGGTCAGTGAAAGTTAAGTTGAAATGTTAGAGCAATCACTTTTTCTTTATAGTTTCAGTTACTTTTTTTTCAAAATTTGGAATTCAAAAATATGTTCACAATGGGACGGGGGCGATGTGAAGAACTAAATTCGTTTATCCCTCCTATTTGTTACTTTAAATGTACATGCTTAATTAGCGTTAAAATCTTATACTGCCCCTCAGTGGCTCTTTTGCATCTATCCCGATGTCCAGTCCTTTCTGCTGTAGGTGTGTGATTGCGATTTTGCAAGCCAGTATAGTCAACTTATGGACAAATGCTGAACTTTATTTGTTCTGTTTTGTTTTTGTATTTTTCATAGTTAAATTCGGCTGTCATTGGAGAGCGGGGAAGGAAAAAAAAGTGTTAAAAGTCCAAGCATTTGCGGAGATGTGAAAGTCATATTTATTTTTACGGATTATGCGGTTTTATTTCTCTCCTCAACGCTCCGGAGGTATGATCAACAAGGATCCTCCGCTAAGCAGTGGCGTGCTTCGGTCTGCTAGTTCGCATTTTAGAAATAAAAGATGATAAAACGAAAACACAAAGCAAAACTGGACTGACAGCTTTTTCACTACAAACCACTTGCTTCGATGGGGCAAAGACGAAGTATCACCACGCATTGCAGCAGACGCGGCCCAGATTTCGTTCAGGCCCTAACATTCGGAGCTCTTCCGATCTTTTTGTATATAGTTATGAAATAATACCGTTTTGTGTATCTGGATGGATTGAATTCCAGTGCCATAATAGATCTGCCAAGATGGTTCATCTTGCGGCTCCATTATTCTTGGTCCGGGATCGAGATGACTACCAGCTAATTCTGGTGAGTTGGACCGGGAGAAAAGGCCCATTTTTGGGCAGTGTTTTCATTGAGTAGGTGGATTTATCCATCTGCATATACTTCGCCGTTTTTAGTTGTTTTAATTAGTTACTACCGGCGTTTAGATAGTGCACGAAGATAAACGTGGATTGGAATGTGCCATCTTTTGGATTAATTTTCAACTTCTTATTGGATAATGTGAAACACCGGGAATCCTTATCCGGAAGAGAGATGGATGACATTTCGGCTGTTCAAGTGTGTTCATAAATTGGAATATATATATATATATATATATATATATATATATATATATATACACATACATATATATTTTATTTATTAATAGTGCATTTTTATAGATTTATGCTAACAAGTAGTAAAATCAGTGTGTTTTCGTATGGGATAAAAATAATGATACTGATATAAATATCTGCAGAGTTATAAATACTTCGTTTTTTCTATCACAGCACATGTAATAATGAAAATGAATTTATTTAAAAATAATTTAATGATTGTTATTTAATTTTACATTTGTTATTAAAAAAATAAGCTCTGTGTATGTATGTGTATATATATATATACACATGCATACATACATAGAGCAACCAAATGTACACGCTTCCTGTACATTTGGAACCTGTAAACCAGAAACCTGTAACTTAACTAACAAGCACACCAGTCTCCCTCTGATGGATTAGCTGGTTATAATGTTTTTATTTGGTTCTTTTCTTATACAAGTGTGTTTCTTTGACAAAGACTGGGGTTTTTTGGGTTTTATCTTACAATTTAACTATATACACACACACACACACATTTTCAAAAAAAAAAAAAAAAGATTTTTGCTGATGAATTGTCCAGTTTTTTAAACGATTTCTGTAACATTTGGTGCTTTATGATAAATGTCTGCATGCCTGAGCTACCACAATTATAATATATATTCCAGACAGTGGTGTAGCCTCGGGAGGGGTCACAACCTCTCCTCCACCACCATGAACAACTTTTTGCCATATGAAATGTATGTTCTTCACTCCCTTATCACACACACATATATACATATATGTGAGTTGCAGTAGTCGTAACCCCCCCTCCCCCAATGAAAAATTTCTTGCTATGCCATTGATTCCAGACTTTAATGCAAACAATTATATTGTATACAGTAATTCTCTCTCTCACTCTCTGTCTCTCTCTCTCTCCCCCCCTCTCTCTCTCTCTCTATATATATATATATATATATATACAGAGAGAGAGAAAGAGGGAGAATGCTCTTACCAAGGCACCCCTCATCCTTGGCAGATAGCCCTTAAGTTGCTTTGCCATAACATAGCATAACTCAATTACGATACAAAATTATTTATTTGGCCAGTGATGTAACTTTTGCATTACTGTTTGATTGAAGTTATTGACTTTATGTAATAAATACATTTTTAAAAATCTGGAAAGTATTATATATATCAGGATTCTCCTAAGCTTTTCTAACTGGGTAGATTTATTGGCAAATTTTACTGCCCTTTGGGAAAATATATGAGGATATCATTCTCATTGCTTTAATTTGTTCTAGTTTTACCTATGTCTGCTTCATAATGCTGCTCAGCTGACAAAATCTTTATGGAAAACACTACATGCAGTCCCTGAACACATTATTGTGACTACTAAACCTTTTCTAACCACTACACCAGTGTTTGCCTTCAATACCAGTAAATCCATACAAATAAAAATTTGTTGGCAGTGTTTTGTTCATAGAAGTTTTACCTTAAAAAGAAGGGGGGGGATATATATATTTGTAGGTGGTGACATGAAAATGGCCAGGGATTGTACATAGCATAAGTAAGTTATATGAAGTAGTTTAATTACTTAACTTATATCTCTTTAGGTAATCTTGTTGTACATACAGTGATCTCACCAGAAATCTTTCTCAGTCAGATGGCATTATGGAGCTGTAATATATAATTCTATCGAATTAAAGCAATGGAAATAATATTCTAATCTTTCTGCTGTTCTGTCAGCAAAACTTGTTGAGCGATGCCCCTGTTCAGAAACCCATATGCATTTTAATACATAAGTTCCCTGTCATTATGTGTCTTTAAAGCACTCTAGGTTTATAATAGTTGTAGTCTGAAAAGGGTAGAATGAGTTCTAAGAGTGAAATGTGGTCTAATGGTATCAATATGCCATGTGTATTGTTAGAAAAAAATTTCAATATTTCTTTTTATCTATAATTCTCCTGAACTTCTCATTGTTCCTTTTACAGCCCTGCTAAAAATCAAAAATATAGAAAACTTCGATTATTTAAACTATTCAATTTTTAAAAATAATTAATGCTATTGAATGATGTTAGTTCTTTTCTTATTATTTTGTTATTTTTTAGATCATATAAAACTTTTCAAAATTGATAGATGACAGCTTGAAAAAAAAGTATAATATCATCTATTAATTATATCTTCTAAAACGATAAACAAACTGAGAATCGATTTATCTCTTACTATATATAAGTATATGAGTTCTGTGAATACAGAATAATTCTATTCTTGTGTATTTTAATGCAATGATGAGAGGATTACACTTTGTTAGCACAAATTCCTGAAAAAACATTACCTGTGACTAACCTACTCCAAAGTGAAAATTTTCTACCAGCCATAGTGACTGGTAAGGCTTATTTTTTACCTTACCGGCCACTTAGAATAATCTGCAAGCCACATTCATAATAAAGATGAAGCAAGGATTTAAATTTATTTTAGATATTTAAATTCTCACTGAAAGGAAACAGCAAAAATATTTGTAACGTAATAGGTAAATCCTAAGAAATTTGAGAATTTTCAATGCATTCAGTTTAATTTTGTTTACTACATGACAATCAGCAATTGCCACTCACTATCGTTTTATCAAGACTCACTATTCTGATGTTCTTGAATATTTTCTCATCTGTAGAGCATAACTCACCAATGTGGCAAGTGGACCTAAATTTTTACTAGCAAGTAAGGATTTTTTAATCAACATATAGTGAGTGGTGATAGACATTCGTAATGGTTGTCCTTGACACTTTTCAAGCCGTGTCATTCCACGGATTGACGACTGACATGACTAATAAAAAAATGGGACCCCTGCATCACTTACTAAAGAATAAATCACATCAATGCTATATATTTCCCAATTTTAACTCAATGTTAATTTCTCTTATTTCTTAAAACAGTTTACATAATCTGGTCAAACTTAAATGCAGTTTTGCTGTGCATTCATTATGACATAAGTATTCTCAATATAAGTATCTATTTACAGTGCATAAAAATATCCTTTTTTTGCCTTTTGTCATCATTTTTTTTTTGTGCCATTACACTTTTTTTTAATTTCTGTAGTTTTGCTGTTGCAATTTTATTGTTTGATTAGTTGTGTAGGCATCTGTTTGAATGTGTGCATATATGCAATGTTTTTTCTTATCTTTTTGTGGTAATTTTTTAAATGAGATAACTCAAAATGATAGGTGGTCTTGTAAGGAACATTTTTTAAAACTTCTGAGTAGGGATGCACCGAATATTCGGTTGGTATTCAGTATACTGCCTATTCGGCAGACAAACCGAATATTTGGTTCGGACGAATACTTAAATATTCGGCTACCGAATAGTAAACAAATTGAAGTATTTACCAATCGGTAAACAAATACATATTTTTTATATCATGAATGAAAGATACAGTATAGTACCATAGTACTAAATTGATTCAAGTTGTTACTTACTAATATCACATGTGAATAAGCGTTAGAAACCCTTAGAAAGTCCTCCTATTAAGGCCATCCTTGGCAGATAGCCCTAACATAGCGTTCCACAATCATACAAAAAACAAATATCACAATGAAATTAGTTTTAATGTAAGTTTAGTTAATTAGGTTAGTTAATATTAGTTTTCTTAAATCTTATGATACATTACATTAACCTTGCTATTACTAACTGATTTAAATTTGAAACAGTAACCAGAAAAAAATCTCTTAACATTAAGTGTTCATAAATATGTAAAGTCAATTAACTGCTAATTTTTTTAGTAAAATATGCAGGTAAAAAAATTAGCAGCATTTCACTAATATTTAAAGTTTTACACCCAT
The DNA here is from genome assembly GCA_038373885.1 of Cheiracanthium punctorium. NCBI lineage: Eukaryota > Metazoa > Arthropoda > Arachnida > Araneae > Cheiracanthiidae > Cheiracanthium > Cheiracanthium punctorium. The sequence continues at coordinate 386,660 of JAWZYV010012686.1, read as the reverse complement.
ATGAAATATTAAAATAAATAAAAACTTAATTAAAAAAAACTTATTAGGTTACTTATAAGGCGTAACGATCGTTTTGACCAAAAAATTCTTTCGGTCTTCATCAGACAAGCTCTTCCGTCTTACTGAGCAGAGGGAACTGTTTTTTTTTTCCCCAAAGTTTTTATTTGTTTTATCATTTAACACTAGTATTTTGAGTGTTTTTTCATATGAACTATTGTTTAAGAAAAAACTAATTATATTAATCATTGCAATCAAAGTTTAATAATGGTTTAATAAGTTTAATAAATTAAGTATTCGATATTTGGTTCGAATTTCAATCGAATATTCGGTATTCAGCAAAATATGGTATTCGGTGCATCCCTACTTCTGAGTGAACAAGATTTCTCTTCTAGTTGTGTTTTTTATTTTTTTAAATTCAACCTTTTATCAAAGTATTTTGTTTCAGTATTCATTATTTTATACTTCAGCAAAAATTATCATCATTTCAAAATTGAAAGTAATATCTATCTATTTATCTCTATCTACATAGATATATGAATAAATCATAATTTTATTCTAATGAATATTTGTCATATGCAATCAGTGTTAAATTTTAAAATTGTAGCATTGCTGATATATACATTTATTCCTCCTTATTTCAGGCAAAACAAAGAGCATCAGTTCTGTGGCTTTTGTCGAAAGCTTATATGCCTAAAATTCCACCTGAGCTTTATGAGCCTTGCTACAGAGATCAAGAGGTAAACATGCATTTTTCCTAAAGTTAAATATGAATGATTGTTTTAATTTTTTTACTCTAAAAAGTGATGCAACTTTTATACAGTTGAAGAACTAAATTATATCTGGTAAAAAAGATATATTGATTATTATTATTATTTCTTTATTTTTATTTTTATTTTTTTTAAATCTGAACTACACATTCTCATTAATGGTAAAACTATAAGACTTATGGGAGGGGGAGGGAAAGCATAAAATTTGTAATGTGCTTGAGCATATTAAAAAGAATTTCTTTTAGACAAAACCCTTAGGTTTATTGTTTATAAGAGTGCATGGTAGAGTTAATAAAGAGACATTATGAATTTTCCTGATTCTCTGATGTGCTGTTTTTAGAATTGTTTCAAGAGCCATTAGTGTACTTTTTTTGTTCTTTTATTTTCAAATACAGCTTTAATTATCTTCCTATTGTCTTTCGTCTTTGCAGTTCTACAAGGCAATAGACAATCTGGCATCATGGATTTCGATGAAATTCTAAATAATTTTAGAGGCCCACTAATGGAGTAAAATGCCAAAATCGAAACACTTGAATATTTTCAAGAGAGGTGCCATTAAAAAATTTTTATTAGCTATTGTGTCTTAATAATTTCAACAATGAATCAACTTTATTTATGCATTTAAAAAAATATTTTGGGTATTGGTCAAAGACCCTGATTCAATGGTTCTCAACCTTTTCTCCTGGCAAACCTTTTTTAAAAATCCAAAAGAAATTTAACTGATTTTGTAGTTAATGTTCATTAGTATATTACATTTACGATTTCCCTTTATACACTTCACAAACGTGTGGGAATTTGCGAACACCAGTTGCAAACGAATGCCTTAGATTATGCACACCCATGGAACCACTACTATTGATCATGACATGTTGTTGAAATTTCTGGTACTTACGTATTATCCTAGCGTTCTGCCAAGATGAGCGATTTTATGCCAAGGTAAATGCCGGGACACATGAAACTATTGATGATTCAGAATACGATTGCCAACAGTTTGCCAGCATATTTGAAGCAAAAATAGTTTGGCGGAAATGACTGCTGGGATAATACCTAAGTACCAAATTTCTTCTAATGTAAACATGTATAAATTCTTCAATTACGGTTTTCCCAAAAATGCTTGAGTTGCTTTGATGTTCTACTTCATTAAAGGACCTCTTCAACCCATCAATATTTAATCAAAATCATAAGTTTAACACCTGAGCTTTCTTTGTAAGAACAAAAGTACTTCAGTGTTTAGAATTCTAACAAAAAGTTGTAATTGTTTTTGTTAAATGAACAGATTTAGTTGTTAAATTTATTAAAGATTGAAGTTCTTAAATTTATTTCTAAAAACTGTTCTTTGCTAATATCCTTAAATACCTTACAAATGCTTTTTTCCTTTCTGTGGGCATGGACCCCCTCAACTTTGTTTAGAAAACATTTAGTTTGAAACTTTTTTTTGAAAAACTTCTAGAAATTTTACTGTTTTCACTTTTGAATATGTCACGCACTCCCTGACATATTCAAAAGTCAATATGTCATGTGAATATCTTAGCCCCACTTAATCTGTTGCATTCATCATTTGCGAATTAAGTGGTTAACACTTGAATGCAGAAAAGGATTAAAAATCACAGTAAAAAGTTTTATAATGCATACTAAGTAGGGCGATGTGAAACTCATAATATCTAAGCATTCAGGGAGAAAAGAATGATGTCATAGTAATTTCATTGTTGGATTTACATACACAAGGTGGTCATAAAAAAAACTTCGCTGATATATGGACCTAAAAATTTTCAAGGACCCTTCTGTTACAAAGGGTGTTCACACATTTTTGTAATGATTTTGATTTTCTCCATGAAGTTAAATATTAATTTGAAAATAAAAATGTGATTGGCATCAAATTGTAATAAGGCTTATTTATCGTCTGCAGCATTAAAAATATTCTTTGCTTTAAAATGTCGCTGAAAAATAAAGAATGGAACGAAGGCTATATTTTTGCGCTATCCGAAGAGAAATACTCTTATTCAGTTATTAAAAAAAGATGTCAAAATCATGGTTTTAATATTTCTACACGTAAAATAAGTGATATAATTAATATGAAAGAAAAGAAACGCCAAAGTTTATATTTCACTGGGGAAAAGTAAAAAAATGCATACCCAACAAAGGTACATACACCTCTTATTAAATCATTAGTCGCATCTCATGTTTTAAAGGAAAATCCAACTGCCCAAAGAACTATTGCAAAATCTTTAAATGTCTTTGTAGGAACTGTGAACAAAATTATAAAATCCGATTTAAAGTTAATCAAAGCAAAAAAAAAAAAAAACCATGATGTTCATCGCCTAACATCGAAACATGTTTCTTAGCATAAGACTATGTGTAAATTGTTGTAAGAAAATTATTTGGCAGGTGAAAAATGGAAATATGTAGTTACAATTGATGAAGCTTGGATACATTTATCCGACTGCAATAGAAAAAGATCGATTTACTACCGCAAAAGAGGAGAAAAAAGACTTAACAAGTGGGTTTAGAGAAAACAAGGAAAGTTTTTCTAAAAGTTTTATGTTTGTTACTGGATTTTCTCATAACGGAAAACTTAACAATAAGAAAACTAGAAAAAAATGTCAAAATTAATTCGGATTACTATCCGAAGTATGTTTTAACACCTATTTTTGAAGAAGAAATTCCATCCCTTTATCCAAGCTATCTTCACTGTGTTAAGTTCCATCAGGATAAAGCACCAAGCCATACCTCTAAATCTACTGCTCTATTTTTTGATAAAATGATAAATGAAACTGGAATTGAAACTATTCCCTTTAAATGCATCCCACCCAAGTCCCCTGATGTGTCATCTATGGATTACTGTGCATTTGGACTTTTAAAACAAGCTCTTTATAAGCGTCATCCCAAAATATTGGGTGGACTCTGGAAGATTGTGAAGGAATAGTGGAACAAAATCAGCCTTGATGTTTTAAGAAAAGGACTTTTACCTTGGAAATCAAGATTTAATATGGGCTATCAGATTGAACACATTAGAAAATAAAATTCTTATATTTATTTCTATATATATCTTAGTAAAATTGTTACAAAAATGTGTGAAACACCCTCTGTAGTTCAATATTTCTACTGTCTATTCCAGTGAATTAATGCAAATTGTGTCAGTGTCCTTTCTTTCTGTATTGACTTTGATTCTTTACTATGCCCTTCTTTGCAAATGTTTAATATTGTCAATTTTTGTCATACGTATATCATTTCAACACCATTTATGGTTTTTCAATGTGATGATCAACTTTTGCAGAAGAAAACGTGGATGCTCTCACTGGGAAAATTTTGAAAAATTTTCACTAACTATGAGAGCTTTATCGTTTTAAACAATCCCAGTCTTAAGCACATACCTCTGAATAATTGTGTCTGAAATATCATCCTGATTAGTTGAATGGGATGGCGGCTAGAGATCCATTTACCGGGGAATTTTTTTATGACCACCCTCATTCATTGATGGTTCAGTATTTTTCAAGAAATAATGTTTTAGACCTGTTTATGCATATGATCATAGCAAAATCAAATATTTTAATAATTCAAAAGAGGATGATTTAATATAATTCACCCTTGTTGCATATATAAAATGTTACATGCAACATCATTGGATTGAAGTAGTTAAAGAACTTATATATTCTCTTCGTCTTGTACTATCAATTGTTAAGGAAAATGTGTGTGAATTTATTTGCTGTGTTTACTTCCACTCAAAAACACAGTGTATTAACTGCAACGATTTGATTAAAAAAAAAAAAATTGTGCTAACTCTTCTGTAACACCATTAGTACTTATCACAAATATTTAGCTTGTTTGTTTTATTTTCTACTTTTACCTCCAAAACACTGATTCTAGTTGATGCATGACTTTTACATAAAAGCAGTTTAGCTAGCATTAAAAAAAAATACCATCCTTATATATCTGATAACTTTCAACTTTAATTTTAGGGAAATGACCGGCTTAAGCCTCAGATAGTGCATGCTTTGGCCAATGCTGAGTTGTATTGTTTAGCATTGGCCAACATTTATGCAGATCCTAATTACCACAATCTAAATCATCATGGAATTATTCAAGTCCTAACAAGAAAAGGTATTGAAATCAATGAGCCTATGGATGCAAATCTGACCGAAACCGTCTTAGTTCAAACTGCACCAATCCGCATGGTAATATTCTTGCTAATAACTTATTACAATTATTATTTAGTCATGCATGTCATTTAATCTTCTGACTGCTCAATTTCTTCAACAAAGTTGCTTAAAATAAATAATGTAATTTTCATTCAAATCTATGTAAATTTGTGAATTAAAATATGACTTTTTTTCTTTTGTAGAAAAGATTTTTTATTTAGATGTAAATAACGGAAATCTACACTCAGAAAACCATTGTAGATATTTATATGAGAAGTTTTTTTTAAAATTTCAATTAAATAATAATTGATTCTTATTTTTACACAAAATATAGTGTAAAATGTGTAAAACTTAAAGTATAATTATTCTAAATATTAAATTGTGGAAAAATGCTAAATACTCTCCAATAAACACCTCAAATGCTCCAAAATGTAACATGCCTGCAAAAATTAAGGAATGAACACACTTTGTTACTTTCACTGAAAAGTATTCTCCAAAAAAGTATTTCACTGTACTATAAATTCCTTTATTGATTTCTAAACTAATTGCTTGGACTGCTTGATACAATCATTCAGTAAGTATGGGTCATCAGATTTCTATTTCAGATGTTTAAGGGTAAAATTACTGATTCATTCATTGAACCAACATAGGAAAATGGGCTTATTCAATTACTTTTTTGAGAGACTGTACATTTCAATTACCTGCAGAAATCACATGAACAAATTTTGCTACATCTCAGTTATTCATGAAAATTGCTGCATAAACAGCTAGAGGGTTAACAGGCATTTGTAAAAACGTGTTAATGATGTACTGTATTGATTTTTTTTTTTTTTTTTCTGTGGGGGAAGAATTAATTGAAGAAAAAAATAAGTCAGAAAAAAGAAATGAATTAGAACAAAGAGTAGTAAGAGATATTTAATCCACAACAGTGTATTAAGGCTGTAGTTCAATAAAAAAAAACCTAATTCAATGCTTTTGGACACAAATTCAAATGCACTATTTGCATCAAAGACTCAAAAATATTCAGGTTCATTTTTCATAAACTGCACTAAATGCTCTAATAAATGAAAAATATGTGCCAATTATGAAAATTTTAAAAAGGTAAAATTGCTCTTCAAAAATTTCAGATGTGTGCCAACATTTTACAAAATATCCTATTTTTAAGAATTTGTTCTGAAAGATTCTTAACTGATAGAGCCTTGCAGGTTATTATAGTGTATAGTACAGCTTGTGAAGAGATATCCTAAAAATTTTCACGCTGATATAATTAGTTTATTTTTATTTATGTTTGAAAATCATATTTTTTCAAATTAGTCTTAAGTTGATTGTTGGTTCTCATCTTAATAGATAAACTGACTTCATTAAAAATGAAAGTGTTTATCTATTATATAAATGTGAAAGTTAGTTTGTTTGTTCGTCCAGGAACTCCTCCCACACTGTTCGACTGACCGGTTTGAAATTTTGCACATACACGTAAAACGACATAGAATAGTCCGTAGGCTGCTTTAAAATTCTGGAAATCCACCCGTTCCCTAATTTTATGATTTTTTGCATTTTTCAGGGTATAAAGCTTCTCAAATGTCTAATTTTAGCACATTCGTGAGCATAGTTAACATAGATTTATTTATTTATTGCTTGCAATAATTCAAGCGAGACTGATGTCATTTTGATGTCACAAGTGTAAAATACATTAAAAATCCTAACGAGGTTAACAAGTTTTAACAAAAAATTACACCACAGGCGAAATAATAAACTTCCACCCAGATTATCAGATGCTGTAGAAAATAAAATAACATGTTTTTTTTTTTTTTCTTCTTCCACTAATTCATGCTAGATATTGCAACTGAGAATGATGTCATTTTGACGTCATCAGTTTAAAAATGAGTTAGAAATCTAATTACACTAAAAGGCTTTGATGCAAAAATTTATTATTATAAAAATTACACGTATTTTGTTTAATGTGCATGTTACCAGTGGTTTTTGAGCTCTGTGATTTTTCAGAAACGTAGATAATATAAGTAATAGATAGTATTCTCATTTTTCTCTCTGGTAGTAATAGTAGATTTGTTTGGATAATATGGATTAGAGCACAGTATACCACATTAATATCTATTTCGTGAAATTAAAAGTGTTATATTCATTATTTTTCAACGATAGTCTTACTACTAACTAAACCATAATCCTACATTGTGTAATATATCCTGCGGTAGTTTCAACAAAAAGACTACTTGAACTTTTTGACATTTTGCTTTTGCATAGATAGTTACGATTATATTTTATTAAAACATTCATTTCCTATGGTGTGAAGAACAGGCACACAGCTAGTTATTTAATAAATTAAAGTAAAATTGAAACTTAACAAGTTTTGAATTGTCACAAATTGTTAAGTAGTAACAAAAGTAAAGGCCTACTCTTGAAAAACATGACTTTTGCTTGTTGTAGATACTCACCAGTCTCAGTATTACACACTTTTCCTTTTTATCCAAAAGGAAAGGAGCACTACTTATCAGGAGGGTATCTCTACTTATTAGAGGTACGGAATTTTCATTTTTACAAAATAGATGCAAATTTATGCAAAATTTTCGTATAATTGCAAATAGATGCAATATACAGGGTGATTTGCTATCAGACTAACAAACTTACAGGGGGTGTAAAGGGTACAGAGACGGTTCAGTATCACATAGCTATGTGAGGTCGGAAATGTCGTCTTCATGTACCTGTTAATAATCACTTTGGAAGAAGTGTTGAAGTGTGAGTCTAATTTCTTAACCCAGTTTCATAAACAAATTCTCAGACAATTTCATAAATGTAATGAAAGAAACAATTCTGAAAGAACAATTTTTATCAAGTGCAATTGGTGAAAGAGAGATCAGTTTTTGAAAAACCATGGTCAGAATGTTTACAATCATTTGAACACTTCTTCTAAAGTGATTATTAACAGATACATGAAGACAATGCTTCCGACCCCCATTGCTATGTTATTCTGAACCGTCTCTTTATCCCCTATTTGTCAATGGGGTAATGAATCACCCTGTATTAGCAATTTCTGAATAGACGCGAATTTGTTGGAAAAATTCTTATTTTTGTAAATAGGTGCAAAATACAGCCTTTAAAAAAAAGAAAAAAAGAAAATAATGTTAAAAATTTTTTTAAACGAAATTCAAGAATCAAATAAGTGTCATATCTAAGCTGTGCCCGATAGTTCGGGCACAGCTCAGATTGGTTTATATGACATTTTTTCATTAGAAAAAAAAGTCATTAACTAACGAATTAGAAGATTCAAGTTTGCTCAACATTTGTGGAACAAATTAGAAGGCTTGAAAGCAACTCTTGAACAACAAAGTCGGGTGATTTGTATTTAAATGCAATGCTAAAATCCACATTTGAAAAAATTTTCAATAAACTTACTTTGCACCTGAAATTAAATACAACAAATTAAGCACACTGTTCAGTTATTTTGTAATAAAATTTAAAGTGGCTGCAAGTATGACCACTTTAAATTTTATTGCTTGAAAGCTTTTCAAAAATTCCTTTCTTCAGAGCACTTCCTCAAAATGAACTTCTGGATGGATATACCCATTTTCATTGCCTAATGTTGTAATCAAAAGGCAGGAATGAAAATCCCAATGTTAAGAACATATTATGAGCTATTTAAATGCTCTTTTCCAACCTTTCCTGTAGCAACTTTGTGGAGCATTTGGAACCCAACAAATAGCATAGACGCAGAACATTTCTTTCATAATTTCGGGCATTGTTACTGACCGAAGAACAACTCTAAAACAGTCAAGTGTTGAAATTACAACAACATAACTTTTAATGAATATTGAATATAAATTTTAAATGTATAAAGTATGTTTTACAAGTAGCTTATGTAAATTTTAGCAAAATTTTAAAATTTCACATTTTTTTCCCCCTGTGAAATTTCTGTTTTTTAAATGCGAAAATTCCGTACCTCTACTTATCACATATCACACAACTTAATTAAAAACTTATCACATAACTCCCATAAACTAGTAAAGTGCTTGATGAACTTGCTTTCAAAAAGCATGACATAATATTTCTTTATGCTGATGCACTCACTGCTTCAGCCAAAAGTCTAATGTTGAGAAACTGCTGATCAGTGGTATTATTTAACTCAATTGTTGAGCATATAAAATACTCAGCCAGACAATATCAGTAACCAAATTTCCAATCCTGATAGTAAATCACCTTTCACCACAGTTTTATTAGATTTTCTGGGAGGTTATTCGAAAATTCTTATTTTAATATAAGCCAGTTGATTCTATAGGTGTATTGCTACAACTATTGTTATGTTTATGAAACAGAAGAAAGGATTGATCTATGAAAAGTTTAGAATTTATATTTAGAAGGAAAATTTAACTTAACTGGTATAAGGGGAATTGTAAAACATATCCCAGAATCGAATAACCAAATTGTTAGTTAAATGGCTTGCATCCTACCCATATTCATAAAATTGCTGACTTGAATCGCACCTACCTGTTCAGATCCAGATTTGACTGTAAATTATAGTTATTGCTCTAATTAGCTGCTGTGTGACCAAATTGACTGTACTTTGACAAACCAAACCGAATTCAGATAGATTAAAACTACATTGTTTTAATAGAAAATACAACTTCACATTTGCTTATAGATGGAAAAACAAGTTTTGCTAAGTAAAATTCATCACAACTTTTAAAATACTTCTTGTGTCATTTCTTTCTAAACCTTGGCACCGTATAATTTTCATTTATGATGCTTTAAAAAACATACTTTGTTTTGTATGCATGTAATTTTTGTGAGGATAGCTAAAAGGAATAATATCATTAGAATCAAAATACAGATCAATCGAGGAATATTTTCCATGGTCCCATTTTTCTGAAAATTGCTTATTTTTGTGAATTTTAACACAGTCAAACCTTGTTATAAGGTCACCTATGGGGACCGTAGAAAAGTGACCTTATAAGCGGAGTGACCATATATGCAATACAAGTAAACAGCCACTTATTTTGACTCAGATACATGTTTTTGCAAGTAATATTATACGGAGCCTTATTATCGCACGGGACTTTGTCCAGGGCCCCCAATTTCAAATGTTGTTCTGAAATATTCCTTTTTATATCAAAATTTTATGAAAAATAAAACAAATTTCATAGATAGGGGCCTCCAAATTCATCAATGGCCGGGATCCCTGTCGGTCATAATTGGGCCATGATATTATATATAAATATGCAATGAAAAGCAGATTTGTATGTCATATAAAAGCCTTAGTTGGCATCTTTTAAACTTAATAGGCATATGTTAAGATATTCATTTTCAGCACGTGCTGCCACAGCCTGTTAATCTCTTGGTCTGTTACCAGTGAACTCCACCTTTGTCTACGTTACAGCAAGTTAGTGTTTTATTATTAATTTCTATTTCTGGTCAAATTGTTGATTAGAGGTTGGTGTTATCCCCTAGCGGGATGTTGTGGAACTACTCATTGTAAAATTCCTGAACTTTGTGTGTACTCTTTCTTATCACACTTACTTTAACATACTCATGTAATCCAGATGTATGAAATATTCTCTTTACAGTTCTCACACAAATAATGCTCACAAGTGAACTCTCTCAACTATTTTGGTTGTGTTGGTGGTTTCTGCATTTATTTTGTTTCCATCTCAGATGCTGCCTTAGGTATTTGGTTGTGGTCTTCTCTGATGGTGCGTTTGCCATGTCGGCGCCTGTCATCGCGAAGATCTGTTATGTCACGGTGGCCGGTAGATGCCATTGACTTTGGTCGTCCAGTCTCCAGATTCGGGGTTGTGATGTTCCTTGTCCCTATTTCAGTGTAATAAATGTTAGCTGACTTCCAGATGGTAGGCTGGACTTCTCTTTTTCATTATGGCTACTCTGGTGTATTTGATTCACCGAGTTATCCACTGCGAAACCATATCGCATCTTTTCATAGTCTGGGAGACCGAAGTTAAGGGCTTCTTTAATGTTCTCTTCCATGAATTTATGCTTTCTTCCTATGTTGATCTTCTTATCGTTTAATAGTCCTGTAAATTTTTGCAAGACTCAAGCTTCAGCGTGAAGACCTTTTCGATATTTTTTTCTTCTGGCACATCAAAATTTAACAGCAGAAAATTCTTTGTCTTCCAGACAGTTTTGTAAATATGCATTTAAAGCGCGACCATTTAGGAATTTATGAATATTTTTCTTTTTTCATTCTTCATCTAACTTATTATCTGTACAAATTTGGGTAAATTGTTTTACCAATGGACCTATCGGCAGTTCCTCTGGATCAAAATTTGGTATTTGTATGTTTGACTCTGTCATTTTGTTTTTATTTTCTTTTAACTTTAGTGCATTATCCACATTCATGCACTTAATTATTCAACTTCAGGAGAGATCCGCAGTAGAAAAATAAAACTCACTCCATTGCTGATAAGCCACTGTTCGGAATTTCGTTTTCCGTGGTGGCCTTGGCCCACTTCACCCATACAGTCATTCCAACTTGGAGGAGTATTTACGCGTCAAAATATTTTATGGTAGATTCTGCCTATTTATGCCGTGTATCTGAGTAGTGAATTAGCTTTTAATTAATTGAGATACATTCTTGAGTATTTTTATGTACAGTAACCAATTATGTACAACTAGCCGCCTCCGACAACCAGTTGGTTCGCCATCTCAATAAATCTTGTTCAGAGAGCATCCTGTTTCTCACTGGCTTCCTTGGCACTGAAATCTCACAGGTTCTGAATGGAATTTAAAATTAAGATGGTTACAAACAGTGACGCCCCCTGCTAATGTATAAAAGATGCCCCCTTTTATGCTCTTTTTAGTTTTTGAGTTCAAAATAACGTCCCTTCGAAGTCCGAGTCCTGATGCGACTCTTACCTTGCTTACTGTGTTGGGCCGTCCCTTGTTACAAAAATAAGATGGTTTGATGATAAAAACCTACAAAAAGGTGCAAATTATTTTCATCCTATATTAATTCTGAAGAACTTCTGGATATATTGGCCATTATCAAAAAATGGAAAGAAAGGGGGGGGGGGGGAAAGGAAGAAAATCTGAAACACTTTTAGATTTTAAATATGTACTAAAGGGCTATGTATTAAAAGCGTATCATAATCCGTGTGTCTTCCCTATTTTTTTTTCTTATTCCATTAAGTTGGAAAGTATCATTATTCATGAGTCTGATTAGACAAAATTAAAATTGATATTTTTAACATCCTTTTCTGGATGTAATACAATAAAAATAAAATGGGAAAAAGCTGCGCAGAAAAATTCACAATTCAAACTGAATGAAAGTTTAAAAAACTTTTTCAGGTGTTTTCTTTATTCAAGTCAGGTGCAGCAGACAATTAAATATTATTTTAGCACCATTTAATGATGATAGAGCATCAGTCAAGTGATTCAGTGGGTTTCTTGCAAATGTATATTAAATGCTGCAGATCTGCTTGTTAAAAAAGGTTGTATTTTCGTATGCCCTCAAAAAAAAAAAATCTGATGTGTCCAACACATGACTTCCTTGCACGTCCATTAGATCAAAAATATTTTTGACGCACTTCCTCTAAACTTATTTGTTTGAAAGAGATAAAATATCAATAATAGTAAGGTTTAGCGATTTCTAGACAAATATTTCGATATCGCCAAGCTGAGTTCAATTTGAAATATTTCCTTCTGACACTTTATTTGGCGATATTTCACCAAAAGCCGACAAACTTGAGATAGTCTGCGAGATTTTGGGGATAGCCAAAGTAGTCATTGACCACAGACTTTCAATGAATTGAATGCATCCATACACCTCAATGTATTTAAAGTCATTTGGCTCACCCTGTAAATAAATTCTCAGTCGATTGCTGTCAAAAAAGATATGGAAAACAGTTAGATATTACAATAGTTCTAAATACAAAAGTTCAAAAATCTACGGGTTAAAGTTTTAGTGTTATACAAAATACGAAATAATTTTTGGCGATATTTTGGCGAAACTCGTCAATGTCGACGAAATTTGGCGAGATTTTAAGCATGAACCAAACAATGATAGATTATCGCCAAATTTGGCGATATTTCGCCAAAACTCGCCAAGAACGATGACAAATGGCGATACTTTGGGCATGGACCAAATGATTGACTATCACCAAATTTGGCGATATTTTGCCAAAACTCGCCAAGGTCGAGGACAGACGGCGAGTTTTTGGGCATGTACCAAACAATGACTGTCTACAGTTGTATTATATTGAAGATGTCCATAGACATTAAAGTACTAAAATTCTTTTCGGTGGTCCTGTAAATAAACTCTCCAGTAGATTGGAACCAAAAATCGAGATACACAACTAGATTTTACAACATTCTTATATATGAAATTTCATAATAGTTTTTGAGATTTGAGAGTAAAATATGCACACACGTACACCAAAAGTCGCCAAGCTTGGCGACTTTTGGCATAGTTCTTGAGGGAGGCACGTGACCGTGGTCGGACCATTACCTAACTTATGTGGTAGGACGGTATTGTGCTTGAAATGGATGAATGTCCCTAAAATTGCCATTGACCGTAATGTATTGGAAATCTTTTGAGTGTTCCTGTAGCAGAACTACAAATGATAAAGACACTTTTTTTAATGGAGAAATTCATTTTCTAACTCTTTACAGCATACATCACTTCTGAGTCGTTTGAAATAGCCCAATACCTCTAAAAAACGCTTTGATGAATTTCGGCCCATAGAGCGTAATGTATTTCGAATCTTTTGGGCGGTTCTGTAGATAAACTATCCAGTCGAATGGAATCGAAAGGGGAGGTGCACAACTAGATGTTACAGCAATCCTAAATATAAAGTTTCAACATTCTACGCCTAATAGTTTTTGAGATATGCGAGTTTAATGAGTTTCGGCCCATTGAGCGTAATGTATTTCGAATGTTTTGGGCAGTCCTGTAGATAAACTATCCAGTCGAATGGAACCAAAAGGAGAGGTGCACAACTAGATGTTACAACTATCCAAAATATGAAGTTTCGACATTCTACGCCTAATAGCTTTTGAGTTAGGCGAGTTTAATGAATTTCGGCCCATAGAGCGTAATGTATTTCGAATCTTTTGGGCGGTCCTGTACATAAACTATCTATTCGATTGCCACCAAAAGGGGAGGTGCACAACTAGATCATAGAACAATCCCAAATATGAAATCTCAACATTCTACGACCAATAGTTTTTGAGATATGCGAGTTACATACATACGTACGTACGTACAGACGGCATGGAAAAACTGGCCACAGCAGACTCGCCGCTGGTCAAAATGAGTTGCAGACGCGTTAATATGATCGTGCATGCTAGCCTACGATAGGATGCATCGAAAAAAATTTTAAAATTAAATTTAGAGGTAGTCAAAATCGGTTTTTTTGTCGAAATTTGGCCCCCAAAATTTTTCGGGATCACATTACTTCCTTATACTACGTACAAGGAAGTAAAAAAGCATGCTGATGGTTTGTCACGTGACTTATTTAATTAAGATTTCATAACATAAAATGAAACCGTCTAACAGTTATTTCAAATTCGCCTGCGGAAAAGGAAATCTGAAGTTTTATTTATGAAAAACTGCACATTCCATAAGTTTGTGCCATCTGTCGAAGGCTTTGTAAAATAAAAACTCAATTGTATTTTTTTTTTTTTTTTTTTTTTTTAATGAGATAGTTTTTTTTTTTGTATATTATAGGAACAGTGTTTTTTTTTTTTTTTTTTTTTTTTTTTCGTCCAATAAAAAGTAGTCTTATTTGCTAATCCAGGACTTTAACTGTCTTTATTCCAAATTTCATCCAAATCTGTCAAACTGTTTCAGCATGAAATAATAACAAACATACATAAAGCATTGACATTTATATGTTAGTAGGATTATTTACAAGAGAAGATTTCATGCATCTGAATTACATGAGTATGTTAAAGTAAGTGCGAGAAGAGCGAGTACAGCACAAAGTTCAGGAATTTTACAATGAGTAGTTCCATGGCATCCTGCTAGGGGATAACACCAACCTCTAATCACCAATTTGACCAGAAATTAATAACAAAACCCCAATTTGCTGTAATGTAGACAAAGGCGGAGTTCACTGGCGAGACACCAAGAGATTGACATGCTGTGGCAGCACCTGCTAAAGATGAATATCTTAGCAGATGCCCTGACAGAAGTTAAAAAGAGGCCAACTAAGGCTTTTTATGACATGTACAGTCAAACCTCGAATTAACAAATTGATTGGGACCCACAAATCTGTTTGTTAAATCGAATATCAATTTTGTAAGAGTATGGTATAAAAATATCAATGCAAAAAAATACCCTTAGATATAGATATGAAAAGAAGAATGATTATTGTTTACTGCGAGTTTAAAAATAAGTTATACATTAGGAGATCAAATTTAAAATGATCTAAATTCTTTAATATTTCTTGTTCTTAAAATTTCATACGTAATACAAACATACTTTTTGGTACTTTGGAAAGAAATAGTCGATAGTGCTTTGTTTTGAGTTTCCAAAGCTCTTTGTCGATATTAATTTTGTGTGCGAAAAATCCAAAGCTTTAGTTTTATGTGCAAATTTTATTTCAGTGATTGTTTTTCGTTAAATCAACACTAAAAATTCGTTAAATGAGCATTTTAGCACCCTTTTTGTCGTTACAGAAAAAATATTCGTTAAATCAAAGTACGTTAAATCGAGGTTTGATTGTATATTTATTATTATTAGATTAATATTTTTTATTTAATTGTTGATGCAGTAATTAGATATAAAACAAGAAAATAATAATTGATGCATAATATGCTTAAAAAAGTTAGAAACACAATTTAGCATTTAAAATATTCATATATGTAGAATTGTCTTTCCACTGTGTTCTTACCACTACTGTTTTGAGATCACTAACAGTTTTTAAATGTTCTTCTGAGGTCTCAGATTCTGTAAAAGAATACCTAACAGTGTTCAATGAAAATGCAGTGAGAAAACACATGAAACAAACTTGAAACTTCCTCCAGAGATGAGTGTGAGAATGCTCTGCACCTAATATCTTTTTCCTTCATAAACAGTAAGGATAGAGCAAGGTGCTATCCTCTTTTCAAAGAAATGAGTGCATTATTCAGTAGTAAACATGGAGAGGGGGGGGGGGAGAGTTAAGCTCTTTTATAATCCTGCAAACTCCCTTTCCTTATCAACACAATGATGAAAGGCTGGATCACTCATCTCTTACTGAAAGATAGCTTTGTCAATTTTCAGAAATATTTCCCTCGGTGATGGCTCCTCCTGGCTACGCGCATGATATAAGCGATATTAAAATATATAGAATTCCTATTCAGCCAGCCAGGACTTTTCAAATGTGACCATATATGCAGTGTGACCTTATAATCGGGTGGCTATATAACAAGGTTTGGCTGTACTTAATTTTGTGAAATTCAACACCTATTTTTGTGAATTTCATTTCTAATAGAAGTCACTTAAAAAAAAATAATAATTGATAAAACAGCTTAAAATGTAGGATGAAATGCCAATGAAGGGCTATTTTAATCAATTGTAATTTGTGTGAAAGGACCATTTTAATCAATTGCAATTTTGTGAAGGGGCTGCAAAACAGGCCCAATTTTCATCTGTTTCGATCCCTGAATATTCTTGTATTACTTCATGTCACAGTAACTAATTGTTTTATTTAATCACTTCAAGTATCAGTTTAAATTGATCATACTTGACAAAATATTTTATGAAGTATTTTTTTTATATATAGAATGCTCACATGGCTGTTATAGAAGGTATAATGGCCCTTTTTATAAAAGAAGTTCTTATTCCAGAAAAAGTTGTTGAAGTAGTCAGGTAAATTTAAAAATATTGTTCTATTTTAAAAATAATATATTTTAAATGATAATAAGTAATATTTTATTCAATTGTAAGATGGGTCATTTATTTCTAAATAGCAGTTATACTTAACAGAAATATTATGCTTGTTCTTTCTTTAACACCTTGCACACCTAAATGTACATTGTGTACGTCATTATATTCTCGTGACCCAAAACAAAAGGGTGTATATATATATGTGTGTGTGTGATTATTCTATTTTATGTAAGATTTAAAATTATGGGGCTTTAATTCTATCCAACTCTCCACCTCTTCTTTGCCTGTTTATATCACTGCCTTTTAATTTGCCTTTCCCAAGCCACAATGATGAGTCTGGCTGAAGGAATTACAGTATGGAAACTCTTATCCGGAAACCAGTTATCCAGAATCATTTTTCAATCGATTAAATTCCTATTTTTTCCGAAAGAAAAGCAAAAAATGAGTTTTTATTTATATTTCTTATGCTTTTGTTTTTTTATTTTGAGTACTACAGCTAGATTTTATAAAGTAAGCAATCTGGTAAGGTATTTTATTTATTTTTTTGTGTGTGAGTAAGTTTTCAAGAAATTATCATATATTTACTACTTCCTCTCTAAATGATTATTATTTATCTTGATCATATTAGTTTTTTTTAAATATTATTTTTCTAGTACATTAACAATTGATGTTTAATTCTAATCAAAAATAGAGAGTAACATTTATGCTACCAATCAAATCAGTAGATGTCATGTTAATCCCCAACCAGTTATCCAGAATATACCCGGTCCCAACCATTCCGGATAACAGGTTCCATACTGTATAAACAACATGTGTGGAAGGTTGGTCTGGAACTAGAAACGGGGTCATCAAATGTACCAGCATGGGCGAGACCCTCTACTTTCGAGTTGAAATCAAATATATTCCAAGCTCTTGGCTACTGCACATCGACCCTCAGCTCTCAAAGTTTTTGTAATTTACCTATGCACCTTAGAAAATTAAAATCAATTATGTAACCTGGAAAATGCTTCTTTTATTCTTAACATATAGTTTCTAGTACAAATCATTATCTTTTATTTCTTCATTTATTAAACGTAACTTATCCCAATTAGAAAATTTCAAAGTTGGGAAGTGAGTTGACAATTAGATATAATACCAACACACAGATGTGCTATTAAATAACACAATAAATGTGGCAATATTAGAAAATGCTAGAATTTAATATCTAGCTTAATTTCAAACATATTATCTGAAATTTTCAAAACTACTGAGCAGAATGAAACCAAAAATTGTTTTTAGGGGTGTTGAACAATATTGCTTATAAACAAAAACAGAGTTATGTGTATTTTTCTATTGTGGAGTTTTTGAAATATGATTAAATAACTCATGTTTAATGTGGAAAAAAAATATAACAATAAACTATTGTTATTTCAGGGCTTTTTTTATATTATTTTTTTTTGAATGAAATGTGATATAGTGTAGTTGATGAATAAAAAAATTTTCAAGTATAATGTATGAAATCAGTTCAAAAATATAACATGCATGCATCTTGTATAATTTTTTTATGACCTTCCTTCTCAAGAGTAAATCTTTTGTCATGAGAAAGTAGAACACTTGCGATATTTCCCTAATAGCACAGATGGTCACAAAAGAGTCGCTGTGACGTCGCAGAGGGTCACAATTGTCACAGGACTGTCCCATACTAGTCGCATTGTGACTTGTGAGTGATGTGACTCTACTGTGTGATCACTGTGAAGTTTGATTTGTGACCAGTCACCAGGTGACGACGCCGTGAAGTCACCATGTGACTAGTATGTGATCGCTCGCTAAGTGACTCCACTGTGAAGTCACTGTGTGACTGTTTTGTGACTACTGATTTTTTTGGACTTTAAAATGGCGTCACACTGGCCGCTTTTGCGACACTGGAAACAGACTCATTGTTTCTAATATTTTGGGCCAATTTTTTCGTAAAACATTTAATAAATGAATTCGAAAATAGTAATTAAATAAAATCTCGCAGTTATGTAGTAATGGAATTTAGTTTATTTCTATTAATTTTTAAATTATTTCGTTTAAACAAGACAATATTATTTATAAAAAAAGTATTATTCTTAAAAATATTAGAGTTGAGAGTTCTAATCACAATGGTGCCTCACCATGGCGCAGTGGTTATATCACTGAAAATGGTAGATGGCTGAAGTGTGAAGGTCCCGGGTTCGGGTCCCATCGCGCGGTCGTCGATCTAACGGTCTGGAGTTTTGGTAGGTTTTCTCCAGATTTAACGTGAATACGCGTTAGAACCCCTTAGAAAGTCCTCCTACCAAGACATCCTTCATCTTAGGCAGATATCCCTCGCGCAGGTTTGCCTTAATCACACACAAACAAACTTATCACAATGGTGAAAACTAAGTATCTGTGAGTAAAATTAACACTTTCTTCCATATCCCCATGGCATATATGTTTCGATAGCGTATGTAGGTTTAAATTTCGGATGGGAACTATACGGTATTTTAAACCTTATTGTTACTAGAGTAAATACAAATGTCTCAAAATTGCTGTTTTTTAATAATTGCTTTGAGTTTTCAGATGGGCCCGGGATCCCTACCCCCCCCCCCCCCCTTTAAATACGTCCCTGGTATGTTTGAAAGTTCCACTAGAAAATTTTTGTGGTAAAACTATGGGTCTAAGTCAAAAATACTTTATTTTATCTAATGCATGTTTTTCCAATTAATTTTATTTATTTTTATATGAAATCCCTTTTAGGCAAAATACAGCAAAAATATAAATCTTATCCCTCATACCTTAATATATATCAAACCCCAAGGGTCGCACATTACAAAATTTATTTCATAACCAAATAAAAAATTTCGATAAATCATTAGTTTGTTCGGATGAATATTTAAATAAAACAGCACATTATCTCCTGAAAATAATTTATGTGGAAAAAGAAAGATTTCCAAGATTTGTAATTTATATTTATTAATTATGGTATTTTCCCTCCATTTATAAAATACTCCAGAAAAATTTTAAATTTCCAAAAGAAGCCATACCAGAACTAGCTTTTGCAGCAATCAGTTTACTTTTAAAGCAACCTGAGCAAGGTAATTACAGCGTTGAGGTAAGATGCTGGCCTACGAAACAGTGTGTTGAGGGTTCAATACTGGACCTGAGCATTTCCTTGCCTGGGAGTTTGGTGTTGCCATCTAGTGCATGTTCTCGGTAACTCTTTTTCTCCGCATTTTTTCGCTGTCGCAAAACTGTCCCAAAGCGACTTCTCTGAAGGGTCGCAATGTGACTACTCAGCGAGAGGACATAGGGACTCAGGGATGACTTTGCTGCGGAGTCGCGGCGACTGTTTGTAACTCTATTGTGACAGTATCGTGTGGTCGCATTTCAGTCACAGGGGACGGTTGTGCTATTAGGGTTATACATACAAACAGTAGCAATAAAAAATAAATCTTTGTACAAAAAGAGTATTTTTAATGTTATTAAAATTTATGTGAATGATTTTAATGTTTTAAAGTTTATTTAGTATATGTGCTTTTATTCATTAATTAATGCTTGCTACTTATTTTATCTCATTGAATACAGCCGTTACTCTATTGTTGACTCTGAAAGCGAGCTTCCATATGATAGTGAAGAAGCTGCCCTGTTGTGGATTAATAAATCATGTCTGAAAATGCGTCATAGTATTGAAGAAGATTTAGGTTTTAGTAGTAGTCCTAGTAGTCCAGATTCTAGTCATGTGAGTAAATTTTTATTCTTTTGGATTTTATGAATTTAATACTCTTTTCATGGGCAGAATTTTATTAAGACTTAATTATTATTTGTTAGTAGAAATTGGAAAGGGGGAAGACACCCCTCCCCCGCAAAATATGCTGTTCTCTTATGAAATTTAAACTTTTGAAGTATATTTGAGTTTATGCAAACAGCCTCTTATGTTAATGATACAGTTGAACTCACAGTGAAAGGGTATAGCCATCAAATTACTAGTTTTAATCCAAAGTTTGTAAACATGCCAGTTTAAACTTTTTTTGTGTGTGTTTTTTTTTTTTTTGTCTGAATGTATGTAAAATGTATAATGACTTTTTGGATGTATCTTTAAATTGTTGTTTAATCTATGTTTCTAGAAAAAAAAAAAATCTCACTTGCTTAACTTTTATTCCAATGTTTATAAAAGTCTAGTGTATATTAGATATTATTTAATTCGACCATGATATATGCTATATCATGTGTATGCCCTGCAAAATTAAATTTAGTGTTTTTTTTTTCAGGCTCTACATCACAGTAATGTACCATTTATAGCTTTGGCTCAAGATTTGGGTGATCTAAGTGATGGTTGTTGTATTGCTGCCTTGTTGAGTCTGTACTGTCCAAGGTATTTTAAATGGCAAGGTAAAAGCAGTTGTTTAATATTTAATAATTTTATGTATTTCTTTAATTGGGGAATCATGGTCTATGCAATTCTTTTTTTATAAATATGAGCTAAAACTTTACACTAAGCTTTTACTGCTTTCAGGGCATTGAGTAAGTTTATCATGCAGAGTGTTGCAGAAGTTCCCAAACTGACAATAGATGGATATTAGTTGCATTTTTATTTAGTTAAACATCTTTGCATCTTCATACAATTTGTGTTCTAAATATATCGCATGGAATGAAATTCTCCGATTGCATAATAAATTCATTTTACTGTGAAGAACATATTAGTACAGAACTTTATTCTTGCACAACTTGAGCACGAAAAGAACCAAGCAGTAAAGACCAAATATAGAATTGGAAGCAAACGATAAAATTTAATATTAAAAAAAAAAAAAAAAAATCATGGACAAGGAGTTCATTAAGTTGAAATACGGGAACTTTTAAGACACATTGTACATTTTACTATGAATGAAATAAAAGCAGTGCTGTATTTATGTGTTTGTTCATTTTTTGAAATCGATATAACTAATTAATGAACTGTTAAACACTAGTTGTAACCAAAAGTCTAGTGTGCTGTAAACATCCGCTCATTAAGAAGGTTGGTTAATAAAAGAAGATTCTTCAATAATGAACATACTCTGATCAGTTATTCTTGCCTGTGACTCACTTGAAAAAAATTTTGGAATAGCCAGTACATGCTTTTCTATTTCTATGCAAGTTAGTGTCATATTTGGATATTGGGAAAATCTCTCTCTTCTGGCTGGAGCTGTATTCATGTATTTTTGTTGCCACTAAAAAAGTTCAATTCTGGCATTATTGTCTTTTTGTGTGTGCTCAAGAAAGAGATAGCACCCCCCTCTTTCTTTCTTAAATAAATGGGTTTTTCAGAATTTACATTTTATGATTGACTTGAGCTTGTTGCTTCTGCTGTATTTAAATGTTTATAGTGTCTTGCAGAAATAATTGCTATTTTTTCCCCCCTGCTGTAATAAGTTTTTCTTTATTGAAAGAGTGAAAAGAAATCTATTTAATTCATGTATGTGTTATACTTTTTAACTCATTTTTTGCATACATTTTTCTTTTATAGTTAAATATTTTATTTATTTATTTCAGATATTCATTTTCATGATCCAATAAGTTTAGCTGACTCCGTACATAATTTACAACTAATTCAAAATTTTTGCCAAGATAATTTACCTCAGGATATTTATTGCCTGTCTCTGGAAGATATGGTTTATATGCATCCGTCAATTGTTCCAAATGTTCTAGCATTTATCGCAGATCTTATGTACATATTTGAAATCAGGCCTCCTAAGCACATATGTAGACCAGGGACTAGAATAGAGAGGGAAGACGAATCCAAAATGTCAAACTGTAAGTTTGTTGTACTTTTTATATTTTATCTGTTTTATTCCTTTCTTTTATTAAGAGAACTTATTTTGAGAGATGTTTATAATTTGTTATTTGTATTAACTTCTTATTCAGTGCAACATTATTATAATATCCTATTTATCTATTTCACACTGCTAGCTTGCCCAGATCTTTCAAGTATGCATCAACTACCTCATCCTCAAGGCCAGCTGACATTCTTTAGGCTTGAGCATTTGCTTTTTTAAAATTTAAATTATATTTTTCTTTTTTTGTACACCCTGCTTTAACCACATTCAGAAGAAGGGCCCCCTTCTCACCCTAGTGTCAAATTTATAGTACAATTATGAAATTTTTGTCAATATGACTTTGCACTGATTCAACAGAGTATTGTGCTTTCTGTTCCAAAATCTGCATCTATTCTGCTCTCGAATATTGACTTTCTCCAAACTGCATTTATCTTGCTCTTAAAGGTGCTCCTGAAATTAAAATTGCTTTTTAAATTGGGCAAATATTTTGATGATGCAATCATTTTATAATGAATACAAAATTTCACTCTGTGTTAAATTTGGAATGCTTTGTCATGTGTTATTTTTTCTTTAAAACATTTTCTGTTTGCGTAAAGTAAATTATAATTGTTTATTCTAAATAAATTGAATAAGACAGTTTTATACATATATATATTTCTCAAATAAACACCCTGATTCTTTAACCTTTGTTCACATAGGTTTGCTATATACATTCATAATGATAAAAAGGAAATCTTTCATTTAAAATAATTATTGAATTAATAACTATAAAAATGTGGAAGAAAGTTGTGATAACGAAACATATTAAAAAATGAGCCCTATTTAGATTTGTTTGATGCTGATATTTATTAAGGTATTTCTTTAAAAGTGTAAAATTTCTTTATTAATAATAATTATTATTATTTTATTTTACAGTTAGTTATATCAATGGCCAAAGACAGTCACCACTACAGAATTGTAGAATAAGGAATTTTCAAAAATCTGTAAGCCCTATTCCAGATTTAAGATCGGGAAATTATGAAGTGAGTCGCAGGTAAGTATGTTTGTGCGTTTAAAGTTACTAATTACATATAATTGTTATCTATTATTAAAAATTCTGAAAAATAAATTCCTTATCACTTACTATTTCATTTTCTTTTTAATTGAAAGAGGGAAGGAAAAATATTTATGTAATTCCTCTTGTATAATAAATTATATAGCTCTTATTTGAAAAATTGCTTAAAAAATCATCTTGAAAACTTAATTGCAGAATCATGTAAATCTGATGTATCTAGAAAGGGAGGGGAATCTCAATTGGTTAATCTACTTTTGTTGTAACTATATAAACATTAATTAAATGTGTAATTTGTACACAATATCTTTTAACGTGGTGTCTTCTAGGTCAAAATAGGTACTGAAATACCGAAAAGTCTGAAAATGGGACAAAAGTTACAAAAGCCAAGAAATGGTCACATAATAGAGATGTTGGGTCATAGAATTTGCCAAAAATTGTGAATTTTAGTTAGTTACTTTATTTGCTAATATCGACTTTGTTTTTTTTGACACCAATTTGTACTTTTTTGTGCAAGAAAGTTAAACTGTCTTATCACATGCAGTCCATGGAATGCTCAAAAAAAGGTCACCAGAAAGTCTGATCAAGGTCAAGGTATGAGAAATCTTAAATCTGGTAGTCACCCTGATCAAATGAAATTTTTGATTTATTTTCTCTCTGGAAAATAGTTATTTTAGCAATATAACATTTTTTAATACATAAAAAATTTCCTTTTCATTGTATTTCTTATATATATTCATAAAAGTTATATGCCAAATTTAAAAAGAATATCTTATATTTATGCAGTGGAAGTTGGCAAAGGCCTCAGAAGTCTTTATCTGCTCGGAAAATTAATGTTCATGATGAAAGAAAATTAGAAGGTTTGTATTTGTAGATACATATATACTATTCATGTAAACACAGCTTAATATAGCATCAACAATCTTAAAAAACAGTATAAAAGTATGAGAAAAGCTTTTAAAGTCATTAAATTTCACATTCAAGATCTTCAAATAAAATTAAATAAGTTGTGTAATAAACACACCATTAAGTTATTTAATTTTATTTGACTGTAACACCACTTTGTTACTACAAATATGTCATTCAAAGAGTGATATGAGTTTCTAATCTTGTTTATAAAGAATTTATTAATGCAGGAATATATATATATATATATATATATATATATATAGCTTTTTATAGTTCATAAAGATTCATGAATGATATTAACCTTTTAATGGACAACGGATGCACTATTTCGGGAAACCACATAATTTCAGCACTTTCATTGCTAGTCACAAGAAAATGTAAGCGTTAGTAAAATTTCCTACCACAGTTTCAGAAATACAATCTGTAATTTCCTCGGAACAACTAAATGATGGCAAAGCTGGGGATGGAACTTTAAATGTTTTATAGCAATCTTTAGACAAAACTATGTCCATAGATTGACATAGTTTTGTCAATATTAAGTCATAAACTAATTATTGACAAAATTATGATTATATGATTTTTCATAGTTGAATATCATATCATATTAAACTATGATGAAACATAGTTTAATATGATATTATATTAAACTATGAACATAGATTACATTAGATTATTTATGAAATTTAAGTTGGAAATATAGCAATCTCCTGGCATCTGGAAAAACTAAATAGGTGCTGTAAAAATGCTTGTCCTTCAAAAGGTTAAAATATGTTATTGCATTTGTAATCCATGTTTTCCTTCTAGCAATTATTTATATGCTTATTTACTGAATTATAAGGTAGTCAGAAATATTAAATAATATACTATTCAAATGCTACAAAAAGTCAGCATACATAAACAAGTTAATTTATTATTAATATATTTTTTAGGTTCTAGGAATTTGCGACGAACCCATTCAGTAAATTTTTCTGAAGTTAATAGAAGAGAACTTCCTCATGCAGAAAGTCACCAAAGGTGTGTATGTGAAAGGCCAGTTATACAAATCAGTTTTATGTGTTACATATTTTTTAATCTTATACATTTGTTTATTTACAGGTTTCACATAGAAGAGGATGAAGAACTTGCTGGTTATTTTTCTCCTAAGCACTCTCAATCTCAACATAACTTGTTAGATCAAGAGGATAATCGCAGAGTGTTTAAGCAGTCTAGTTCAAGTGACTACAGTCCAAGACAAAGCCATAGCCAGAATTATCAAGAAAAAGTGTATCAAGAGTTAAATTCTCCTGGACAGTTAGAATCATTAAGTGAAAATAATGAATTGTCTTCTGGAAAATGGGCAGAGCCTCGAGAACAAGCTTCCAAGCCAACTTTGCAGAGGTCACCATCTTCCTATGAAATACACCAGCTGTCTCCTAGTAAACAGACCATTGTGAAAGGCAGAGGTTATTCTTGTCAGCGTAGTCAGTCTGATTTACACTTATCTCATGATAAGCGTAATACAAACAAACAAATCTCTGACAGTGATAATAACCTCTACCAAGTTCAATCTGTGTCTCATGAACATTACTCTCCTCGAACTTTTACTAAGGAGCCAAGGAGGAATCGAAATTCATTTCATGAATCATCGCACAGTCGTTCTGATCTTTCAGGCTCGAATGTATCAAGACGTTACAGCACAGATTGTAGCAAATGGACGTCTGGAGATTCTGAAAGTCAGCCTAAGTCATTATCTGGTAGCCTCACATGGAGGAAACCTAAAGATTTATTTTCCCAGTCTGAATGGAATAAAGAAAACTTTGATTCAGAAAATAATACTTTTCAAAGTTCTGAGGATCAAAGGCTGTCTGAAGATCAAGGAGGTGTTATGAGTTTTGCGAATTTATCTAAGCAAAAAAATAATTCTGGTACTGCCATAAATATTGTATATAGCCACCAAGAAAAAGAAATAGATCAAGGGACTTATAAAAAACCAGTTAGGCCAGGGTATTTGCATATCAACAAATCACTTCCTTCTGGCGAAAACAGTAGTCCAACATCTAATACTGGTAATGTTCAAGAATGGATTAAAAATTCTGGTCAAAAAGCCATATCTTCCACAGATACAACTGTGGCTGCTCAGATGCATGATATACGGTTAAAACTAGAAGAAAAACGTAAAAGGATAGAACAAGAGAAAGCATTACTTGAAAGCTTATCAAAACGTCAAAGAGAAAAAATGGGAAAGGCTGCCTTTTTACAGGCAGTAAAAGGCTCTCCTGGCAAAGATGATAATATTTATAGTAAAAATCGGCAATTTTCTGTAGAAGATATTTCTGAAGATTTAGATACTGTTAGAAGGAAATGGCTGGAACGAAAAAATGCTGAATTGGACTTTGAGAATGATGGTCAGTCTGAAGATATTCAGCACTCTATAGATCAGTTAAATACAAGCTTGTCTGATTTACAGTTAGATATCTCTCGATTGACCGAGCAACAAGAAATGATACAAAAATTGTTAAAAACTGGCACACCTCCTCAAAATGATCTTCAAGCTTACTTTCTTCATGATCAAAACACACCTGGGCAAAATAAAGTACCTAGTAAATGGGCTGAACCAATTAGCACATACCAAAATAACATGTATTCACAAAACATGATGCCTTCTGACATTCATCAACCTGTGGGTGGTCGTGGCCATTGGGGTCAACCTGTCATTCCATTTGGAGGCTACCAGCAACCTCCATCCCAACATCAAAACATTCCAATGTGGCAACAAACATCACAGGCCTTAAGACCATCATCAGTTGAACCTCAAATGATGTATAGTCAGCCAATGAACATGCAGCCTCACATGTATGAACAACCTCCTCCAAATCAAGTTCCTTTTAACCAAGGTTTTTCACTTCATCCGCAGCAGCAGGCCCAGCAATCTAATTATGGTAATTACTATAATCCCAATATGTACTATCCTAATGAAATGCAGCATAATAATGTACCTAATCAAGGACAATATAATTATTCAAATTATCAAACTAACTATCCTGTGATACAAAATGCATATGGCCAATCAACGCCACATGGTTTGAAACGGTCTGAAAGTAGAGGCTTTCACCTTCACCCAGAAACTTCAGATCATATGCCCAGTGAAGTTGACAATTTTTCTAGTAACCAAGAACTTTCTAATATGCAATTCACTGTTCACCAGTCTGAATCTCAGTCTAATAATTCAAGCCAAGGAAATAGCAATGCACTTAGTATTTCTATAGATGAATTTGGTCGACCTACAAGATCGGCCGACTTACAGCATTCTCCTCCTAATAAGCCTGTTCTAGGCAAAACATTCCGTGTTCCTAAATCAAAAGTGACTTCCCCAACTTCTCCTAACTGTCAGCAACAACCACAAAATGCACCTCCAGAACAAAATGTTCAGGAAGAGCCAAAAGAAACACAAAGTGATATGAAACAATTGAATGACAAAGGATTTTATATATCTTTTGAGGATGAACCTCGCAAACCCAAACCAAAATTGAAACCTAAACATTTGAAGGCCCGCAATCAGCAAAAGAAATTGGATTCTGAAATGCGCAAAACAGAAATAAATCAAATTAATTCCGGGAACAATGATAATGATGGTGCTGATCAGTGGAACGCAGAACAAAATGAATCGGATCAAAAGATTTCTGACAAAGTAGATGGAAATTCTTCAGAAACATCTGAAAAATCTTGTTCACAGCCTCCTCCGTCAGGTGTAGGTTTTGTTGTAGGAGTAGATTCAGGAATTGTAGAGAATGATCCAGTAAGTGAGTTTTCATTTAGTTTTGCTGTTATGTAATACAGTAAAATCTGTTAGAAATGAAAGGGATTGAAAATTATATATATGTACACTTCTTTTGCTTGAAACATGTTTCCATTGAAATTGGGAGGGGAAGGGGGGGGGGGATAAATAAATTGTGGATTTGCATATAATTTCTTTAAAATAGATTCGACTTTATATTTACTAATTTACAGGGCATAGCCAGAAATTTTTCATGGGGAGGGTGGTTACGACTACTGCAACTCATATATATGTATATGTGTGTGTGATAATGTAGTGAAGAAAAAAAATTTGGTATGGCAAAAAATTCCTCATGGGGGGGGGTTATGACCCCCTAAACCCCCCCCCCCCCTTGGCTACGCCCCTGCTGATTTAATATAATTTAACAGAAGAATTGGGCATTGTTGCATGTATTAGGAAAAATAATATATAGGGTCTCCATAAAAGAATGTTCCAGTTTCAATAATATTTTGCTACGAGTTTAATTTAGACTATTTACATCAAATTAAAGGTAAACTTTCTTACAAATGTTCAATTTGTGCAACTTTAAATTACAGAAAACTTCAAACTTTAAGTCCAACTCTTCCTTCACTTTAGTTAATAAGTCTAGAGTAATGGAATCAGGAGCAGGCCCGTCGCTAGTGGGTGTGCAGGTTGTGCAACGCACAAATGCAGCAAGGTAAAAGGGGCACCAAGATGACTGAAGAAGAGTTTAGCAAGAAAATGAACATAAAAAAAACTTGAAAATATAAACATTTTTTGTTTATATTCCAGACACCGAGGAAAGGGCTCCCCCCCCCCTCCCCCCTAAAAGGCCCGCTACAATGTGTTGGCAAATTTAAGGCTTTATCGTTAGGTTCCATCTTACAAGTTCTTGTATACAGTACATTACCCTTTCTCCCCCCCCCCCTCATAGTTTGTTTGTTGTTTGTGTGATTATGACAACGTTACGCTAGGGCGATCTGCCAAGGATGGGGGGCACTTTGGTAGGAGGACTTTCTAAGGGGCTCTAACACATATTCACGTTACATCTGGAGAAAACCTACCAAAACTCCATACTGTTTGATCGACAGCCGCTCGATGGGAACCGAACACTGGATCTACACACTTCGGCCATCTACCATTTTCAGTGCTCCCCCTCATATGTCAGGCAAAAAAACCTCCTCCGAGTTTCCCCAAACTTATCTTTCAGTGCTATCCACATGGTCAAATTTACTGATATGTGATACCATACTATGATGATGATATAGATGACTGTTTTTTGTCTTCAGTTTCCTTCCCATTCATGGGCGCCTGCCTGAGGTACTGAGATGCTGCATAGAGAAGTACTGTTGCATTTGTTGGTAGGAAAGGGAAGGGGCTCATCTTGAGCATTCCTGCACTTTGGTATTAAAATAGTACAAAAATGTTCAGTACACTATTCACTATACCGACTGCCTGGGGGGGGGGGGGAGCGATCCGGGACTCCGTGATGAGAAATGCAAATTCTGGGAATGGACATGGACCCAAAAGGGGTGCAAAGAGAGATACATTTTATATTTGTTTCTAATCGAAGTTGCCTGGCGCGTAAATGAGTGCTCATGTAGAAAGGATGGGATGTTGGTAAATCGTGACCCTTCCTTAGGTGTTTATAAAGTTAATTTTTTTGTTCTGTACTGAAGTTTGTGTTGTTTCAGTACTAGTATAGTCTGTAGTATTTTACAGCCTGATAAGAGAATTCCCCTCATAGAAACACTAGTAAAGGCATTCTTGCATGGAGGGGGACTCAAAATTTGAAAACTGGGTAACCTATCAGAAAAGTAACATGAATTGTTCTTCAAATGTTATTGTCTAAAATACACAAATACAATCAACTTTATTATATGTTATATTAAAACACTACTGCATCCCCCCCCCCAAAAAAAAATGATGAATAAAATCCTAAAGGGTAACATTTTATTTAATTATGCATTTTGCTTTAGGTAAAATAAGCTTTTTTTTGTTTTTTGAATTAGCCCCCACTAAAACTAATTACAATGCTGTAGCGTAAAATTTTGCTTTAATGTACAACTTTGCTTAGGTCAAATAAGTTTTTTCATTAAAATTAGCCCCTTCCATACAAAATTTTTTTTATATTCGCTACTATGCTGTACTCAAAATTAATGTAATTACCACTGTAGAACCTCGATCTATTGTTTTTCAAGGGGTGCGTAGTAAAAAACGATGCATGCGGGAAAACTATGAATGCGGGTTAAAGTCAAAATATAAAGAAAACAGTATTTATGGATTCACACAATGTATGCAGTATACCAAAAATACTAAATTTGTTACCAAACTGTAAATGAAACAAATTGAAGTTTAGAAATTAAGTGATACTTATTTTTAAAAAATCAGTAATTTTTCACTGGGTTTTTTATTAAACTTTTAATTAAACAAAATTCTTAAGATTTACAGTATTTTGTTTGTCTTTTTATGTGTATTCATGTTTGTATATAAAAGTCATACAATTTCAAATATCGTTATTGCATAGGATAAACTAGGCATTAGTGTTGGCTGTCTCATCGGCATGAATATTATTCTCAGCTTCCTCCATTATTTTCATTTTTTGCATCACATTTCTTCCATTCTTAGGATACCGCACGTTGATACTTCTAAATCAATGGAAATATAATCATTGCATTTCTCACCATCCCTCCTAGATGTAAGAACTTTTCACCTATACCATCATCAACCCAAGATATCATACCAGGAAGTAATTAAATTTGTAAGCCATTTTGATCCGCTTGATCTTCAATTTCATTTCGGTCAGAAGAAACATTTTACAACGATGAACGCGGGAAAGCAAATTTTTGACGAACGATATATGCGGGTTTTGTTAACGTTATTTGAATACAGTTTGTGCAGGGACCATAGAAATAAAACGATCAATACGGGAAAACGATGAATGCGGGAACGATAGATCGGGGTTCCACTGTATTAAGCTTAATTTACTTTTCTCCAATCGTATACAGAGTAGTAAATTATTTTCGTCCTTTTTACAACTACACTTTTTTATAAAGAAGTAAAAGGAGTAGCCAAGCATAGGTGAATACAGTTATAAAAGAAAGTAATAATTAATTTTATTGACATTGGATTAATTCATTTTAATAACACTTTTTATATTTTTGAAACCAAACCTATGTATTCAACAATATTTACACCTTCTCTTGTGTGAACTTTGGCAACGAAAGGATTAAACTGACAGTTTCTGTCGCTTTAAAGAAAGAAATTCTTGTAATAGGTGATTGAGTGAGATAATTTGAAGATGATTATTATTATATATTCGTCATACAAGACCTCGTTAATTCAACAAAGGATTATTTTGCAGAAACTTTCATAAATGCAACTTGAACGAGAAAAATTAGCGCCTCAAAAATATCTATATTTTTCATAACTTATTACTAGAAGTGAATGACTTCTACAAATAATAATAATAAAAAAGTTGTTTGCCAAAGCATTATGATGTTAAAAGGCAAAGACTTGAACAAAGTATGTTTTTTATAGTATCAGAGCTGCATGCTTTTTTAGTTTAGTTATCTACTTATATAAAACGCTAGTGAGTGTGGTACCAAAATCGGCGATATTTCTATGCTGGAATGGCAACAACTAGCTATAAGCATTAGCATAATAACAATAACACATGAGCAAAAATCTAAATTAACAGTTTGATGACATCAAATGGAGCAAGCAATTCCTTACTGGTTACTTTTGCTTCTGTAGCTAGATAACAAAATAACAATAATGCATACACAAAAAATGCAAGATCTTTCACAGCTTTAAAATATCAAATTTACAATACTTGGCATGTTTATCGCTCATGCCCCTTTCAAATAAAATGTCACCATGCAGTGGGCAAAAGCACATTTTAGCCATTTCCTGTTTCTTTTATATTATTGTAACCAAGGATACGTATTAAATAAAGCAACTATAAAAACACCAGGTTGCTAACTTTGGCACATTAACACTGGTGTTATTTAATGACAAATACTGTTAAAACAAAGAAACATGATTTTCGTTGAAATGAGCGCAATAATTTGGCCAACTAAAATGAGTGCCAATAATAATTTTGCTTTGAGTATAAAGAACATTGAGGTATGAGGTGGCAAAGTTGGCCACCTTGGTGGCTAGTTTAATATATTTACTTAATATAAAGTATGTGTTAATTATTAATTTTTGTGTAGGATAAAGAATTAGAAATGACTCGAAGAAAAGAAATGATAATGATGATGTCACTGCGCAGAAGAGCTGAACAAGAAAAAAAGAAAAATGAGAAACAGCAAGAGTATCTCCGCAAAAAAGAAGAAGAAAGGTAACTGTATATCTTTTATTTCTCTTTGAGTTAGCTTTTAATTCATCATAAATATATATATATATATATATATATATATATACAGGGTGTGTCACAATTCCCTCACGGGTTTGGAAGGCTTATAAGAAAATATATATACCGTGGCCGCTGCTTATCTGGATTACTGGTTAATTGGATCAGTCATTGCATCAAAACCGCCAGATAAATGGATAAAAAATTTTTGTGATTCTAGCTCGTTTTCCATTGTATTCTTCCCAACGTCAGCATTTTCTGGGGTTCTATCTCAAAGCCTGACAAATAGTGTGCCATGCAGCAGGCAGTCAGACCCAGATTTCTTAGAAACGTGAAACTGCTAGGTGCCTGTGATAAGACGTCACTCCCACACACGTGTGGCAGAGGGATAGAGAACCGAAAGTAGGAGTGAAAGGGGAAGGGGTAAGAACAAATGTAGGGGTTGAGGTTAAAAGGCATAGATGGTCACTTTGTTTGTTCATAGTAGTGTGTTGTGTTACAGTAAGCCTTCTTAGTAAATTCAGTGGCAAAACGCAAGGATTTTATCTTGACTAATAGATATGAACTTCTTAAAAAATTTGATGTTCTGCTGAAATGAAATCAGAGAGAAGCATCTTTAAAATTGGGCATACCTCAGTCAAATTTATGTTGCCATTTGAAACAAAGGAGTAAAATCTTAGACGGCATTGAATAGAAACACGAATCATAAAAGGCAGTGAGTTGGACAAGCAGATGTCAAAGCAGCTCTCTTGGAAGGGTTCAAGGCTGCATGACTTAAAATGCTCCAATATCACGTGCAATATTAAGCTTGAAAGCCGAAGAATTTGCTATAAAATTTGGAATCGAGGTCTTTAAAACTGACGGGTGGCTGACAAGATGGAAAAATTGAAACAACATTGTTCATGCAAAACAATATGGTGATAAAGGAGATGCCGATGGCGCTGCAGAAAAATGGATGCAAGATATTCTGCTAGAACTACTGTCAAGATATTCTACAAATCACATAGTTACCAACTCTTCCAATTTTAACAGAGATTTGTCACCACAATTTTTAACAGTTTTATTTAACATAAGAATGTTGGACTTATTATAAGCATAAATTGCTAAGGAAAAATTAATGGTGATAAATCTCCCATTAAAATTGGGAGAGTTGGCAACTATGAAATCAGATCTATAGTATGCATAAGACTGGGCTTTATTATTGTGCATTACCAGACCATACTCTGATGTTCAAAGATGACAATCTGATGGAAGGTAAAAAAATAAAGGCTCGGATAACAGTTCTCCTGACATGTAATATGATTGGAACAGTAAAGAAAAGATTGTCATACAAAAAAACAAGAACCCGTGTTGCTTAAAAGGTGTAAAACAACTACCCTTAGAATACACAAGCAATAGAAAGGCATGAATGACAAGCGAGATTTTCCCAAAATACATGAGGAAATGGAACACAGAGCTTTTGGAACAGAAAAAATTGCAGTTTTGCTCAACAACTGCACAGCTCATCTGGAGTTGAAGTGAAACAACATAGAGCTGTTTTGTTTTCCATCAAATACCTCTTCAGTCATTTAACCTTTGGATCAAGGAATCATCAAAGCTTTTGGAAACTATTATCGCAAGGATATGAGAATGAAAGTTGTTCAAGCAATAGATGATCCAACGAAACCTACTGCTAGTGATATAGCAAAATCAGTCAGTCTTCCTTGATGCCTTTCACATGATAATAAACACATGGAAAAATGTTACTCCAATAATAAGGATGTAACGAATAGTGATTTTGCCAGATATCTGATATTCAAAGCTCCTTTGGTTTCCGGATACGGATATCCGGTGCTAAACATGTATTTTTAGTTATCACAAGTGTTTTTTCATTTATTTTATATAATGCATAGTTTTCAAGTTTTAGGACGATTTCACTTTTTCACTCTTGATTTCGACATTCCG
The DNA here is from genome assembly GCA_038373885.1 of Cheiracanthium punctorium. Classification (NCBI taxonomy): domain Eukaryota; kingdom Metazoa; phylum Arthropoda; class Arachnida; order Araneae; family Cheiracanthiidae; genus Cheiracanthium; species Cheiracanthium punctorium. The sequence goes on along the minus strand of JAWZYV010012686.1, from coordinate 352,090 downwards.
ACATACACACATGCACACACACACATACAAAAAAAAATATAATCAAAGTACTTTATGCATGGAGTAATAATCATACACAGTACTGTAGTAGTAACTGAAACAACTATTTTAAACTAGTAAAATACCATGTCTGTCTGCACAAGTAGCCATATTATAATTTCATTAATAAATATTTCACAAACTCATTTTAAACTTACATTTTTAAGTAGACTTAGCTTTAAAAATCAATTGAAACTTGCAGAAAATCATAAGCGAATTTAAATAACTAAATTCATTTAAAAGATAGATCTATAAAATAAGGGTTGGAATTTTAATCATTAGGTATTGGAGACTTCAATAAAGAATGCTCAGTAAAAGATTGTCATTTACGAAAAGGAGGAAGGTTGAAAATTTCTCCCTGCCTCTATAAATAAATTTTGAAGACAGAATAATTGGAGTTTTTTGTTAATTATAGGATTTGCAGAGAAAATTAATACTATTGGAGAAACTCCATGGGGAGAGAGTGTAAAATTACAATATTTCTTGGATTACCATGAGAGAAAGTGCATATACTGAGTGCCCAATATTTTTCAAATGATATCACACAGTGCTTATTTTTAAACTTCCCCTATAAACAGCAGTCTGCAGCTGAAAAGGATAAGAAGATCGCCTCCAAATTTGCACATGGACACTATATGAGATGTTTAAGTTTTTTATTTTTTCAGAAAAGGTCTTCTAAGCAGCACTTTGCAGCATGAAATCAGCTCTAAATGTGAGCCTAACTAGTTATAAATGTGCTGAAAAACTACTGAACAAATGTTGAAATTGTGTGTTTATTTTGGATGATACATGCCCAGTGTTAAATTTGCTTTTTTTTTTTTATGTTAAATAGCAACTTCAACATTTTTAACTCGAGCTTTTTAATCAAAATTCCTTTAAGCACTTCTCATGTATAGTGTATAAAACAAATTTGGTTACTATCTGTTCACCCGTTTTAGTAGTAGAATCCTATTTATAGGGAAAGTTTAATTATATCAAATATAATTTTCCATCCTGTCCCATGCATATTATAGATAAAAATTTAGCAGTATATAGCCGGATATCTGGCAGAGAAGTCGTATATCCGGTAGTTATGTTTCGGATATTGAAAAATCAGCCGGATACCGGATACTTGCCGGATATCTGTTACATTCCTACTTAAAAGTATTAAAGCTTAATATTCTAACCTTTTTAGGTTTGTGTTTTTATTCATCATACAGGATTCACCTTGCATTGTAACCTAATTTTCATAAGAATATATAATAAAACCTCTCTGAAATGGAATGAAGAAAAATAATATAAAAATTTTTTTTCTTTAGTTTCTACTTGTACTTATTTGATTAGACCGGATGTCATTAGACCATGATATTTTTTCTCCATGAACTGCTTTTTTTTTGGTTGTTTTTTTCTATAAATACAGTAAAGCACTGTTTGCATGTCTTTCGAGGAACCGATCTAAAACAATGTATATAAATGATGCACTAATAAACAACTTTGATTATTACAGGTTAATGCTATTAATGCAAATTGTAACTATAATAAATTAATTTTTTTTAAGGATTAGTGAATTGCTTAATAACAGTTTTCACACTGAAAACAATAACTGAATTTTATAATCGGAACATTTATCATACTTTTTAACTTTATTGTACTACATATTGAATACTGTATATCTTTAGTATTAATACTATATACATTGTGTATACCAATTATGTAATTTATGTTTATACAGACAGTGAATTAAAAAGAATCTTTCATAGTCTTCTAAATTAAAATGAATAGGAATGAATCAAGACTGCAAGAAAATTACATATAAATGTTAAAGTCATATAAATGAGAAATGCATAAATAGTACTGTATTGTTACTAATTTACTGTATTGTAAAAACATAGTACTTATTTTTCCCTTGTATGCAGGCCTTCGGCTAGAGATGCAAAAAGGGGCCCCATACTGATAAATTTATAGGAAATAGAATATTAGAATATGTAATATTTGGCATTTAGTCTTGCATACCCAAAACCCACATTTAACTATTTTTGAGCTTTCGGGGGCTCCCGGGATTCCTGGAGTCCTCTGCTGCACGACTATGTAAAGGTGTAAAATTACTGGGAAATAAATAATCCAATTACTCTGATATTTGTATATCAGTAATATATATAATTACTCTAGTTATAAAGTAGTATATCCATTTTGGGAGCCTCTCCGGGAACCTTGGCAATCGCCAACCAGCCGACCTGACCAGTCCATGTCTGCTTGTATGTTTTATATATGCTCCATTATTTACATATTTTGTTTTGAATATAATTTGAAATTATCTTTTATCAATAAATTAATGTTACTTAACTGGTTGATCGGGTCTTAAATGATAATGTTGCTTGTTTAGAATAAAAAGAGAGCAGCAAGAGAAGAAGAAGGAGGAAGAAAAGCTACGACGTCAACTTATTCTTGAGCAATACCGTCAAAGGAAAGCTCAAGAAGAGGAAGATGGTAATACAGGTGGATCATCTAGAGGTAGAGAAGAAACAACTGCTGCTAGCAGAGGAGCAACCATGACACGGTCAAAATCTAGGTATTTGTAGAATATTTTACTGTATTTTAAATGCGGTAAAAATCCCTTTTATTATGCTTACAGTAAAATATCCAGTGAGTATGCATTTCCGTTAATCAACCTCACCCAAAACCACCATAATAGAATCAAATGGAATTTTTCTCAATGCAATATTGCTAATTTATTGCAGCAACATTTTTTCTGCCATCTAATAAAAGTTGCTAAATTAAGGTCATTGGTTTAGGCTTTTTTTTCTTGTCCTAGAGCTTGAGATTGGGCATAGCTATTCTCATAAAAATCCGTTCTTGCAACAGAAAATTAATTTTACTAAAAAGTCCAAGCTGTTTTTAGAGGGCTTAACCATACCATGTTACTCCAAATGTTTAGAGGCTATTGCATTGAGAACTTTGAGATTCAGTTAAAGGATCTAGGCTCACACAGTTAATTACCTGCTAAGAAATGAAAAGGTATTGCTTGAAAAATTATATTTCTTCTAAGATAATATTTATATTTACTTTATAGAATACTAGCTGCATGCCCATTCTTCACACGGTAGGAAACGAAAAATTTCCTCACATGTGTAATTCGAATTAATTCCAGTGATGTGGAATCTGGAAAAAGCAAAATGATTTCACTCTTGACTTAAAATTTGCATCATATATGTAATAACCTGAGATCATTGCAATATAATGACACCACACACACACACACACACAAAAAAAAAAAAAAAAAAAAAAACTAAGCATCATTCAGTATTAAAAAAGTGAAAATGGACCGTTTGCAGTGAACTTCTCACTTTCAAAATGTCTTATTTCCGCAGACATGCTGTCTTTTAGGTTCACGTTTTTAGCATTAAATACCTCAGACACTACATGAAATGGACATCTTTTTAATTTTAAAAATACGTCACCCTCTCTTGCAATCCTTTACAAAAAGAAAAGAGATAAGACTGCGCTATTTATAAAGGCTTTAAAATTGTTTTTCTAGATTATTCAGTTTAATTTTTCTTCTCACAAATAAATCCAGTACTTATAAAAGGAAATCGAGCCAAGCAAAAAATCGTCTGCTTGGACATAAGAATAACTATGTACACAAAACGAAATCTTTGGAATGAGAAACTTTTTTCATGTTTTCAGAAGAGCGCTCGTTGTAATTGCTTCACAGCGGGCTTTGACTTTTAGTTGTACAATAACAGTAGTATTTGGCACTTTAAGGCAATAAACAACAGATGTTTTAATTCGAATTTCGTAAAAAATCGCTTCGAGATATGGCACGGGACCCGTTTTTATTTATTTTTTTCAACTGGGAATTTTAATCTTTGTTACTGTATCCATGACAACCAAACCGCAAGATATCAAACTGAAATTTATAAGCAGGTGCTACTGAAATGAAAATCCTTCTTTACTTAAAAATTCGTAAAAATTCTCCTAATTTATATTTTTCCTCCGTTCTTCTTTTAAAAGTGGGCGAATTGTGTGCCGAAATATAAAAAAGTTATGACAGATAGAATTCAAGATGCAGCACTTTTAAAAATATTTTACGAAAGTCAGCGTCAAATTTAATTTTATTTGAAAAATTCCCCAAAATCTGCAAATTATGTTACACAGTCCAAACAAACAGTTTTTAAAAGTAAATTTTCTACTCTATGCGATGATGTAAATATCGTTTTCTTGCAAGTGCAATTATCGGCGTTATTATGTATTACACAAGAAAAATCGCTAAAAATCGGACAAAACATAAAATAAATTTTCTAATTCGAATTTCGAAAAAATCGCTTCGAGGTGTGTCGAGACCCATCTTGAAGAATTTCCGTACAAAATTTGGTAGGTCTACGATCGCCCGTTTCGGAGCTACGCAAGACACAGACAGACAGAAAAACGGACAGTTTACACATTGCTTTATTTATATAGATATTGAAAGTATCACAAGTACTCAAAAGCAAGTTGCTGTGAAAAATTGTTAAATGTGTTAGTTTAGCTGCAGTATTACTGTTTAAAAGTTGCAGAAAATTAACATAGTTGCAAATATATAAAACATTATTTGAAACATAGAAGTTCTTCAATTCAAAAGTTCTTCAAAAGCATTTTATTTGATAATTTAAATTATTGCAAACTTTATTTAAGCAATTATATTGAGCACGTGTTGTAAAAATAAATCACCATCCTTTCACGCATAATTAAATATGCATTCACTATTGCATGTGATTAATAGTTTATGTACACAGAAACTTAAAAATATAAAATCACAATGACATAAAACTTCATATCAAATATCAGTTCCGTATATAACTATTTCTAGATTAGTGACAAGGTATAGCAGGTGTTTAAACCTCCTTATTACCAATACTTTAAAAATACTTCAGAAAATCCACTGTTAAAATATAAAACAGCACTTTAGTTGAAATGTTTGGTGAAGTGAAAAGCTACATTCTTGCTAATGAAAGATGGAAATATTTTTTTGGACTCTTAGAAGGCATATTAATTGTAAAATAAAAATCAGGTGTTCTGGCAGTTAAACTGGCTTTGTTGCAAATAATTATGCTTTGTTGCTATCATTGACTCAATTCAAAGTCAAAATGAACATATCAATATATTTACACAAAGGTCTTCTACATCTGGTAGTAGATTTATTTTTTATTATGTTTTTATGTATTGAGTATATTTGTTACTTATTACCTGTAATTTGAATTTACCAGGTCGGCATCTGTTACTCGACCCCGCCAGAAAAGTGGACAGTCATCTAATAATAGGAATTATAATGTGTCTTCACCATCTTCTTTAGATTCTCCAGTTGGCAGAGGGTCACAGTATAACCTTGCTGGTATGCTCTTATTTATAGCTTTCTAAATTGGTATTTGTAAGAGTAAATATTATTGTGCATATAAATCTTCATTTTATTATACAAAAGCACAAAACTTTTGGATTTTTTTTCTGCTAAAAAAAATTTCAATTTACTTTTATTTTGACTTACGCTTCAAAAGTTATGCTTTAATTGCTGCAGCAAACATCTTTGATGAGTACCTCCGAGAAATTTTTAGCTTGTTTGAAATTCTCTAAAACAGACGTTCTCGAACTGTGGTCCATGGACCTCTGCATAGCCACGAAATTATAAAAAATGATTGCAAACAATTCATGAAAACTTATGATTTGTCTTGACCTTGGATTTTATGAAATTGCTTAAAATCCTCTTTTTAAATAATGATAGCCTATTTTTGTTTATTTATTTTTTTCCAAGTAATTGATTTGTTTTATGGTTAAACTTTACTAGTAAAAAATTGTGTGACATGCATCAAAAATGTTTTAATGGTTAATTCAAGCTCACCCACTTTTCTTTTTCTTTTTTTGACATCTTCGTGTATGCTCACCCCCTGGTTCTTCATAAATAAATGGTTTCCATTCCATTCTTGTTTTAAAATTTTACTATATATGTGGGGTTGAACTTCAGATAAAATTTCTAAGAAAAACTCACTCTCGGCTTATATTTGGGAAAGTACAGTAATTACAACTTATGAAACTAATGTATGTAAAATTTATTTTATTCATTGTCATTAAAAATAAGTTACTTATCACTGGTATTTTAAATGTTATTACATTGACTCTGCCTCTTTTGTTCATATGTGCATTTTATTTTATTTATTTCTCATTTTACTTTAGGTGGATTTTCAGATGAAGCCTCATCTGAGCATGGTTATGCACCTTCACCTTGTCGAACAAGAAATTATCCCCATTCTTCTCCTATTTCCCCTACATCTTACCCCTCTTCACCTGGCCCCTTGCTGTCTGGTATGCTGGGAATGGGTTGTCGAAACCGAAGCACTCCGAGTGATGGCTTGTCAGATAGTAGCTCAACTGTTTCATCTGCTTGGGCCTCTGAATACTCTGGCCCAAAACTGTTTGTAAAGCCTTCCACCAAATCAAATCGTGGCATTGTTACAAATGCTGTTAATACCGTCCTTGCCGGTGCTGTCAATTCAGAAACAAAGCGCAAAGTGCTTGAGGTGAGGATTTTTAGATGAATCATCTCAAATAATATATTTGTAGACATTAGTTCTCACATAGATCTTTTGAAAACTATGTTTAATTTACTAGCTGTGAGTCTAAAGCTACTAATGAATGAATTTAATATTCAAAGTACAAGGATTTTTGTACTATACTTTTGTACTTAAGATCATGTAATTGCAGCATTGAATGTTTTATAGCTTAACTTTTATCTTTATTAATTGAAATAAAGCTATTGTCAAATTATTACTCGAAGAAGATCATTGTACAAAATAATACTTACATTTAATGAAGGCTACTCAAGTGCTTATAATCAATATATTTTTCATAGAAGGACTTCATAACTACTTAAAGCACACTATTGGAAAATTTTCTGAGTGCACATAGCTGTGGCGTTCTAAATAAAGAGATGGAGCCCTTTGGCTCACACAAAACACTTTATTAGATACACATAAAAGATTTGAGTCCGAACTTAAACAGTCAGACGGCGTTTTTTGGCAAAATTTTTGGCCGTACTGGCACAAAACCAGAGGAAAGTACCTCTACACTGGTCACTGTTTGAAACCAATCAATTCTCTGCCTTGAACTGCTGATCTTGCTCTGTGCTGGAATCTCAAGTGGATTTTGATCACGTGGGATGCTTGAAGTAATTGTTCTCAAGTTGCTATAGTGTCAAATTCTGAAGAACCTTTGAAACACTCAGATTTATGCATTCTATAATGTCAGAACTGCACATTATCAAAGATCCAAGCTTCTTGTGGAATGCTTTACAATACCGCACAGATCAAGGGTTATCAGAGAGATTCAAGTAGTGAGGGGTAAGAAAAAAGGGAGCATCACAGATATATCTCTATAAGTTTTAATTATTCGTAATTATTCAGACAACGTCACAACATGAATACACAGACTCACAAATAATTATATTAATGACAACTGTAAGAAAATTGTGTTTTTTCTTTTAAGTGAATCTTTCTTTTAAAATACAACTTTCTCTGTTACAGGAAATTGAGCGTTCGGAAGGAAAGCATTTTCTTATACTATTTCGCGATGCTGGTTGCCAGTTCCGAGCTCTCTATTCCTATAATCCTGAAACTGAAGAAGTTATAAAGTTATATGGTATAGGCCCCAGAATCATTACAGATAAAATGATGGATAAGTTTTATAAGTAAGTTAATGTATTTAATTATTTAAATAATCACAACAAAGCTCTTAATTGTGGAATAATTGTTTGCAAACAAGGACACGTGCTAATTTTACAGAATATTATCCTAAGTTAAACAAGATATGTATAAATTAAAAAGGTCATAGACAAGTAGGGAATGTACATTGTCATCTACTTGTAATTAATTTATCTCTGCTATCACTTGTTTACTAAGATGCATCAGAATATATATTGAACTGTGAAAGGGAAAGTGCCCTTATTATTTGACTACCTTAATCCAGTTGCTCATATAGCTTGGTTTTTGTTAACACTTGATCTTTTATCATCAACATTAAATTAAATTATTTGAATGAATGTTTTATAACCGGCATTTAACATTTCTCATGTTGCAACTGTTGTTTTTGCTTATTTAAACCAGGTGCATTTTTATTAATTAATTTTGAGAATCGATTAGTTTATTAAAATGAAATACTTAACGTTTTACTAAGGCCGTCATGAACATAAGTGGTTAGTACCTTGGCGTTGTGAAATAACTAGGTAAGATAATCATTGTCTAGAAGAATAAAAGAAATTAAATATCGCAAACCTGTAAAAGAAAATTTTGATATTCATCCTAAAGAGAAATTTAAAACTTTAACATCCTGAAATAAAACTTGTTAGACAGAGAGATTGGTTATAGGAGTCAAACAATTAATTCAGCTCCAATTGAATTTATTCATTATATCTTACATTAGCGAAGGTAAATCTCAATAACAGAAAATACATTTTTAACCATCTAATATTTATCACATACGACATAACTCTTAGAATTAAATTAAAGAGAAATACTTTGAACTCTTAACATTAGGGAGCTGAAAATGTTTCTTCTCATTTCAAAATAAAAAGGAAACATCGTTAATTGTAGAAAAAATTATTCTGAGTGGACAGAAAATAAAATAAAATAAATATTTAAAACATACATAACCGGATCCGGTGAGAAAAAAAACAACTTAAGAGAGAAAGAAAAACATAGATGCTATTCACCCCATAGTGAGACGTTAAAGGAATGAAGAGGAGAGAGGGAGAGGAAAAAACAAGATACCGGCAGCTTTCGACGCACTCTTCGAAATGCCGCTCTTTTTCTCCGCGGCACGTTCGCTCGCCGCTTCACACCCCGCCTCCGATGTGCAAAGTAGTTTGTGCAGTAATATTTTTATTTTTTAATGTTTCACCTCTCATTTTGCATAAACGATCTTATTTCCATGCATGAGGTAAAACTATGTTATATCGTCACCTTTCATGACAAAGTACTGAATAATAATTTTTATAATTAATTCAGGTCTCCGTATTCTTGCGCCGTTGTTTTCGTCTGCTCCTATCATGACACAGCTCTCTGGAATGTTGATTACTTTTTCATGTGTGCCCTGCACTACGAAGTACTAGCCTTTATGCACTGGGGGGTGTAAGCAAGATGGCGAAGCATCTTCTTGAAGTATCTTGGGATGTTTTTTGGAAAAAAGGAACACTGGGAGAGATACTTAGGAAAATAAAATAGTAGAAAATTTACTAAGCAAAATTACTTAATTTTGTATTAAAAAAAAGGGCTAGAAACTCTTACAAAATTTCCATTTTAGAATATTTTAGTTTATAAAAATAAAAAATTAGCATTCCTTCAAAAATTTTACACATATAAAAAAAAAACAGTCCATTCAGAGAAAAAAAATGGGAAAATGTCCACTCAGAAGGGTTATAACAGATCACCATTTACTACATATCATAAATTGAAGATTCCCCTAAATTTGATTGAACAAAATAAAGTCATTCTTTTAGTTTTTATTCTTACATAAATATTGAACCAAATTACTGTTACTATTTGTCTCTTAGGAGAGTGCTTACACACATTTAGTACCATAAACAGTTAATTATTTCTATTAAGGGGAGAGCATAGCATAAAATTTATCTTCTGACAAACTTAAAAATGGCTTTAATTAATTAAAACTTATCCACAACTACTGAAAACAGCTTCATGCCTTTAGTGCTCAATAATCAACACAACACTCACCCTCCTCTAAATTTGGCTATTTATTCACAAAAATACCACAATCTTTGATTGTCACGTGAATCTCTTCATGTTACATTTTATTTTTTAAATCAGAAAATTACCATTTATTCATAATTCAGTAATATACTTGTATAGACATTTTTATTTTTTTACATGACCTGCAAAGAACAGGGAACAATTTAAACTGTAGCTCTTCCCAATCTCAAATTAAACTACTGCTGCTAAAATTCATCTGTTGTACATACTGTGGTTGCAAAAATGAAACTGAAAGAGCTAAAACTATTTTTTTTATCATGTGATACAGAGACTATTCTTTAAAAAGAAAGGGAAAATATCAATAAATCAAATATAAATGATTTGTATTTAAATCAATTATGAGTGGTTATAGCAGAGATATGGTTAAACGGAGGCCAATCAATGCCTGTATTCACCAAACCCCTGTGGTAACTCAATCAAACAAGCTACTTCAAATCTTAGCAGGAAAAATGATATTTACCACCAGGTGTTACCATGCCATTTAACAATAACTCAAAGGGCCAGTTCTAAACCCTCATTTTCGCAGAATTTATTCATTTACTAGAAGTCAAAGCCCATTGTGGAGGCAATTACAACGGGCACTAGAAAAAACATTTGACAAAAATGTATCTACACTCAATATATTTAATTTTTGTCTGCCTAAAATAAATAACTTTGTATTCAATTTTTATTATATATCTAAATCGAATTTCATGTTCTTCAGGAAACGTGCAGAACCTTTTCGCATTCAAAATATTTTCTTTTGTGTACACAGCCATTCTTATATCTATGCAGATGAATTATTTGTGAAAAAAAAATTAAACATTGTAATCTAGGAAAACTATTTTAAATGAATTGGAATCCCAATTATATGACGTCATTTTCATGAAACAGCTAATTTTGTCACACAGATGATTCACTTTTTCTACTCTTGAAAATAAAATAGAGTAAAAAACAACTTAAAAATGAGGAAACAGGTGAATTTTCAGATTTTTAAAGTAGCACAGATTATTAGGCAAGTTGGAGTGTATAGGCTGATTATTTTACCAACTATGCGAAAAATTCCAGAGCTGGGGCTCGAACCCAGGACTACCGCTTAACGTGCGGGTGCTCTACCACTGAGCTACTCTGGGACGATTCCCAGATGAAATTTCTCGCTTTTAAACCGTTGGCATTTATCATCTTCCTCTGCAAACCACAGATGGAACAGATGAAACAATTAATTCGCGACAACTCCATTACGCCGCGGAAGTTTTATACATTTTTAGAAAGTGAAAAGCGAGAAATTTCATCTGGGAATCGTCCCAGAGTAGCTCAGTGGTAGAGCACCCGCACGTTAAGCGGTAGTCCTGGGTTCGAGCCCCAGCTCTGGAATTTTTCGCATAGTTGGTAAAATAATCAGCCTATACACTCCAACTTGCCTAATATACTTGAAAGGTTGATATATTCACTTTCTAAAAATGTATAGCACAGATTGTTTTCTATATTTTTATGTATGAAAAATTTCAAGCAAATTGTACAAACAGTTGAATTTTATTACAGTTTTAGACAATTACTTTTTCATCTGTTTGGATTAATGACTGTAAAAGTTTGTTTTGAAGTGGTTGAACTGGAATTGTTTGAGAGTGAGTCAGGGATCAGCATAACTGTATATAGTAGGATGCTAGTAACCCATGCACAGTAAACTAATTGTAAACATGGCAGATTTGAGGGTTGTTTTTAAAGATTTGGTAAATCTGCACATTCTTGAATGCTTTGAGAGAGAGAAACTTCAGTGGAAATCTAGCAAACTAAGGTTCACAAAAAATATATATTTTTGTCTGGTTGTATTTTACTGCACTTGGATGTAACAGATCAATAATTTATCACAAATGTATGTAAAAATAAAAGCAATATGCATCAGTGTCATAGAAAATATAGCCAAAGACTTTATATATTCTATGCTTAATATACAGAGTAAATATATAATTATTATCGATATAAATATATTAATACACACACTCATACATACATATTGATTACATAATAAATTTAATTATGTACACACACAATTAACATATATGTACACACACATATATATATATATATATTATACTAGCTGAAGTACCCGTCCTCGACGGGTTAGTGAATGAAAATTTCTAAAAAGCAAGAACTTTCGTCAGCATTGTAGGAGTACACAGAATGGATGTAGTATGTTGCCAAAGTAAAGAAAGCGAAGTTATAATTTTCATGTCTTGTTAAAATATTACAGGTTAGAGAGTAACTAAGTAATATCATTTCATTCGCTTTAGTCGTAATTATGTGATGCGCGAACGAATATTTACGCATATTGAAATAATTTTCGCAAAATCTCAAAATTTAATCAACATTTTTGAAAAATTTGAAGCCTAGAATTTAAGTTGAGTGACAACCTATCATGTCACCTAAATTCGTTTCATTCACTGCAGTCTTTATTTCGTGACGCTGGAACAAATTTTCAGCATTTTAAAACGATTTTCGAAAAATCTCAAAATGTAAGCAAAATATTTTAAAAATTCAACGCCTATAAATTAAGATTAGCAACTACCTATCATATCACTCAATTTCGTAACATTCGTATTAGCCGTTATTACATGATGTTTGAAGAAATATAAACGTATTTTGAGAGAATTTTCACAAAATCTCAAAAATCTAATAAAAATGTTTAAAAATTGGACTCCTATAGTTTATGTTGAGCAACCATCTATCGTGTGACCAAATTTCATATCATTCGCTTTAGTCATTATTACGTAATACAGGAACAAAGATTCACTCAGTTTTAAACGATTTTCACAAAATCTCGAAATCTGATGGATTTTTTTTAATTAGATGCTTATAGTTTAAGGTGAGTGACCACCTATCATTTCACCAAATATCATTGTTTCACCTTTGCAGTTATTACGTGATGTGCGAACACAAATTTACGCAGTTTGAGATGATTTTTGCAAAATTTCAAAATCTAATCAAGATTTTTTTTTTTTTTTTTAAATTCGACGCCTATGTTTTAAGTTGAGTGACCACCTATCATGTCACTCAATTTCATATCATTCGCTTCAGTTGTTTTTACGTGATGCTTGAACACAAATTTACGCAGTTTGAAAGGATTTTCGCAAAATCTCAAAATCCAATCAGGATTTTTTAAAAATCGGACGCCTATGTTTTAAGTTGAGTGACCACCTATCATGACACCCAATTTCATATCATTCACTTCAGTCATTTTTGCGTGATGCTTGAACACAAATTTACGCAGTTTGAAACGATTTTCGCAAAATCTGAAAATCTAATCAAGATTTTTTAAAAATTCGACGCCTATGTTTTAAGTTGAGTGACCACCTATCATGACACCCAATTTCATATCATTCGCTTCTGTCGTTTTTGCGTGATGCTTGAACACAAATTTACGCAGTTTGAAACGATTTTCGCAAAATCTGAAAATCTAATCAAGATTTTTTAAAAATTCGATGCCTATGTTTTAAGTTGAGTGACCACCTATCATGACACCAAATTTCATATCATTTGCTTCAGTCGTTTTTACGTGATGCTTAAACAAAAAAAGCGTCGACAGAATGACAGACACAAACTTTTTTTTGAGGGTCTCATCGGATTCCCGGGTGCTTGAAACGGATAGAAATCGCAAAATTTTTGAATTCCAAGAAATGTACAGACAAATGTCTAATTTTATTTATATAGATACACAGGGTGTCCAGAGCTAATGGTACCCAATGGCTATTTCCTAAACCGTTAATCAGAGACACATAGTTCCAGTTGTAAAAATGCTTTGAACTGTATAATCTATTATATCAGAAATAATTGTCAATAAATCAATTCCTATAAAAATTATGAAATTTTAAATTTTATACGGTCCTATTCAGTTATATTTAGAAAAATTTTCTTTACTATGGGCCAAGGCCCCCAGACTCGCGACGCTCGCTTTTCGTATGAGGCATTTGGCCCCTAATAAGGCTTATTCGTAAAAAAGACATAATTTCAACAGACAAACCCCAAAGATTGCATCAGATAGAATGTTACTGAGCTACACATTGCTTGGTTGTTGCATGTTCATTGGTACATAAAAATTTAACTTCACACTACAGTAGACCCCCTCCCCCTCATAACACGGAAGCTATTTTGTTATGGGAATCCATGTTGTACGGGTCCTGAGCTATACTCCACCTGGAGTGCGGACTCCGCTTATAATCGCTGGAAAAATTATTTGCACTCCTCAGAAACACAATGATATTTAATGTTGCCATTCAAATTTATATTAATTAGGAACTAAAGCGTAATAAAATCAGAACATCTGTTTCAGCTGTATTTTTAATAATGTAAAACCTATTGGACACCTTGCGAATTTGCCACCCATGGCGATTTTTCATTATTTGGCGACTTGCGTACATGTAAAGTTAATAAAAGCTACGGAACAGATAGGATAGCTTGCCACCAATGACGACTTTTCATTATTTGGCGATTTACACATGCTCACAACCTATAATTACTGTTCATTTAAGGTTACCGGAAAACCGTTATCCATATTTTCATTTACATAATTGTTTGCAGATTGGCATACTTAGCACCACAAATTATACCATCTCGTCGCGCTAGCAAATATCCAAAGACTATAACTGCTATAATGGCATAGTTAACGCCGCCAAATATTTCTACTGGTAGCAAATAATCCAGCTGGACCGAACCGGCTTTAAAATAATCTGCATTTTAATTATTTTTCATTTTCAAGATATTAGTTATTCTGTTTTGGAAAAACGAATATTCGCTGATTCTAAACTCCTGTTGTTTAAGCGAACTTACTATTTGAAAATTGTCAACTTTGTGTAACACATTTTAAGTTACTTATTTCATATAGTTTTTATTTTGGCGTAAAATAGGCGTAATTCTAATTCGTGTTTGTAAATTTCACGCGATTCTAGATACTTGGAAATGCTTTGTTGCAAAGGAATGAATGATTTTATGCCAAATCTGGCAACCATTATGTTTCTTGTTTTAGGTTTTTATTAATATCTTCTAAAATAATTCGAGTTTCGAAATTTAAGTCAGCTTAGCAGGTTCCTCGGAATTTTTCGAATCTGTGGGCACCTTAGTCGAAACTCAAATCCCCACGGTTTAGGAGAAGATAGGCGAACAAGCTTTTGACAGTGGCCCTTACTTTTTTTTAGAATAGAGAGATACAATTTCATGCAAAATTTTAAAAATATCGCCCTTTAATGATCAAAATTCAGATTTATGATGCAGCTAACATTTTGACTTAAATCACTTTTCCACATTTAAAATTCCTGTTACGGTAAACTGTTAAGGGACCATATAAATAGTGAAATTTTAAATCATAGGTCTTAATTTCATTTTATGGCATAATGTGGAGAAAGAAGCAAAACTAATTTTAGAATACTAATCTTTAAGCAAATGGTTATAAGAAGACTATAAAAATCTACCTGGGGTCTGTTGGAAATCTTTTCTGTAAAACCAAGTAACAGAATTTAAATAAGTTGTGTAGATAAAATTCATTTTGTATACAACTCCTATTTTGCTGCTTGAAAAGTGCTCTAACTTTAAGCAGCTATAACTTGATGAATTTTGGTCGACGAAGGATTTTTTTTTTTTTTTCCCATAAATTATATATTTTTTTAAAAAAATTCTAAACATAACTGTAGGACTAGAGTAGCAGTGTGCAAACCGGGGGTCGCGAGAAAATTATGGGGGGTAGCGAAATTCAAATTTATTTCAAACAAATTCAAGTTTGGTGTGCTATTTTAAAAAGGCATTATTTCAATCGATGACGTCACGGCACTCTTTTAAAAACACTCTGTAAGAGCAAATCCCAGAAAGAATTTCAATGTAACTTCGTTGTCAATTAAACAAAATGCCTACTGTCTATCCAGGGGTCGCGACAAAATTTTGCACAAAATAGGGGTCGCAAATGAAAATAGTTTGCGCACCACTGGACTAGAGGACCATATGAAAATTTAAATTTTGTAATTTTCATAGAAATTGATTTATTGACTTCAATTGTTTCTGTTATAATAGATTATGCAATTTAAAGCACTTTTGCAACTGGAACTATGTGTCTAACGGTTTAGGAAATAGCCACTGGGCACTGTTTACCCTGTATATGTATATATACATACATAAATATTATCAGGGCCTGACTATAACGTTCTTGTTATATATATATAGTACAATTTTTCAACCAATTTCTGCATGTGTGTACAGGGCATGGGCTGCAAGTGCCCATGTGAAAATCAGGGCTTGCATATAATATTCATAATCCAAACTGAAGAATTAAAAATGTCGCATCAAATTTTTAAGCCAGGGATGCCACTTTTCTGCAGAATGAAGGAGGATTTCGTCTTTTTTCTTTTGTTTTTAATCAAACCACATATTCAACAGAATTCTAAAAATTTTACCATATTCCTCCCCAATAAATTGATGTACCGGGAGTTCATTTGATACAGTTTTTTTGTGTGCATTATCTCTTGTCTAGTGTATTATTGTATTTTTATGATTGAATGAATATTTTTATTGTGTGAGCACATATATTAATTATTTTATTTTATTCATAGGTATAATTCTGGTGGCAAATCTTTTACACAAATCCATACGAAACACCTAACAGCAACAATTGATGCCTTTACCATACAAAATAGTTTGTGGCAGGGAAAAAAAACTGCACCAAAAAGAGACTACTATTAATCTGTATTTAGAGAAGTGCCAAGTGATACAAGTACGGCCGTCCCTTGAGTTTGAAGTCCTGTAAATACTCAACCTGTAAAGTTCTTTCAACTCTTAAGTTAACATTCCACTAGCAAAGATTTGCCGGGCTGTGATTCAAAAACATTTTAGAGCTATATTTGAATGTTAGTGATAATGTAAAGGTGATTGGGATTGACTGACTGACCTGTAAATTATTAGTATGCTTTTTTAAATATATATACATATATATATATATATATATATACTGACATGTACAGTGAGCCTCTAATTTCTTGCTGATTCTAGTTTATTCAACTTCATTTCGTTTTTAACTATCATGGAGAGAATGTGTGCTTTTGACATTTTTATTTCCTTATTTAAAAATTTCATGAAATCATCTATAAAAACTTTTCTTTCATTCTCATTTAAGTGCAATGATACGTCATTCTTTTTTATACCTTTTTTCTCTTGTTATGTAAGTAATCTTGTTGAATGTTACAGTGGTTGATACACTGTCCACTCTTGTTTACCATTCCCTTTACCAGTGCTGATTGATAGAACAAAATTGATGATGACATATTTTATAAATTTCAAAGAAAAGATATTTTTTGAATAAAAGAAATGATTTTCACTAGACTATTAGTATTATAAAATTGTTCTGTTCTGATAAAAATCTATATTACTATTTATGTCCTAATGCTACCAATTGCTCAGAATAAATGAAATGTATACAAATTGTTTTATTTTTAAACACTATAACATTCATGTGATAAACAAAACTGTAGCATATTTGCCATCTTTGAAGTTTGCAGGAGATTTCTTTCCTTTTTCTAATATATTGAAGAAATCTTAAAATTCCTACAAAATCTTTTTTATACATGTAAGAGTAGAGCTGACCCTTTACATCAAAATATATTCTTAAAATATAAAATTTTCTAATAATCAAAAACAATTTAAGGAACTCCAAAGCTTGAAAAACAAAATTTTTAAGATAAATTGTTAATTTTTATTTTTCTGAGAAGCAAATAAGCTTTAACTACACATCCATCAAAATAATATTCATTACATTGAATCAAGTCCCCTTTAACACAGCCCCTGAAAGTATACTAACATAAAATTTTTACTTTATAAAATAACACAAAATCCTAACAATTGTGACCTCAAAAGGGCACTCACAATGTTACTACAAGTTTAACAAAAAGAGCTGGTCTCATTAGATTTTATATTACCAGCCACACAAACTTTCTGTTTATTTCCTTTAATCTGTTGTGTAAAATCTCAAACATTCCTGGAGTTTTTGTTTTAAATATATAAATAAAATGAGGAAGGAAAGTAGTAAGAGATCTCCCCTCTAAAGCAAAAGTCTTCTTTGAAAAACTGAAGGCTCGGCAAGTATGCTGTTGTAGTTGAAACATTCCACTTGAATTAGCAGATCTGTTTGCTAACTCTTACACATTCAATTAAAACATTTACATATTTATACTGCAATTTAACCTTGTTTCACATTCCTTTAAGAAACTGTTTTACATTATTGGACCTAAGTGCACAGTTATGTTTTGGATTTTCATTTTTCCAAATGCTTCTGATCCTTTTAAACCTTAAAAACATTTGTCTTCCACAGTTAAAAAGCATTGCACATGAATGAAAATTGGGCTTTCTCTAAGTTATTGGGGGAAAATAAGCCAGGAATGACCATCTGTATTCACTTTTAGTGGGTGTCTTGATCTTCAGTTCTGATATGTGCCTGTTTCATTTTATTGAAATGTGAAAGTTATTGAAACTAGTGAATGTGCATGAATTTGGAAAGAATGTAAAGCTAAATTGTATTTATCAATTAAGAGCTTTGTAATGAAATTAACAAATAAAATCTTTTCAACAGCTTAATAAAAGTATTCTTTTGAAATTACTTTATGCTTTTACTATCCAAACACTCAGTGTATGTAGACAAAAGTTTCCCATTATTATTTTAACAGCACCAGCACACCATACAGAAAATAAATATTCATAGGTATTTCAAACAATTGTTTCTAGGATATGGAGATCACAAGTAAAGTGAAATTTGGGACACAACAAAAAAATAAGGTGCAGAGTGAAATGTGGGACACATCAGAAAATAACATGACATGATTTTTCGTTCTTTCTTTTTTTTAAAGTTGCAAATACAGTAAAGTCACATTAATTAGATACATATATAAAGTAATTAAAAAACTTTGTAAAAAACACACATAAGAAGTAAAAGGAAAATTTTTCTTTTTCCTTTTACTTCTTATGTGTGTTTTTTACAAAGTTTTTTAATTACTTTATTGTTTAACACCAGTATTTTGAGTGTTTTTTCAGTAGATACATATATATACAAGGTGATTCGAAATAGATGTTAAGGTAATTATTTTTTTAAACCGTAAGTGATTGAAACATACTTCCAATTAGAAAAGTTCATAAAATAAAGAGAAGCTTTCATATATGGCATTTTTTTTACCGGGGGCTGTATACATATTAAAATACGAAATTTAATTTTTATATGGTCCCTCCTTTCCTATCCTTTATATTTAGATGAATGTTCCATGCTTAAGAAAATTAAAACAACTCCTATGTCACTATGTGGAATAGTTTCTGATATATATCAATTTGAAAATTTTGGCATTTGTTGCAAGGACTAAGGGGATGTCTCAAAAAAGTGAGAAAAATGCAGTTACTTTTCAACTGACGTTAATTCATGTTAATAGTCACTCGATAGACACAGTTGACTCTTCAAATCCTAATTCAGCTAGAAATTTTCCTTTAAAGCATGTTTGACAGTTTTTAGTGAAAGTTACCGCACCATAGTAACATACGCCATTATTTTGTCATTCTCTTTTGCACTTTAAAATTCCTTCTCTAGAAGCATGATGTAATTAGTGGATGATCCCCATAAAAGATTAAATTATTGCTAATTTCATAAAGGAGTACCAATCATTTTAAATAAAACTATACCTGTTAATTTCACACATTTGAATGCTTTTCCCAACAATGGGATTGTTATTTAATATTTTCACAGTTAGTCCCCCAAAGTAAAGATTTCTTTCGCTTGAAAACGGACACCAACACGAGGGCTATAGAATTACAAGGGCTAGGTCATCCGTTTGAGGGATAGCTTGCCACTTTGAAGCAACTGACTACCCCCACGAAGGATGCTCGTGACGTCATCTGGATCCCTCCGGATGGGAGATAAGAGAAAAAGAACTTTCTTCTGCATTTACACAACGCGTCAGTACTTACGAGAACTAGACAAGAGTTTTTTTCTATTTTGCATATTATTGATTCATTAATAATTAATTTCTTAATTTTACCAGCATTAAATGCACTTTTAGAAATGCCATCTTGTGCTATTGCGACTTGTCGTAATACGTATCGTAATAAAGAAAAGAAAGTTTTATTTCATTGGTTTTCACAAAACTTGGAATTGCAAAATGATTGGTCCGCAGATGTAAAAGAAAAGACAATGTTAACCCTTTAACGCGTGGTGTCCTCACCATGAGGACACCAAACTGTGACGTTTTGACTGTTGCAAGTCACGAAGAATAGATTTGATTTCTATAAAAATAGTTGCGGGTGACATAGCTCCACGACAATCCTTTACTTTTTAGCACGTCATTTCCCGAAAAAAAAAATTGTCACAATTCTTTTTAACAGCACTGACATCTGCAGAAATATGGAAGAATGCGCGAACAAGTGGATAAATTGCCCAATTCTGAAAAAAGGGCAACCGTTGCCATCGCTCGACTTAACTACCAGCAAGATGGCGGACGATCGAAACGTTCATCGCGTGCCACAGATCTAGAGACCCTTTTTTTGATGCAACTAGCTGTGTCGCACAGCCAGCTGCGTAAAAAAAAAGGGTCTCTAGATCTGTGGCACGCGATGAACGTTTCGATTGTCCGCCATCTTGCTGGTAGTTAAGTTGAGCGATGGCAACGGCTGCCCTTTTTTCAGCATTGGGAAAGGGTTGCGCCTCAAAGGGTTTAACCCCAAAAATGCTTGAATGGGCAGCAAACACTTCGAAGAAAGCCATTATATTGATGACTTAAGAAACAGACTTTTAGGTCTCCTTATAAGAAAAACATTAAAAGATTCCTACTGTTAATTTACCTTCTTTTAAATTGGAAGAAAAAACAACTCCCAGATCAGAAAGGTAAAAAAAAGAGGAAAGTTTCGGAAGATGCTTTCAGTAGACTAAGTAATTTAAGTCCTAAGAAAATACGATCAGAAGATAGAATAAATGATGATGTAAACTTGAATGAAAGACAGTTGTAAAAAACTGAGATGCACTGGAAGAGGAAATCAGCAGTTTAAAAATTGAGTTAGAGTGTGCAAGAAGGAAATTAACAATATTAAAAAATAAAAATCGTCGTTCATTTAAAATCATGGCACAGAAATTATAAGAAAAAATAAAACATCTGAAATTGGAAAATTAAAAAGGAAAGTATGCATCCTGGATAAAGAGAACAGAAAATTAAAGAATCTAAACGAAATATCTTTTTACTTTATTAAAATAGTATAGAAAGTACTTATATAATTGTTTTGCACCCTTAAAAAAATTAGTTAATAAAGTAAAACAATAAAATTAACTATTTTACATTAAATCTTTTTTAAAATATCAGCTTTAAGCATTATTGGAATCGACTTTACAGGCACGGGGGGGGGGGGGGGGTTTAATTTTTGTGTTTTTATCGGCGATCTTCAATTGGTCTTTCGTTTCAAAAAAAAATTATCATCTTCAACGCTTTTAATAAGACGGTGAAAAGTTTCTAGTCCTATTACAGCATCCGGAAAACTAAGAATTTCTGCAATCTCTTATTCAGTTTAGCTCATTTCTTAATTTTCTGTAGCCTGATGAATTTCATGCACTGTTAGCATTTCACTGGCCAATGCCATAGTTTTCCAGTCCTAAAAATTGATTTTTCAAACAGTAATAAGAAAGGGAAAAAAATTCAAAACAAAACAAAAAACGAAAGTCGCATGTAAACATGCTCTGAATGTAAAATTAGAAGTTTAAAAAGACTTTTTAAGCAGGAAAGTGTTTGGAACGAAACTTTTTAAACGGGTTGTTTTCACATTGTAAGAATAGGAAAAAATTGGGAACCGCAAATAAGAACTTTTTAAGCGGGAATTTTTTTAATGGGTTTTACTGTATATTTTTTAACATTTAAACACACACACACACACATATATATAAATAAAGTTGGTGCATCATGTTTTATTTTGAATGATTATTTTCTTTCTTATTTTAGAAAACAATCCTATATTCATTACTTTATCTCAAAAAAGAAAATCTGGCTTGAATATATTTTTGAGAGCCTATGTATATTATATATTACTAATAGAAAGGGATTCACAGAAGCAATTGTTTTAATTTTTCCTAAAAATATATCACACTAAATCTTAAATGTCATAGATAACATTTTAAATGAGAAAAATCTAATAAAAGTCATTGAGAAAACATTATCTCCAGGACTTCTCCCTCCCTCGCACGTGGGAACCATACTACGTCATCAGTTATCGATTGACCCAGCACTTGTGATTCTATTGCCCTGCACCAACACAGCAAGTAAAGTGGTATAAGTCATCATTTTTAAAATTAAATTTTTTACTAACTATTCCACATAGAGACACAGGATTTGTTTTATTAATTTTCTTAGGCAAAGAGCAACATCCTTCTAAATATAAAGGGTAGGAAAGGAGGGACCGCATAAAAATTAAATTTTGTATTTTAGCAGGGTGGCTACAGAAAATTAAGAAAAAAAGTTCCCCGATTTTTGCACACCCGACAACGATCAAAATTTCTGTGACACCAGAAAAATCCAAAGTGGAATAAGGGAACAGGGGTCACAATGACAACGAAATTCTACACTCTTGGTATAAAGGGCAATTGCCAATGAACCACTAAGGGTGATGAATCATTACTTTTCAATATGACTCGTTACTGAATTGCCTAGATGCATAAGTTTTGACCAAAAAGAGTGTTTCATATTTGCCTGATTGATTCACATATCTACATGCATTGGCGTAAACTGTCATGTAACATGGGAGGGGGGCAAAATGTTTTCCATTGTAAAAAATACCAAATAGGTTTCAAATTATTAGGCAAGTTGGAGTGTATAGGCTGATTAATTTTATTTTTTACCAACTATGCGAAAAATTCCAGAGCTGGGAATCGAACCCAGGACTGCCACATAACGTGCGGGTGCTCTACCACTGAGCTACTCTGGGACGATTCCCCAGATGAAATTTCTCGCTTAGAGCCGTTGGCATTTATCATCTTCCTCTGCAAACCACAGATAGAACAGATGAAACAATTAATTCGCGACAACTCCATGGAGTTGTTCACTTTTCATTTGAAGCATTCGGCCCCTAATAAGGCTTATTCATAAAAATGGCATAATTTCCACAAACAAAACCCAAAGATTGGATCAAATAGTATGTTAACAAGCTACACATTGTTTGTTTCTTGGATCATAAAAATTTAAACTTCACGCTGTTTATAATTGTGAAAAACCATGTGTACTTGCCATCCATGGCAGGTTTTCATAATTTGGCAACTTACATATATATATAGTTAATAATTGTTTCTAAGAAAACAGTGCATCATGTTTTCTTTGTTAAGAATGTGGCGGCTATGCCACTCCCTTACATGCCCCCAAATTGGCGTGTGTGTGCACCAACTGAAGGACGACCCGTGGCCGGGAGTCAGAACCCGCAATTTTAAGTGCTGAATTCCCGCTGCACTTTTCAGTTTCTCCGTCACATGCAAATATCCATCCCGTGCATGCGCACTTGCAGAAGAGATCGATATAAAAGATCTTACAGCAGTCAGCAGCCGAGGATAGTGGTATTCTCCAGCCGGCCATGCTCATCCTTGTGCCGTCGCCATTATGAGATGCCGGGTGCTTCTTCTTGTCATCCTTTTCCAGATATTGCGACTTCAGTGGGAGTTTCTCAGACCATGGAGTCCGGAAGATGTGGCACTGTCCAGCATTAAAAAATTTGCTCGGCTGCATAAGAATCCTCTGAATCTAAAATTGTTAGTATTCAATTTTTACGTTCAATTCTTGTTCTATGTGTTCTATGTTAAAAACTGTTCACAATAAAATTTAGTTACGTTTGCAAAAAATCTTGTCATCCTTTCGGAGTCTAGAAGAGACAAAAAAGACATTTAAATTTCCTTTTTTTTTACCCATCATCTGGGACTCTTCAAGAACTATGGAACAGCTAGAATATCTTGCTACATTTCATTATTTGGCAATTTACACATGCAAATAACCAATAATCATTCCTCATGTTAAGCTGCCAGGAAAACAGTTATCCATACACCATGTGATTAATATTCTGCAGATTGGCTTATTAGCACCGCGAAATATATAATCTCGCTGCACTGGCAAATATCAAAGCTGTACTAAAACTGCTATAATGACATGGTTAACGTCAAGAAATATTTCTACATGTGGCAAATACCCAAGCTGAACCAGCATTACTATAACCTGCATTTGAATTATTTTTCATTCTCAAAATACTGGGCACTAACATTTTGTAACACACACAGTATTTAGATTCGCCCTCAGGTTCTAATTAACCTCTGAAGTGAGGGGAAGCTCAGTCTCATTTCGGAGGCCCCCCTCCCCATTTTGTTTGGGAAAAGTAAAGTTTTAATGATTTTCTTTGATAAAAATATTTTATTTGTTAAAATGAAATTTCATTGATTTAATTTGTTCTAATGATTTCCTTTGATAAAAATATTTTATGCATTAATTGTCAAATTAGTTTAGTTCATAGTTATGAGATTTTACAGTATTTTTGAAATTACTTTAAAAAGTAAACAGAAAACATTACCTTACTGAGTTGTATTTTTCATTAGCTATGCCTTTTTTCAGGAATTACTTTGTTTGTTTTGATATCATAAAAATCACAACATAACAGTTCAAAATTAATTTTGACTTTTAGAATATGTTTATTACACATTGAATGTTAACACTTTGTGCCGACTAAATGTTCTCCATAATAAAAAAACTCTCTCAACTGGAGCAGATGTCCCAGGTAAAGACATCTCAAACTGAACCAATTTAGATACTGAACCAATGAAGTATCAGACTTCTCAAAAACTTTAAAAATAGCTTTACACTTCTCTTCATTAAAAATTTTTATAATAACTTAAAAGATCTTTTTTGCCCTCCCCCTTCAAATTTTGAGAGGAAGCTCAAGCTTCCAGAGCCTTTCACTAATCCGGCCCTGTTCACCCAGCTTAGAGAGACAGCCTTTTTCCAGATCGTACGTGATGCCAAAATGGCACTTTTTAAATTAATTACCATTAGATATTCTGTATTAGAAAAATGAATAATCGGTAATTTTAAAATTCTGTTATCTAAGAGAATTTACTATTAGAAAATAGTGAACTTTGTATAAACACATTTTGACGTATTTATTTTACTTTTTAATTTGGCATAAAATTGCTGTACTTCGTGTTTGTCAATTTCATGCAATTGCACATGCTTGAAATTGTTTTATTGCAAAGGCTTGAATGATTTTATGCCAGTGGCAGCCCGTGGTCAAAAATGTTAGTGCAGCCGGAAACATAAGACACTCCCCCCCCTTCCTCTGGGCAGGAATGGAAAATCTTTGTTACTGAATTCGAAAGCTGGCGGATTAAGCCCTCACCCAGGATAAAAAAAAAAAAAAAAGAAATTACATAAAAAATGTAAGAAATCCTATTTTACTTCCATAAAATGGACATAAATTTCAACCAGCCGCTCTTATCCTCAAAATTGCATTAATCCGTGTCTGATTCGAAGTTTCCTGAGAATTTTCTTTTGTAAAAAAAAAAAATAAATAAAACTTACTTATTTTTTATAAGTCAAATCAATCCTCATTTCTTTTAAACTTGCGAATCAGTCAGTGATGTCCTCATGAAAAGGCATTGCTTTAATTCAGATATCATTAATTTTAAAAGCTCTTTAAAATTTCCCATGTTTAAAGAATTTTCTCGCTCGCCATATGACCTCTTAATGCCAGTTCTTGCTTACTTAAAAACGATACTGCTTTGATGGGTAATTGCATGAAGCGTCTATTCAGGCTTACCTTCTTGATAAATTCAGCAATATAAAGTCGAGAGTTTTCCTTTAATGAGTCAGCAATTTAGCTTCCACTTCTTATCAACTCCTTAAATTTTAAAGAATTTTTTTAATGCTCGATTGAGCTTTCATGTGTTTTACATGCTCGTGTGATGGTGGTTAATCCATCCTATCCAGTACCATTCCAAACGCTCTTTTTTATCTCAACGATTAAACACGGCTAACAAAACATTTTTTTGTAAATAAAAACTGCCCCATAGCCACGAGAATACTGCATATCATGATGAATGGAAGCTACGATCATGCTGAGACGAACCTGCTTTTTTCTTAAGAATGGACAATTTTGGTGTCGGTCTTTCCATGTGTTAAACGGAGTTTCAAGCAAGACTCAAACTGGATAATAACGGGGCTCCATGTTTCAAAATGGTTAAATCATAGATTCCAATAACACATGGACACCAGACTGGTGTCTCGCAGTAGTATATAAAGTTTATATACTACTGTACAAGGGCGGCTCCAGGCTAAATTCTCGGAGGGGGCTATCGAACTTAGGTCTATAAATTGTTAAAAATGGAAATTGAACGTGTGAAATTGTGAAGTATGCGAATCTAAAGTTGTAAAACAAAATTTCGGAGGGGGCCATGGCCCCTATGCAGGCCCGTGCTGGCCCGGGAGGACAGGGGGACGTGTCCCCCTGCGCCCTCTGCTTGAGGCGCCCTTTGCGCCTTAAGCGAACGAAAGATATTGCAAAAGAATTAAATTTTCATGTACAAGAAATTAACGTTGAAAATTATTTTAAACTAAATATTTTTTCTCCCCTTGAATGCAAGGGCGGATTGAAGGGGTGGGGCGGAGGGTGCGACCGCCCACCCCCGAGAGAAAAGAAATTAATGTAAAAGATCATATTTTACTACCATAAAATGGATGCATATGTCAATCTTCTAACTAACCCCTCTCCCGCCACCCGACAAAATTGCATTAATCTACCACTGCTCGAGTGTTCTAGTTTTTAAAATACAAAAATGTAGATTTACTATTCTATTACGAAGAATGAAATGTACCAAAATTTTAACATTTTAAATATCTATGAACTGTAATCTTCTTCTTACTCGATTTCCACCTGCATGAAGGACTAACAGTTCGTGATTTCTGAATGGCATCGACCCTCAGTCTGCTTTTACTTATATCAGTTGGTGGAATTTTTCGGTTGTCGATGGTAAAATACGATGTCTAAAAATATTCACGACATTTCATATTGATAATGTAATTTTCTTTGTTTTTCACAAAGTCATAGCTAGGGGTCATGAGGGCCCAGTGACGTATTGCAATTTTGTGTGAGGGGGGGAGCAGGGGCGTATCCAGGGGGGGGGGATATCGGGATACATCCTCCCCCGAAATTTTTGGATTAGTGATCACAAGATTAATGCCGTGCAGAAATTTCGTCTATTTATAGACATATAAGTTCAAATCCCCCCCCCGAAAAATTTTCCTGGCTACGCGCCTGGAGGGGGAGGTTAGTTGGAAGATTTCACACACACATCCATTTTATGGAAGTGAAATAGGATATTCTACGTTTTTTCTTCTCGGGAGGAGCGATTTCCCCCTCTACCCCCTTTAGTCCCCTTGAATATTTTACCTTTAAGACTTCTTACTATTATGCAGGAAAAGAATACCAAGTGCGCTCTTCTGAGGCTTGGGCCCCTGGCACCTGCCAACCATGCCAGCTCCTAGCTACGGCACTGATTTTGCAAATTAATATTATGAAAAGTTCCCCACGCCCCTCCAAATAAAATAAAATAAAATGGAAATGCCATTTTCCCAGAAACTTGAAAGCAATGGTGCTGCTAGAAGGGGGGGGGCAGCAGTTGCTCCCCTTAAGTCTTTGATTCGCTGATTGGCGCAGTCGCATACAACGCGAACCTTTTTTTTTACTCCTGTACAAAAATAAATAACTAATTAAGCCTTATAATTTTTTAACCTTCAAAAAAGAGGTAGTGTTCTTTCTAAAGACAACTGAGCTCTTTAAAAAAAAAAAGATAGAAAACCCTTTTTAGTAATATTACCATAACAAACTTTACAAATTAGTAATTTTTTCAAAGTAATTTTAACGACGTGTAACGAAACACAAACACGCCTATTTTATTACAGACTCTCATAATTTTACACTTCTTTCGCTTTTCCATATGATAAGGTCATAGCGTCAAGCAGAGAAAACATATATTCCTTGAAAAACCATGCTCAGTAACAAGATTTCTAAGCACTCTTTCTTCTCTTCTCCTACATTTCGCCCACTTTCAGGCGACAAAACGAGATTACCTCCATCCATCTGGGTCGGGTCTGGGGGTCTGGGCGCTAAACTCCGTTCCCATGAAAACACAAGAACACGGCAAATGAAGCAGCATCCGGCTTGGTCAGTGCTTGGGAGGGTCATCTCCCTCTCGGCTCGTCCGCAGTGGAACCGTGTACGCTAATGGGAGCTGGTGCACGTAAAATCCGTCGTGGCTCCAATGTCCTCCATGTTGTTAAACGATACCTCTGGGGGTGCCGATTTCAGGTGGTGGTTGCTCTCATCTGGAATCGGTTCAAAATTAGGGACCAACAAGTAGAAGTCCAACACTCTCGGGGGCAATGACACCCCTCTTTCCATGGATAGTGTCATCTATCATTTATCCATGGACACGACAACAACAACAACAAATGAAAATAAGTAAATAAATATCAAACAAATTTTGATTATGTATTTAATCGCCAACAAAAACCAGTAGAGTTAGGCAATTTCTCGACAAAGATGGTTGTGTTTTGTTGTGTTGTGGTATTACTGCCGATTAGCAACACGTGGGCTCTAGGCCGAACGGCGGGGTGCCCTCCGTGGGGGTCTTTCTAAGCGGTCCTAACCTGTATTTATGCTAAGTTCCGGTGGTAAGCACGGAAAATTCCGAACGGTTAAGTTGGCGGACGCGACCTAGTTTTGCACTAGGCATCTTCATTAGTGCACTAGGCATTTCATAGGTGGGGCACTCGACAAAGATGGAAGCTATCGCTTCGGGGACTTATTTCTTTTATGGCAATTTTCGTGATACATCGTCAAAAATGACAAACCTTGGGGATTTTTCTTGTTTAATCTGGCAACCCTTGACACTTGATTCGCCCTTTCACCAAGTAGACAAAAATCTTTGTCCTGAAATTAACAGCACCCAAGACCCAAAAGCTAAATATTACTTAAAAAACACCTTTTTTTGTCAACTTACCCTTTATAATGGTCGATTTTTAAAACATTTGAAAAAGATTTTTATGAATTTGTGTTCGTTACATTTTAATGCAAGATTTTTATGGCTATCTTCATTTTCCTTCGATATATGAAGACAGATATGAAAATAACGTTTTAGCCCCTCACAACAGTTTGAACTCTAACTCTAAAAAACTCTGAAAATGACTGTTATACATTCGTGTTAGCTACATTTTAAAGCAAGAATTTTGTGGCTATCTCTTTTTCCCCTTGAGATATAATGGAGAATTTGTAAACAACATTTTGACCTCCCTTATCCCCGTTATGATGCGAATTCTAAAAAAACCTGAAAATAATTTTAAGGCATTTGTGTTCACTATATTTTTAAGCAAGAATTTTAGGCTATCTCTTCTTCCTCTGACACATGAAAGGAAATGTGAAAAGAACGTTTTGACGCCTTACACCCGCTTGGGTGCGAACCTTTGACCCCCTTATCCCCGTGATGATGCGAATTATAAAAAAACCTGAAAATAATTTTAAGGCATTTGTGTTCACTATATTTTTAAGCAAGAATTTTAGGCTATCTCTTCTTCCTCTAACATATGAAGGGAAATGTAAAAAGAACGTTTTTGACCCTTACACCCACTTAGGTGCGAATTCTAAAACACCCTGAAACTGATTTTTAGGCATCCTTGTTCGCTACGTTCTAAAGGAAGAATTTTATGACTATCTTTATTTCCCTTTGAGATAAGATGGCAAATTCGAAAATAACGTTTGGCCACTTATCCTCCTTTTCATGCGCATTCTAAAGAACCCAGAAAACGAATTTTAAGCATTTGTATTCCCTATACCTTTAAGCAAGAATTTTAAAGCTATCTCTATTTTTCCTCTCATATATCAAGAGAAATGTGAAAATAACGTTTCGGCACCTTACGCCCGTTTGGGTGAGAATTCTAAAAAACCATGAAAACAACTTTTAGGTATCTGTGTTGTTACATTTTAAAGCAATAATTGTATGGCTATCTCTTTTTAACACTGAGTTATGAAGGGAAACGTGAAAAGAACGTTTTGGGCAGCCATCCCCGTCTGGGTTCGAATTTTTAAAAATCGCTTCTTAAATGACGCCGGGCACAAAATTTACAAGCTCCTAAAGTTTCATGTCTGTACCTCCAGTAGATTTGGCTGGGCGATGATCGTCAGTCAGTCAGTCAGGACATCTTTCTTTATATATGAAGATAAAATGTTTAATTAATCATCAAATGTGAAATAAATGTTTAATTAATCACATAATTAATGAAGTATGTAAATACCGAAAATAATAACCTTGCATCTTTGCCCCCCCCCCATCGATCAAAATTATTGTTATATTTGAAGAGTTCGTATGTTTGCAATGTAGATAGTGTTATTTGTTTATTTCACCCCAGTGAATTCCCCATGCAGAATTATATTTCACTTTAGTTTTCAAAATCCTCGGAGGGGTAATTATCCCCATTACCCCCCCCCCCACACACACACACACACACACACCTTAAAACCGCCAATGCGTCCATGAAGGTTTCGTATGTATTTATGTCAGTTTGGTCAGTTCATATAAGTGAATATGCATATTTATGATGTTATGCTTATTTTTTTCCTGTCTAAATTAAATGGTTTCTAATAGAATTTTTCGATAAGTTATAGCTTTTCCGAGCTGTTTGCCATTAGACTTAGAACGTAAATAATCATCGAATAAATGCTGCAAAATAATATTTATTTATTTACTTCATAAATAGTGTTTAATAGAATTCAACTCATTGGTCAATCGCGCTTTGATGAACAATTTAAAAAATAGTTTTCTGTTGTCACTCTGTCGTTTTTTGGGAAATCTCCCACTCTTAGCTACGACATGTTAAAATCTGTTTCATATTTTTTTTTCTTACTTAAAACTCTAAATAGATTTATGATTTAGATTCTGCTTTTGTGTATACTGGTCTAGTAGTTTTGTAGTTTCTAGTTTTAGGTGGAAAAAATTGTTGGCAAAGGTTTTATTGTTTTAACAAACTTCAGATGTGTTCCAATATGACTGTCCTAGGTTTTCCCCTTCCGCCGAGGTGAGCGTCGGCTCCTACGTTGAAAAATGTGACCGAAAAAGTGGTGTTTTTGTAGTTTATCTGAAATGTTTCGAGAATGACGCAAAAAAATGAACAGATATATATATTAAAAGTTGTAGAGATTTAAATTCTGCTTAAAATGAGTACCAGTTTAATATACTTTACTCCTTTGTATACCGGATGTAAAATCCTTTGTATACCGGAAATCCAAGTCGCCGTTGGCAGAAGCCCATCTTTGACAACCTACGAAATCTCCGTCTCCACAGGAAGGAGGAACATTACGAGATCGACAGGGACGTATCCAAAAAATAAATAAATAAATGGAGCGGGTCCAAATGGACAAAAAGGCAGAATTTTTCAAAAAAAGACTTCATTATCACTTTAGTAATAAAAATCAAAACTTCGGGAGAGGTCCAGACCCCCCCCCCTTTTAAATACGTCCTTAGAGATCGCTTCTATCTCTCTGTTCCTATGGAATTTGTGTCACATGGATTCAGACTTTCTAATGGGGTGGGTGATATTTCTTAATTTGCCATTTATAATAAATCTGGAGTGACTCCACTCGACTTTCCGAACACTTACGATTAAGATCATTACCAAGCATTTAAATAAATTTTAATCGATGAATAATTCAAACATATATACCAAATTGAAGCTGAATCGAATGTACCGTTTAAACGCTAGCGCACTTTCAAGGACTTCCTCCCATAGGCCATAATGGAAAAGAAATCTTTGTCGTAGCCCTGTAGAAAAACTATAAGTCCTATGCACATCAAAATCAATACCGGTCTTATAATGGTGGTTTATAACACGTATACCTAATTTGAGCTCAATCGAATGTATCGTTTAAACGCTAGCGCACTTTCAAGAATTTCCTCCCATAGGCCATAATGTAAAAGAAATCTTTGTCGTAGCCCTGTAGAAAAACTATAAGTCCTATACACACCAAAATCAATACCGGTCTTGCGACGATGGTTTATACATATATACCCAATTTTAGCTCAATCGAATGCCCCGTTCAGGAGCTATCGTTTTCACTCCTCTCTCACACACACACACACACACACACACATACGTACATCTCGTAAAAATAGCATGAATGAATTCAGAAGACCCCAAAACGTGTAAATACACCAAAATCTCGAATTCGAATTTTTTCATGATTACAATACTTTCCTTACATGGTACATGTTCGGAAAGTAAAAATTAATATTCACTAATTTTTCATTGTTGTTTTTTAGATATGTAAATACAAATAAAG
The DNA here is from genome assembly GCA_038373885.1 of Cheiracanthium punctorium. Taxonomy (NCBI): domain Eukaryota; kingdom Metazoa; phylum Arthropoda; class Arachnida; order Araneae; family Cheiracanthiidae; genus Cheiracanthium; species Cheiracanthium punctorium. The sequence continues at coordinate 319,913 of JAWZYV010012686.1, read as the reverse complement.
ATATGGATATTTTATTTTAGATCTTCTGTTAAGAATAGAGATACGGATCCTTAAGTTAGTGCCTAATTTAAACATATGTTATCTTGGATTTTTCTATATGTGCATAATGCTTTCTAGAAACACTATGCCCGGTGAAGTCCGTTGTCACCCCAATAATTTCTGAAAGGCAAGGGATAAAATTATAAAAGTAGTCTAGGTATAGAATAGTTGCCATGAACGACTTTGTAATTGACTTTTTCCCCATGTCTCATACCGTTTTTGAGATTAAAGAAAGCTAATTCTAGGCGCTGCAAGCAGTTTTCTTGCGTAGCGCATAGCTGCTTTATTATACCTAGATCCCACTTTTATGACTAGCTCTTGCCGTTCAGAAATTATTGGAATGACAACAGAATTTAGCGAATACATTGTAGACATTTTACGCCACAGTGAAATTTTCCAGATCAAGTGCCGTGAGATAGCAACAGAATAATTAAATAGTAGCAGTAAATTATATTTTAAAATTAATTTCGTTAGATGTAATCTGAGATTAATCAATGTCAGACAGAAAAGGCACTTGAAATATTAATATATTTCAAGTAGAAATACTATATTATTATAGAAATACTATATTTCTGTTTGCAATTTTAAAAGTTTATATAAATATATTGTAACAAGGAACGTTTTCAGAAAAAAAACACTTTGGAGGGGGTCCAAACGGTAAAAGGGGCAGAATTTTCCCCAAAAGACTGTATCATTATCATTTTAGTAACAAAAATCAAAATTTCGGGGGGGGGGGGGCGATCCCTACCTTAAATACGTCTTTGATTGTCACGATTTAAACATATCAATAGATATATGCGAATATTCAAAAACCTCTTTATACTAGTTAGTATTTTTACTCTGCTAATTCGATTACAGCACAGCTTTAAAAAATTTTAATTCACTATTCAAGTCTGATTGCAAATGGTATAGTTCCTCTATTAATAATAAAAAAAAAGAAATTTTAAAAGTTGCAAATGACCCACTAGAAAAAGATTTTAAAAATCTGCTAATATTAGCACCTTATTTTTAGCCTTTTTTTCCCCCCTTTTTGTTTCAGAATAAGAATTAATTCGAAGGCAAGAAATTCCATCAAATAATCTCTCTATTCTAAAAAAAAGTAAAGGCCGCTGGCGCTGTCAAAGCTTGTGGACCTAACTCTTCCTAAACCGTAGGGATTTGAGTTTCGACTAAGGTGCCCACAGATTCGAAAAATTCCGAGGAACATGCTAAGCTGATTTAAATTTCGAAAATCGAATTATTTTAGAAGATATTAATTTAAAACTGAAACAATAAACCGAATGGTTGCCAGATTTGGCATAAAATCATTCATTCCTTTGCAACAAAGCGTTTCCAAGTATGTAGAATCGAGTGAAATTGATAAACATGAAGTATAATTACACCAATTTTACGCCAAATTAAAAAGTATATGAAATAAATAACTCAAAATGTGTTACACAAAGTTGACAATTTTCAAATAGTAAGTTCGTTTAGACAACAGGAGTTTAGAATTAGCGATTATTCGTTTTTCCAAAACAGAATAACTAATATCTTGAAAATGAAAAATAATTAAAATGCAGATTATTTTAAAGCCGGTTCTCGTCCAGCTGGATTATTTGCTACCAGTAGAAATATTTGGTGGCGTTAACTATGCCATTATAGCAGTTATAATACACTTTGGATATTTGCTAGCGCGACGAGATGGTATAATTCGTGGTGTTAAGTACGCCAATCTGCAAACGATTATGTAAATGAAAATATGGATAACGGTTTTCCGGTAACCTTAAATGAACAGTAAATATAGGTTGTGAGCATGTGTAAATCGCCAAATAATGAAAAGTCGCCATTGGTGGCAGGCTATTCTATCTGTTCCGTAGCTTTTATTAACTTTAAATGTACGCAAGTCGCCAAATAATGAAAAATCGCCATGGGTGGCAAATTCGCAAGGTGTCCAATAGATTTTACATTATTAGAAATACAGCTGAAACATATGTTCTGATTTTATTACACTTTAGCTCCTAATTAATATAACTTTTGAATGGCAACATTAAATATCATTGTGTTTCTGAGGAGTGCAAATAAATTTTCCAGCGATTATAAGCGGAGTCCGCACTCCAGGTGGAGTATTGCTCAGGACCCGTACAACACGGATTCCCATAACAAAATATCTTCCGTGTTATGAGGGGTAGGGGGTCTACTGTAGTGTGAAGTTTAAATTTTTATGTACCAATGAAGATGTAAGAACCAAGCAATGTGTAGCTTAGCTCAGTAACATACTATCTGATCCAATCTTCGGGTTTTGCCTGTTGAAATTATGTCTTTTTTTACGAATAAGCCCGATTAGGGGCCGAATGCCTCATATGAAAAGCGAGCGTAGCGAGTCTGGGGGCCTTGGCCTCTAATATTTTAAATGAAAGATTATTAATGCTTAGTTTTACCAATGACAGTTTTACTCGTTTCTAAGTTTTTTAGCGTTTTGCAGACACTAACTAGCATTCATTCTAATTGTTTATACATTCTATTTATGTAAATTTACATTCTTGTTTAATGTTGGTTATAAGCCTCTCTATTCGGATAGAACTACAGTTAAATCGTTTTAAAATTCTTGTACTAATTCTTGTAAGCCTTTTCCGATGACATTTTAATATATAGACTTCCTGTATTGAAAAAATTTTCTCAGACGTCGATTCTATTGACAGTGTAAACTACGATACTTTAGTTTGTTAAAGAAATCGATTCATTTAAATGCTAATAACTAAGAATGAGTTTATTTAAATATTATATTAATTTGTATCGTTATTTGTACAATTTATTTATTGTAATTGCGACTCTACAATAGAAGGGTTGCTTAAGGTTCAATCTTACAGCTCTTTGTACTCATTTAGTTTCTTTTTGTTATTACATAGGTTAATTATAGCCTAGATATGAATATTTATGTTAATATATTTTATTTATTATTTCATTAAGTTCTTGTGACAGAACTCCCGCACAAGAGCGGCGTCTCACCCGCAGTGCAATGTTTTAGAAAAAAAAATTGTTAAAGAAATATTAATTATATATACCATTGTTTGGATTTCTATCTGCTATATTGTGTCTGCTTATTCCTGTTTTTACTTAAGATTTTGAGTTCATTGTTTTGCTCATCTATCATTCCATGGATATTTGGAATTTTGTATTTGCCAAGTGGATGCTACGTTGATTCGTAAGTTATGCCTTTTACTATATATATATATATATATATATATATATATATATGTATGTATGTATCATTAGGGCGCTACGGGAAAGTTGTGTCGTGGAACCGGTGGTAAAGCGAGGATGTTGAGGTCTCCTGGCTGGCTCAGGACTCTGAATTAGAGCCGCTATTGCGGGAATCGGGCCGGATGGGTTGAGGCTGTTGGCGGCCGATCGTCGCTGGCCGGGAGCGATCATGAAAATCCTTGGGCCATAGCGGTCGTCGATGGAAGAGAATGAGACGGACTCCAACTGCGGTTACATAATTTTATTGGACGACTGAGTACATCTTTGTTAGGCAGTTGCAGTCACGCGAGAATCTGCTCCTGATCTGTTGCAGGTCCTTATAAAAGCTTTGGACGTCATGTCACATGAGCTCGAACGCGTTGCAACCATTGGCCAAAAGCTAAAACTGGGCAGCGGTTTTCCCAGGGTTTGTTATGACTTTTAAGACGCCTATGTGGCTGGCTGCCGGGACCGTCTACAAAGTTACAAAGGAATTGCAAGGGACCGTGTATTAATTGCAGTTTTTGAACGCGGATTTCTTTGTTCCAACTGAATTAAACTGCGTAGTTCCAGAAATATGGGATTTTCATGGGCTTTTGACTTGTAATGTTTTATATATATATATATATATATATATGTGTGTGTGTGTGTCTCAGTATACGTGTTTTATGTTCTACATTAAATGGTCTAGCATGATTTATTTTATTGTATGTGCACCCTGGGGTTTTTTTTTTACGCACAAAAAAATTTGCGGCGTAAGTCCCGGAATTACCCTACATTGAATCCCAATTGAACACTAATTCTCTTGGGTGGCTCTTTCTCTTAGGTTGATCGGTCAAGGTAAATTTTTCGAACTTTGTAATCCGTGGTGGTTCTACAGGAGGGGCTAGGGAGTTCAACCAACGGTTCAAACCCCCAAAATATATTACTTTATGGCAACATTGTTTTGTTATTCTTCATTATACATTTTGTTGAGATCAAATAAGCGTTCGTTTTTTAATTAGCCCTCTCCAAGAAAATTACTGTATCCCCCACTCATTGGCGCCGCAGCCTGCAAATTATTGGGGCGGACCAATAAAAAATACATTCTTTCAGCGACGCAGGGTTGTCGGACCCCCCCCCCCCGAAATTATTTCAAAAGGACTCTATTTTTGGCGCGAGAGCAGGGGCTAGAAATAGTTACAGAGAAGTGCTCGCAAGAATTAAAAGGCACAGTATCTTTTGACTTCTAAATTTTAATTCAAAATTTTATGTATAACTCCCTTTAATAGACTAAAAGGGTTGTAATTGTACTGTTAGTTTTTTGCATCAGTTGTGACGTTGCCATTTCAAAAATTCGGAAAGTGCACACAAAGACATGCGGCCTGGGGCCACAATTTGGCCCCACCTATTATTGTTCGAGTTGAAAAGCCCCGGGTCCATCAGTAGCTGAGCGCATTTGTGCGCTCAACTGGGCGACAGAAGATACCTGATTCAAACCCAGGTCGCGTCGGCCGACCTAAGCGTTCGGAGTTATATATTTACTAGCTGAAGTACCCGTTCTTCGCACGGGAATGAATGGACTTTTTGATATTACGATTTGTTGTGATTCCTATTTATTGTAATAAAGAGATATAGCAAAATGGATATCGCATTATATTGTGTTCAATAATCATGCATACCGAATTTCAAGGCAATCGTTTGTACGGTGCAGAAGGCGATGCGCCGTAGCGCAATCTAGTGGCGAGTTTTAGCAAAACGGATACAGCGAAAATATTCTTCGCATTCAGGTATCGATGCATACGAATTTTCATGACGATCCGTTGGATAGTCCTGAAGTTCCCCTAGTAGCACAATTAGTCCAAAAAACGTTTATAAAACGTTTTTTAACGTCAAAAGATGTGTTTCCAACGTAATTTAAACGTTTTTTGAACTAGTTGTGCTACTTGGGTCATGTGTTGACGTGACATCTAATGGCAAGTTATAGGAAAATGGATGGCACAAACTCTTCCCCGTGTTCAAATATCTATGTATACCTGTTTTCATAGCGAACAGTTGCACAGTCAAGAAGTGATACACTGCAGCGCCATCTAGTGGTTAATTAAAGTAATGATTTGCTACAGCGCCGTCAAGTGGCGAGTTATAGCAAAATGGATAACGCCAAAATATTCTCATTGTTCAAATAGCTATGTATACTGATTTTCATAGCGACCGTTTGAATGGTCAAGAATTTGGCCTGCTGCAGCGTCATCTAGTGGCGAGTTAAAATAATAATGCATTTCAGTGCCATCTAGTGGTGAGTAACATCAAAAGGAACACAGTTAGAATATATTCTTCGTGCTCAAATGTGGAAGTATAAAAAATTTTATGTCGATCGGTCGAACGGTATAGAAGTTGACACGTTGCAGCGCCATTTAGCGGCAAGGATTGTGAAAAATATTCTCCGTGTTCTAATATCCGCGTGTACCAAATTTCATCGAAATCGGTAGGACGATATTCGCATAGAAAACGGCTAAACAGAATAGAATTCGACGCTCTGCTGCGCCACCTAATAGCAAGTTAAAAGAAAACGGATAGCATAAAATCCTTCTCCATGATAAAAGACAGGTGAACCAAATTTCATGGTGATTGGTCCAACGGTGCTGGAGTTTTTTAACCTCATACACACATACCAACATTCATTTTTATCTATAACCAGTGTTATTATATATACCAGTCTCAAATAAAATACAGTTTCAAATCTAAGCCTCGCCAAAGTGCCAACATACGCCATTTTGCAAGAGTTTTTTCAGGGAATCATTCGAAGCATTGACTTAGCAGCAATCAAAATGGGAAATGGTTCGACCGCCAAAAAGTAAAGCAGGCATTTATTTGAAAAACTGGAATACCTTAATACAGCCGCATTTTTTAAATTATCGACTATAACGTGTTTTATTCATCGTTAGTAGTTACTCCGATGTACTAAATGCGAAGATTTCAATTTTCTGAAATTTGGCGGAATTCCCCCAATTTAAATCAATGTACTCAATTGGCGAGAATTCTTAATATAGATCGCTTGAAATCCCTTAATAACTGCATTATTTCTGCACGGATTATTAAAATTTAACGCTGTATTCTAATAAAACCTATGCACTTGTTTTCAAAAATCTATTTCCTTAAGCTCTCGTAAATTGCGTCAAGCCGAAAAATGTGCAAACCGCTAGAATTCAATTTCTCAAAATCGGCATATCAGCCATTTTATTTTTCGCCAAACTAAAAAATTTTAAATATTAGCCTCGGACATCTTCAATAACTTATTGTTTTGCGTATAAAACATTTCATTCCTGCTCTGATTTCCATGCACGCGATATTATAATTAAAAAAAATAATAATAACCTTACAAATATAACATTAAAAAAAATTATTATTCTTTTATTTTTACTTAAAATTTTGAAACATTTTATTTGGCAAAATCGTCACACATGGCAACCACGTTGTTTATTTCACACTTTTCTCACTACAGGGGTTACAATTACGGAAAGCTTTCTGCGTGGAGAACATAAAAAATCGCTTAAATTCCGGGTACGGGTGGACTTTCAAAGTTTCAAAGTGGACTATCATTTATTCTATATTATTTTACATATCTCTGCAAAATTTCAGGCTGATAGGTCCATTTTTGTGGATTTTCATTTTTATTTATAAGGATATAGATAGATTTAGCATAAAACTGGCATAATTTCCGTGGTATTTAATGTTTTTCAGATGCACGCGCTTCTTTATTCATGTATAATAGCATTCTTGTTAGATCAAAACATGAATCATTTGATACGGGCGAAACTCGCCAAGAATGGCAACGTAAAAACTATTTTTAATTAATAATTAAAAATCTAAAATTCTAAGTAGCCTATAACCTTCTCCAGGGTCCCATCTATATCTAAACCAAAATGCAACCTAATCGATTCAGCGGTTTAGGCGCGAAAGCGTCATAAACAAACAAACAAACTCACTTTCGCATTTATAATATTAGTTAGGATTATATTATATAGCGTCTGCCCATTTAAAACAAAAGAAAATTACAGATTATTTATCGCAATAAAAATTGTAAGTAATAAAGAATTTTCTCTGTTTAATTTAAATTTTAAAAAATCAGACCTGTTTAAAACACATATTACAATGAAATTATGAGCCCACTTTCTTTTTTCGTGTAATATTGAATCTTACCGGCGCACAGTGGGGCAGGAGAGCTTCAAAACTGGCATTAAATCAAATACTAAATTATAGAATTCGTAGCTTAGATTTTTATTCATAGGGCTATTACTATTGTTGGAAAAAAACTAAAAAATTTTTTAAATATTCGGAAATTTTAGTTTTATTAAATACATAAATCGTCATAATGATTCATTGAAACTTCAATCTTCACTCTAAAATTCAAACTTCAAAATTGGTTGAATTTTTCATCATCATCGTCGTCATCTACCTCATTATCATCACTGTCATCATCGTCATCATAGCCATCGAGATCATTATCGTCATCATCATTCGAATGATTAGATTCGTTTGGAGTTGATGGTTTTATTAATTCGAGTGCTTCTTTTGGAAGATGTTGGAATGTTTTCGTTTAGCTGTGATTACGGGATCTGAGCTCAACAAAAAGAAATTAAAAATATCTCTATTTGCTTTTTCTCGACTGCATTTTCTAGCATAATGCTCTCTGTAGTTTTTGTAGTCCTTCTTGCGAGCTTCCTGCGCCTCCTTTGTTAACTGACCTATTGGCAGAAGTGCCGATGATATGATTCCCATGTATAAAATATATTTATGCAAAGTGGGTGGCATATTGTACTAAGGATACTTCTCTACAAAATATCTGGCCGTGTTATGGGCATATATCCTGAATTTTTCAACATCAATGTCATATCCGCTAGACACCAGATACCACTATCATAATTATATGAATTTTTTTAATTAATGTGATGTCTATGTTTGTAATTTCGGCATAAAGTTCAGCATTCTTGAAAAATGTCTTGCTGTGTTGCCATCGTTTCAGCAACCGAACCCTGGTTTTGGTTTGTCAACAATCAGACCACACCTTTCCTTAAATTCTTTCTGAATCCGAGTTTCATAGTGCGACACTATTTCCCTGTCTATTCCGCGAGCTGGCCATTTCTTTAATGGTAATTTATAGGCCAACTGTAGAAGGCATTGAAGCATGCGAAACCACCCGTGTAGGATAGATAATCCGAACCCTAAGTTTTCACTATTTATACTTCTTGATATCATTTCATCAATATTATTAAATTACTTAGATGTTGCTCCGCAAATAGAGCATTTTTGGGTGGAGGTGGTTTCAGTCAGAGCGTTGCATACTTTGCCATCCACTATTGAAAAGATTAGATCATGACTTACTTCTACTTGTCTTTCTTGAATAATCACACGACTTTTCTTAAGATAATTAAATTGTTCATCTACTTTATTTTTTTCGGTGATGGATGACTGGGTAGATTCTTTTATGAACTGTATTTTTAAGGGTCTACAATATCTTGTCGAAGCAAGACGTGGATTTTGCCATAAAATGATTTTTTTTTTTTTTTTTACACAAGAGAAGAAGCGGCACTAAGCACGTGATAAATACAGCCGAATCACTTGCTTCAGAATCATGGAGCGTTTGTTTATATGAACTATGTCCTGAGGAACCATCAAAACCCCACTTAGAAACTAAGTGCAGCTGATTTAGCTCTTGGTTCTGAAGGGACTCAATAACTGACTCCACTGCTTGAAGTAAGCGTTCTATGGTATGGTCTAGTAGACCTTGTAAAGAAACGGTAGCACAAGTATCTGTCACTTCTATATTCTTGGGATAACAAAGCTTTTTGGCAGCTTGAGCCGTTTTATATGAAGGAAATGTTTCTGGGGCACTTTTCCTTACAATATTTTATTGATGCCGAGATAATTTGGCATCAACCAAAGCAGCTAAACCATTTTCACCTGACATGAGCAGCTGTCGTTCAAGTGATTTTTTGAATGCTTTTGTATATCTGCTCGCACGTTGTGGATTTGTTGTTGTAACTTCTTTAAGAAGTTTTGAGGCCTGTGGTTGTCCTTCTTCCTTTTTTGAAATTTTTCTTCTATCCTGCATGATTTCATTCAACGAGAATTATATTGCGATTTAAAAAGTGGCAGTCTTCGCTTTAGATCGTTAAAAAAATTTTTCATCGCACTTTGTTCGTTTCTTCATGTCTTCTGTCAAAACATTTAATTGTTCTTGCATTATTTTGCTTCCAGAACTTTTCATAATGTCAAGAAGCTCTCTTCTTATCATAAACAAAATATTAAAACTCGTTCCTGAAATATAAAACTGTGAACATTCAATGAGGATTCTTCTTATTTAGGTACTACTCGAGTTTAAAACATAGCCTGTAATTAAGAAAGTAGCAAAAAAATTAAACGGTTAAATAATGTTCTCATAAATACTTATTCGACAAAACAAGAACGGATGCTGGGACTCCTTTGAAACATAACTAAAAATATCAATATTTTGAAATATTATTTTAATTTCTAAAATTGCAGTGATCATTCTTTTTCGGCCTATTTCTATTAATTAAATACACTTAAATACAAAATTATTGGTACTAGACTATACCTACATACCTGCACTTGAAGCTTCCATAGCATAATATTTTAATTATACGACATTTAAGGCTAAAACACTCCTCGAAAATCACTTTGAAAAACACTGAAACAACGCTCATATGTTCTCAACAAATAATTCGCTTAAACTGAGCCTATGTACGGGTTGGAGGGCGAGTTCATTGTCATAAAAACACCGTTTTATTGTTCTTGGGTTAGTTGTCTGTTGAAGGGTTGAACAGAAAAATGTTTACATAACGTTTAGATTTTTTTTTTTCATTTTTTGCCAGGTTTTGAGCGCTCCTGCCCCACTGTGCGGCTGTACTGTTTATAACGTACTTCGGCTGTAACGTACTACTTTTTTTAGGTCCCGTAAGAGTACGTTAAAACCGGTGTCTACTGTATATTAACTCCAGACGTCTTAACGTTAAAAATTTTTAACGATCTAAAGCGAAGACTGACACTTTTTAAGACGTCTGGAGTTAATATACAGTAACGTCTGGTTAAGACGTCTCTAGACGTCTTAACGTAAGTTATTCTATTTTTTTAAATGAAGTTTTTGCGTAAGTTTTAAAATTTCTTCAAATTAAAAAGAAATTCGACATTTATTATTTTAGTCGTTACTGATCATATTACTAATTTCCTTCTATATTCTAAAGCCGTTTCTAAGGTATGCGAGAACAAACATTTACATGATTTACACAAAACCTCAAAACCTGGGAATGCTTAAAACAATTTTGGCATCTGTAATTCACACATTAACTTGCCACATAACATAATTTCAAATTTCATTCTATTTCATTACAATTATTCAGAAATGGAACAAACATTTTCTCAATTTTAACAAAATTTAAAAAAAAAAAAAAAGTGTATGCGTGTAATCTTTACGCGCGATTGAAGTAAAACTTCTTTGACGTTTACGACACATATCACTGAAATGATTAAACTTAAAATAAATATAATATTATAATCTTAATTTTAATCTTAATATATACTATATAAAATGCTAATGTTCGTTTGTAAAGACAGGGTTTTCTCTATCACCACCAACTCGAATTAACTTCCCGTTGGGGTGGTAAATACCCCTTGGTCTCACGGTGAAAGTAAGGGAGTTTGGTCGCGGTGGGTGAAAGTGGGTGGTTGTGGGTGGCGAAAATGTGAAAAAATATATATCTGTCCTTTTCTAACTCGTGAGAACTTCTGAAAAGTTCTAAAAATTCCTGGAATGACCTAGAAAACTCCAAAATGTGTGCAACTGTTACAGTCAATCTAGAATGTTCTAGAAGGTTCTAAAAATTTCCAGAAAGTTCTAGAAAGTTCCAAAACGTGTGCAACCGTTCAAATCGATTTAGAATGATCTAGAACGTTCTAAAAACTTCTGGAATGATCTAGAAAGTTCCGAAATCTCTGCAACTGTTAAAATCGATCCAGAATGATATAGAAAGTTCTAAAAATTCTGGAATGATCTAGAAAGTTCCAAAATTTCTGCAACTGTTAAAAACAATCCAGAATGTTCTAGAAAGTTCGAAAAATTTCTTGAATGATCGAGAAAGATTCAAAATGTCTGCAACTGCTAAAATCGGTATGGAATGTTCTAGAAAGTTCTAAAAATTTCTGGAATGATCTAGAAAGTTCCAAATTGTGTGCAACTGTTAAAATCGGTATGGAATGTTCCAGAAAGTTCTAGAAATGTTTGGTCGAGTGAAGATCAATTGCGATGGATGATTGTCATTCGGAAATTTTATAGCATACTGCTTCGCAGCCTCTAGCTTATTCCGATGAAATTCTCCGTAAAGTAACACCATTTCAGTGTATTCATTAGTATTAAACATTATCTTTCGTTTTTTATACTCAATAAGCTACGAATTCAAATAGCATGAACTTTAGAGAAACACTAACAAAGTAACTTAAACAACAGTTTTTCAACTCCAATAAAATATTAAAATTTAATGTTTATCGTCTGTTGCTATATCAGCAGGAATACTTTCTATACACCGCATGTTTAATGGTCGAATAAGTCTCTCAATATCTAAGATAGAAATCTAAATTATCTACGTTAAAAATGGATCCTTAAATATATTTTATACCATTAAACATGCGGTGTATTTTAACCCGAGCAACGCCGGGTTTCGCTGCTAGTTTAATTATATTTATTATCCATGTACTTTACAAAGATTATATAAATGTTATATTCATATTATTCATTGGAAATAGGTACTTGGATGCCATCATAATTTTTAGTATGGAATTATAGGTTTGTGGTAATTATAATGTGAAACATAAATTTAACTCTCCAAATTTGCTAATTTTCTTGAAGATACAGCATCTATCGTTGTACCGAAACGCGTTGTTGATTGAAGTCGAGAAGTATTCATACTTAGATCCAATTTTTCTTTTTAAAAATCAACTAACCACTGAGATTCTTGAGAGCGAAAATTAACATTAAAATCTCCAGTAAGGATCATCGGTAATTCATGATAATTACTTAGAATCCAGGAAGTGTCCATGTTGTAGTATTATTCTTTAACTGTTTTCGTATACCATTGTTCCGTCTGAAGGTTGGGTGTAATGGAGCGGGATGTCCGTAGTCTAGTATTATACTTTAACTGTGTTCTTTAATTGATGTTTTCCTCTGTTTGTGAGGTTAGAATGCAGGTAGTGTAATTTTTGTTGTGTTTTTCTATCACAGTGTTCTTAAGCGTTGATTTCGTCTGCTAGTAGGTTTCGAATTATTATTCTGTATCCATGTTTTTAAACTGCAGGTTCTGTCCATTGTTTGGGATTGATTGCAGCCAGGGTCCGTTTCTTACGTACTAACATTTCTTAAAATACATCTTTTGGGTAAAATAATAACAGACACGACATACATTATATTTAGGAGTTTAATGGCCTAACGGCCAATGCAACTGGCATTTGACAAATAATATCACTTCACTTCGAAACTATTGCCTATATTCATTACGAAATAGTATTATAAGACAATTATGTAATGAAAACACATCTGAAACCAGTAATTACTATGTATCACGCTCATAAGTCTATGTATTTAATTTTTTGAAGTTCTGATAATTCAACGATCTCCATTTACTTCGCCTCGATGGAAATATAAACAACCTGAGATGCGCAGTTACCCAGTGTGCGTAGCGCTATCTGTTTGCAACAACGGCGTTATCCAACTTTCTAAGCGAAATGTCCCCTCATATAAATTTACCTTCCTGGGATCGAAGTATGATCCTCCAACAGTGTTCTTAAACGAAAATTTCCCTCTGCTGTTTAGGTACATTTGCAGCCACTGTCCCTTTAATTATGGTGTTCAATCTCTTTGTTCTTAAACCGTTGTTCTGTCTTAAAGTTGGGTTAGAATCCAGGAAAAGTGTTCTTAAACTGACGTTTCCAACTACTTTTCCGGTTCAATTGCAGACAGGTTCCATTTCTTTGTGCTTTTCCAAAACCTTGTATATTATTCATCTAAAAATAAGGATTATCGACAACCTCCTGTGAGGTTGGGATTACATGTAAAATATTATGTTGGATGTACCTTCAAAACGCTTATTGATATATAAATAAAGATTGATGTCTCAAAGAAATGGCGAGAAATCGCCATTTCTTTCCCTAACAGGTTCCCCGTATTTTTACAAGATGAATGTTAAAGCGCATCAAGAGTTAGTCAAAATACTAACCCAGCTTTCTAGTAAGCGGACGCCAAATATTAATCACTGCACCAAGTCGTTTATTTTAAAACGCGTTTGGCATTTGTATGTTCATCAAATACCACCACGGCAGTAATAATTCTATGTCTGAAAATAAGTACTAGCAAAAATCTAACGATACACAATCAAGAAAATAAACGTTAGACCTCTTAAAAACAACTTAATTCAAAAGTTATTTCCCAACGGAAATCTTCACAAACTCCTCAGAGAGTATAGAATTTTACAACTAGTTGCCATCGGCAAAACGAGATATTTAAATACATATTTTGTGGATAACGTTGCCAGCTCAAGAAAAACTAAATAATGATAGTAATGATAAAGCATTTTCAACAATGAAGTCCGCGAAAGGAACGAGCGGTCGAAAATGTAGGATTTTTCGTGATTCTTCTTTTTCAGGCGCGCTTGCCGTGGAGTTGACATATACGTCACTTCCTTTACTGAGCGTTACTTCCGTCAGAAAAAAAAATCTGAGTTACCCCCTAGTCGCGACTAAAGAAGTTTTACTTCAAAAATTTGAAGTACTTTGGCGCCTATAGTTTAAGTGACCACCTATGATGATGCTAAATTTTATTTCATTCCCTTCAGTAGTTTACATGTAAGGGACAAACAAATATTTTCACAATGTTCTGAATACATTTTCGTAAAATCTGGAAATCTAATCCAAATTTTCAGAAAATTCGACAATATAGTTTAAATTGCATGTTTACCTACTATGTCACGAAATTTCATTTCATTCGCTTTAGTAGTTATTAAAAGGTGCACGAACAAATATTTACGCAATTTGAAGGGATTTTCGCAAAATCTCAAAATCTAATCAACAGTTTTAAAAAATTGGAAGCCTATATTAAGTAGAGTGATTGCCTATAATATCACCAAACTTCATTCCATTCACTTTAGTGGTTATTACGGCAATTTTAAGTAATTTTTGCAAAAATCTCAAAATGTAATCATTTTTTTTAATGAATACTGTAGTTTAAGTTGAGTGAGCACGTATCATTTCACCTAATTTCATTTCATTTGCTTCAGTCATTTTTACATCACTTCATTAAAAGATAAATGATCGTGTTTCAATTCTCATTTCTTAGGTGTTAATTACTGGTGACATTTTTTTTCTTCTTGTCAATTACTGGTGTCGCCACTATGACAACATATAAAATATAGAAAAAATAGAAATTCCCAATATTCCGTAATAAATTATACCCTACATGAAATTTCAAAGTTCACTTAAGTTTTGAAAACAAAAAGTTTGTTTCAGGAGAGTTTTAGTAATTAACAATTACTAGTTAAATGTTTATATCGCTCCTAAACTGCCAATTACTGGTGCACTTGCCCTAAGTGGTCTCGGAGGAGTTAGCTAACTAAAGTCGTAAGATTTAATCATAAAGCTTCTCTATGCCTTCGGCTACTCTCAGCAACTCTTTTGTTTAGTAATATGCCCGATAAATGCTGAGTCCTGTTTTACAAATAAGAACTAATTGAAATATAACATCATTTTTCTTAAAACATAATTTTAAAGATATTTAGAATATGAAATACATAGTGGTGTTTCAAAACAGTTCCGACAAACTTTAAGGGAAGGTGGTACACATAATAAGGAATCAAAATCACAAAGTAATGTTATGCCAAAAATGCCATTTTCAATTACCTGTTAATAACCACTTTGAGAAAAGTATTGAAGTGTGTGTACGTCTAATTTCTTAACAAAGTTTTATAAACAAGAGCTTGTATCCTAAACTTTCATCAATGAAATGAAATAGAATTTTTAAATTATCAATTTTAATCACAGGTTTTCTGTAAAAGATGCATTGGTGTCTTAAAGGACAGTGGTCGGAAAGTTCACTAATATTCACTAGTGTTTCACATTATTTCTAATTACAAAATGATTATTAACGGCTACATTATATACAATTTTCAGAACAGAAAGTTGGATTTTTAATCAAAATTTATACTGCATAATTTAAGGGATTATATCAATGTTCTGCATATCAGGTTCTGCATATTAACTAAGACTGCACAAATCAAAGGTTAATAATTTCTTATTAAAAAGTTTAGTTTTTAAAAAATCTTCAAAGAGAAATATAGAAAAATAGTTGAATCTGAAAAATGCATTTTCTTTCTTTCTTTTCTTTTCTTTCTTTCTCGTTTTCCTTTCTTCATTTTTTCTTTTTCCAAACTAAACACATTTGTTTTTTAATGTTTGTAAATACTAAAAAATGCTACAGCTAAATATACCATTTTCAAAAGTATCAATAGGAACTTTATATACAGGGTGGCCATAATTAAACTGCAAGTGTTCAAGGGGTGCTGGAGAGAAAACTACCGGGAATATTCTAGTGAAATTTGGTATCTACACATTTCAGAACATGTGCAAGTCAAATATGCAATTAAAAAAAATCGTCATTTTCACCCGATAGATGGCGCTGTACCGTATTTCAAAGCTCACCGGTGGCATATACAACTTCCAAAACCGATAGACAGAGCATAATGACATTCTAAGAGGCATATAAACAATATAAAATATCATTTGCAGTTTATCCAAATTCCATACAATTCGCTTCAGTAATTAAATTTTTACAGTAACATGTAATCAAAAATGAACGTAAATTAAGATCACAAATTAAACAATTCATAAAGACACTTTGAAAATCAATTAAACCATTATTTATTCTCATTGACACTCATTGGACCTCTTCTTAATCGTTTCATACGCCGGTATTCTTTCAGAGTAGCTGAATAATTCGTACCATTCTGATAGAATATCTTCACTAATAATGCACGTTCCTTCTTATTCAGAGTCATGATTAACCATTACTCAATGTGGTCTTGTTTTTACACTGTTCGATGGGCTTAAAATTTGCATATAGGACGTCCATAAGCATTGAAAAACAATAAAGCGCCATCTATCGGTTGAAAATGGCGATTTTTTTATTGCATATTTGATTTGCGCATGTTCTGAAACGTGTAGATACCAAGTTTCACTGAAATATTCCTTGTAGTTTTCTCTCCAGTACCCCTTGAAGACTTGCAGTTTAATTATGGCCACCCTGTATAAATAAAATGAAAATTTCGTAGTAATCGATGCATATTTACGGCATTTAGAGAACGGACGGAAAGACAAACCAAAATCACAAACACTAAAACAGTTTACAACTTTGCCGAATAGTGTTAAAAAATTACTATTTGCAAATTATTTCTTTGAACGTTATTTTGTTACGGTATATTGTGCAAGTACTTTGTTCATAAGTGAATTCGTAAGTCAGTATGTATAATAAAAGAAAATATAGTTTTCTCTGCATGCAGCTAAAACTGTGCAATCAATCAACGCACCTAAGGCTACTAAACGCACCCAATGAGCGTTATACGTAGCCCCCTGTCCCCATCTTGGAAGAAAGTTTTGTCTAGGAACTCCAGAGTTTGGGTTCGAAGACATGAGGTCAAAAGACATAGCAACTATCGCACTGGCGTAGCCAGGGGGGGGGCCCACCGGGCCCGTGCCCCCCCCGAAATTTTTTCAGTTGTTATATATATATTGCAATGTGTAAAAATGGATCGTCTCAGAATCCTTGTTGTGTGATATTTGTCTAATCTTTCTGATAAACGTTTTCTAGATCCTTTCACATTGAGAACGAAGAACAAAACAAGTCAATAAAAAGGCTAAAAAGTGCCTTTAATCACTAACCCGAGGTGACTTTCGACACGCCTACACACCAGGAAAATATACATCCTAC
The DNA here is from genome assembly GCA_038373885.1 of Cheiracanthium punctorium. NCBI lineage: Eukaryota > Metazoa > Arthropoda > Arachnida > Araneae > Cheiracanthiidae > Cheiracanthium > Cheiracanthium punctorium. The sequence continues at coordinate 302,635 of JAWZYV010012686.1, read as the reverse complement.
TCCCGGGATACTAAAAATTTCCCTCACCCTATAACCTCAGCTCGTTACCGTTGTACCCTGTGAAGTAAGTATCCCCAAGTGTTATCAGCTTTCATGGCCACCTGTGGTATTTTCAAACTATGGTGTATACAAAAATAATTCTTTCTACTAAGGATAAAATTTCAAGGAGGGGCACAAGCTGACCCTTTCCCCACCATTCCCAAGGTCCAGACGCTCGTGTTTTTGAATAGTGTGCTGTTCTGTCCAGTTGGTGGGTTCGAATAGAGATTATGGCCTCGAGAAAGTGCCCGTTGAGTAGGAGAAATTTTAAATAAAATTCCCAAAATTATACATAGTTTGCCTGCTAACAATGAAGACTCAAATCTACAGGAAGCGGAAAAAGTCATAGATGAACAGATATTTCCTGAAAACTTCAGAAAAGAAACTAAAGCACATCAGGAAAAGAAACTAAAGTAAATACTCAATATTTCATTGTGTGTTTTTAAATGATAATATAAATAATGACCTAATACATGCAACATAATATCTTCTTAAGTATGTTGAAAAATTTGTATTATCATAATTTCATTAATATGTAATTCAAGAAATGTTTCCTTTATACACACCCTTTCAACTGACAAGAGGGTAAATCTGTAATTTGTTTTTCTGTTCTAAAGTTTTATAAAACTTTATAAATACTATTTTCTATGCTCTGGTAAAGAACAAATGAATATTTGAAATATCTAGGGATGCACTTGATATCCGGCTGATTTATCAATATCCGAAATATCATCGGATATCCGAATCACAATCACCGGATATCCGACTTCTCTTTCGGATATCCGGCTCACGACTAAATAAGGTCTATCAACAGTCCACTAAGTCTATATTTTTTAAATAAAAATTACTCTCAGTAATGTTTTCTTTTTAATATTTTTACTACTCACAGTTTAAAAAAAAAAATTAAATATTCTGAAGTGCTTTCCTTTGTAATTTAAAACCGCAACCAATGAGAACAGCAATTTAACTTTGAAATTAATCTGAAAAATTGGAGCTTAATACCTTTATTTTTTGATTCTAAAATAAGACATTAAGTTGTTCATTAAAATGTAACTTTCTATTAAATATATTTTTCTTCTAAGTTAAACAATTAAATAGACCTATTTTCATTTTTGTTTTTTAAATAGTACGCTAAAACTTCGTACTATGCAGGGTGCCGAAGCCCGAGCCCGAAATTTCAGCTTATAGGTATATAAAAGTCAATGACTTCATTGGTAGAATATCATAAATTTTGCCGTTTGTGAAAATTAAAAACAAATATAACAGCAAACTATTAATGCACTACCTAATTCGTTATAATAAAGTTTATCAAATAATATCAATTAGTTTATTTCTCCCATGAATCCTTTTTAAAATCTGTTTACACGGAATACGTTCAATTGAAGAGAAATTTCTCACAAGCCCGAGCCTGGTTTGGGCTCGGGCTGAGTCCATCTCATCTCTAGTGCCCACTGGAGATGAGTTCGGGCTCATTTTTTGAAGCCCGAGCCCGCCCGAGCCCGAAGACTTTTAATCCGAGCCCGCCCGAGCCCGAGCAATATTATTAAAGTTGGAGCCCGAGCCCGAAATTTCAGCTAAATATAAATAAAATTAACTACTTCATTAAGAGGATACAATAAATTTTGGAGCTTCACACACTTTCTAGTCCCCCGTGCCGCTATTTTTTGAAATAAGTACGTCTATTTATCCCATGAATCACTTTTTAAAATCTGTTTCAAGGAGTATGTTCAACAAAGGAGAAATTTTTCACGAGCCCGAGCCCGCCCGAGCCCGAACGCAATCGTGAATTACAGAGCCCGAGCCCGAGTCGGGCCCGGGCTCGGGCTCGGGCTTTCGGGCTCGGGCTTAGCCCGTCTCATCTATAGTGCCCACCCCCCTGACTTATGGCTCACCAACTTGTGATGAGTGCAACCCCTCCCCCCCCCCCTCAATAATTTTAAGAACTTATCCGTTCTGGAAAGTTTTGTGCGTCTGTTTTTTTCTTTTTTTATTAAGAAATCAAATCAGGTGTATTTTTACCATTTAATCTTCCCAATATTATGTAAGATGTTCTTAAATCTAGATGTTAATTAAATTATAAAGTACAACTCAACACTTATTCAAGTCGAAAATTTGCAATTAATTATATTTTTTAAGACTGCTTAAGTAGAAAAATTCTATATATTTTGAACCAACTTTATTCCAAAAACCAGAATTTTCGAAGATTTTCTTCTAGTGACGTCTGTGTTATTTTAATACGTACTTTGTTAGCAATGTGCAGAAAATTTTAATCTTGTGATCAACCTTATTCCAAAGAGCAGAGTTTCAGAATTTTTTTTCAAGTAATGTCTGGGTTATTTCAATATTGTGCCTGCATTGTATACGTGTAATATTCTAATCCTGTCAGCAACCTTATACAGAAGGGCAAAGTTTTAGAAGATTCTCCTTCAGTCATATCTTTGTTATTTTAATATTGTATTTGAAATGTGTAGGGTATTTTAATCTAGTGATCAACTTTATTGCAGAAACCAGAGTTTTGGATGATTTTCTCCAAGCTATCTTATTTTAATATTGTGTCTGCATTATTTAGAATATCTTAAATTTGTGAGCAACATTATATTAAAAACAAGCATTTTACAGAGATAATTATATTGAAGAATTATTAATTAACTCGGGAAATTAATACTGAACAGCATCTTTAAACATATATTTAAGGATATTTTTGTGAAATTACTAATTAAGTAATATTATAATTAGAATTAACAATTAGAATCTTATTTTTAGTAATTATTAGTACTTGGAATATTATTTCTAATTATAATTAATAATTATAAAAATTTTAAATTTAAAATTAATTAATAATTAAAATATTTCTAATTACAATTAATAATTAGAATATTAATTAGTTGGACAAAACTCTCTGTGCCCCTCCCGAAACAAAACCCTGGCTACGCCAGTGAACTATCGCACCAATGAATTTCTAATAAGAAATCAACTATACCGAGCTTGGCATCTCTGTACATGCTGCTAGAAATCAGCAACTAACCATCGTAGTCAAACGGAGGTTAAATAGTATAGTAGCCTTCCACCCACCTACCCCTCATCCATGACGACGGTTTTGGTTTGGAAGTTTGTGGGTTGAGGTCCGAGATATGGTTGTCGAGTGCATCATACCAATGGACCAAGAATAACTGGAGAAGCAGCTGGTAATCGAATACGGAAGTGGGTGAGACTAGACCAGACAAAATCACAGAATGTCCCTGGATGTTCAAGAATGCTCGAGAATATTGTAGAATGCTCCTCTAATGGGAATACTGTGAAGCAATGGGAACAGAGTTTTAAATATTTAGAAGAATGTTTGAATATCCGAAGTTTTCGAGGATGTTCTGGAATGTAGGTTCCTTAACTTCGATTGGCGTGTTTTTGTGGATGTAACTTTTGAACTGGATTATATCTCTTTCTCATCAACGTGATCGATCCAGCTGCTGTCCTGGGAATGTGCACGCTTGCTCTCTTCGAGCGAGTAATTTAAAAATCAAATTCCTTTTTACTTCCTTGTACGGAGTATAGAGAAGTAATGTGTGATCCTGAAAAATTTCTGAGGCAAATTTCGAAGAAAAAACCGATTTTGACTACGTCTAAATTTACTTTTAAGAATTTTTTCGATGCATCTCATCGTCATTTTTTTTATTTGATACGCTAGCATGCACGTTCATATAAATGCGACTGGAACTCATTTTGACCAACGGCGAGTCTATTTTGGCCAGTTTTTCTATGCCGTCTGTACGTACGTATATATGTAACTCGCATATCTCAGAAACTATTGGTCGTAGAATGTTGAAACTTTATATTTCGGAATGTTGTAACATCTAGTTGGGCACCTCCCCTTTTGGTTCCGTTCGACTGGATAGTTTGTCTACAGGGTCGCCCGAAAGATTCTAAATACACTGCGCTCTATGGTCCGAAATTCATTAAAGCGTATTTTACAGGTATTAGGCTATTTCAAACGACTCAGAAGTGATATATATGCTGTTAAAGGTTACATAATGAATTTCTCCATCAGAAAATGTGTCTTTATCGTTTATAGTTCTGCTACAGGAACAAAGGCAATTTTAGGGACATTCATCCATTTCAAGCACAATACCATCCTACCATATAGTTAGGTAATGGTCAAACCACGTTCACGAGCCTCCCTCAAGAATTACGCCAAAAGTCGCCAAGCTTGGTGACTTTCGGTGTAAGCTTGTATGTATTTAACTCTCAAATCTCAAAAATTATTAGTCGTAGAATGTTGAAATTTCATATATAAGATTGTTGTAACATCTAGTTGTACACCTCGATTTTTGGTTCCAATCTACTGGAGAGTTTATTTACAGGACCACCTAAAAGAATTTTAATACATTAATGTCTTTGGACATCTTCAAAATATTAAGTCTTTTCACAGTTATTGTTTGGTCCGTGCCCAAAATCTCTCCATTTGTCGTCGACCTTCGCGAGTTTTTCCGTAATATCGACAAATTTGGCACCAAAAATAATTACGTATTTCTTATAACTCTAAAACTGTTTACCATAGAATGTTGAGACTTTCATTTTAGATTGCACTGTAACATGCAATTGTGTAACTCTTTTTTGATGCAGTCAACTGGGTAATTTATTTACAAGGTCAACCAAAAGATTTCAAATGCATTAAGGTCTATGGATACGTTCAATTCATTAAAAAGCTGTGGTCGATCACTATTTGAGCTGACTAAAATCACCCAAACTACCGCAACCATGGCGGATTTTGCGAGATATCGTCCAATTAAGCGCCAGAAGCAAATCTTTCAAATTGAACCCAGCTTGGCGATATCTCAAATATTTGGCTAGAATTCGCGAAACCTTAGTATTACTGTAGTATTTAATCTGTTTCAAACAAAATAATTTTAGATGAAGTGCGCCGAAAATATTTTTGATATAATTGACGGTCAAGGAAGTCATGTGTTCTCACATCAGATTTTTGTTTTTTGAAAATGTAAGCTATTCTTCTAGTACGAAGAACGGGGGCAAAGTCAAACCCGCACCGAGATTTGGTTTAGTGGGTGCCCCGAAAATATAAAGGGAGGTCACAATTTTTGAATAAAATCCACAGCTTTGGAATAACTTAAATCTAAAATGAAAGTAAAGAACGACTATTGTTTAACTCTGACTAAACAGAGGATTATGACAAGAAATGTTACCCATTAATTGCAGTTTCAAAGCAGCCAAAGGAAATAAAGTTCTGTGGAAAGTAAACTGCTCCACTCAAGTCTGCAACGATTTTAATTTTTTGAATGCATTGCATGCCGGGTGCGTAATAATTCAATAAGTTTGGGAGGGGGGTCATGTTTCGATCGATTCTGGAACCAAAAAAGACACCACATTTGTGGTAATTTTCACCCTTCTCCCAAACGTATGCCCCCACCCCCTTCTTTCTTATGCCACTGCATCTTGCATATGCACCAGAGGCAGGCTGGGCACGGCCATCGCATGCCCACTCAGCTATGGCCTGGACGGCTGGAGGGGGGGGGGGGACTCTCTGCAAGGAAAAAATAAAAATACGTAACAAACTAATTTATGCACACTTTGCTGAACATCATTACAAATTTTGAATTTTTGGGTTCAAATCGAAGTTATGTGGGCAAATTTAAGTTAAAAATTACTGAAAATATCTTACCAAACTCTCCCAACTCTTCACAACTATTTTCGCCATCGCTGTGGTAGCATGTTTAAAAAATCACTTTACTTTATTTCTTAGAATGTAATTGCGTTTTGATCATAAGTATAAAGATGGATTATTTTAGATATTTTTTTCACTTATATACAGTTTTATCAGAGAGACACCCTTTCAAAATCATTCGTGCCATTTCGAAATGTCATTCGTAAAATGGAACAAAAAAAAAAAAAGAAATGTAATCATTTATTTTCGCGGTAGTTAGTTCAGTGTCCTTTTCGAATGAAGTTAAAGTCTAAGTAGTACATTTCGGGATCAATAATATTAAGATCGGCTTCGGAAAAGAATGACGCGCGGGACACGCGATAGTTCTCAAAACAGCGAGAGACATGGTGCAGATATGTTCTCCCACATCCCAGAAGAAATATTCTGTCCACAGGTAAATGCTTTGAGGTATTAATATTCATTTGAATGAATAGATATGGATAGTTGCTTTAAATGCTAATTTTGCATTAATGATAAAAGTTTCCGAAAAAGACAGACTTATTACATATTTACAGAGTTCGAATTCATCTATTGCGTAAATCTTGATTTTTACTTTCCGAACATGTACCATGTAAGGAAATTATTGCAATCATGAAAAAATTCAACTTTGAGATTTTGGTGTATTTACTCGTTTTGAGATATTCTGAATTCATGTATGCTATTTTTATGGTGATGTACGTAATGTCTTATGTGTGTGTGTGTTTATGTGAGTGAACGCGATAGCTCCTAAACGGTCCATTCGATTGAACTCAAATTTTGTATATATATTACAGACCACCCTCCCAAGGCCGCAATTGATTTTGGTATGTACAGATTTTTTTACAGGGCAACAAAAAAGAATTCTTTTACATTATCGCATATGGAAATAAATTATTGAAATTGCGCTAACGTCTAAGCGGTGCACTCGATTGAGCTCAAATTTGATATATATATATATATATATATATATTATATATATCACATTCTCACGACCAGCATTGCTTTTGGTACGTATATGCTTTATGGGTTTTTTAAAGGGCTACAAAAAATAATTTTTTATATTATGGCAGATGGGCGCAAATTATTTAAAGTGTGCCAGAGCCTGCATGGTGCATTCGAATAAGTTCAAATTGGGTAAGCATATTTTAGGTCACCGTCATATAACTTGTACAGATTTTGGTGTGCGTAGGGCTTTAAAGGGCAACAAAAAAGTAATCTTATACACTGCGGCCAATACATTGAAATATTGAAATGCACTAGCGTCTGAACGCTACATTCGATTCAGTTGAATCAAATTTATTTAAATGCTCGGTAAAGATTAAGTTTTTAGAAAGTCTAGTGGAGTCACTCTAGATTTTAACTAATTGATCTTGGATTCTCAAGTTCGGATTTTCTATCTCTGTGAATAGGGATGGACGCGAGACGAGAATCGGGGCTGTCTCGTCTCGTCTCGCAGTGGTAAACCTCTGTCTCGTCTCGTCTCGCAAACACTGTGTCTCGTCTCGCGTCTCGCAAAGAAATTGCTGTCTCGTCTCGCGCGAGACGCGAGACGTCTCGCGAGTCTCGCAAAATTAAGGACTGCGATTTCGCTACCATTTTATACTAACTTATTATTGGGATTTTATTGAAAATTAATATTAATAATAACAATTACTTACATATAGCCACATTAGTAGATATATTAATAACTATATCAGCATATATCGGCATTTGAAGTAAAAGAAATTGAGATTTAATCCGTATATATAATGTCACACCGAAAATATAGTATTTATTTTTATTTACTAGCTGCGTGCCCGTTCTTCGCACTGTAGTAAACGAAAATTTTCCTAACATGAGTAATTTCAATTAATTCCAGTAATGTGGAATCTAAAATAAAAGCAAAATTATTTGACTCTTGATGTAAAGTTTGCGTTATTGCTTGATGTAAAGTTTGCGTTAAGTATTAACCTGGCATCATTGCAATATAATGACTCAATAAACTACGTCAGTGTCATTCGCGATCAGAAAAGTGAAAAGCTTAGTGGTTTGCAGAGAACTCCCGACTTTCAAAATGTGCTATTTCTACATCATACTGTAGTTCTACATCATACTGTTCAAGTTGTAGCATTAAATACCTCAGACACTACATGAAATGGACAACCGTTTGTTTTAAAATAGCTGCGCACCCGCTCTTCATACGAGAAGTAGCGAATATTTTACTAAAATCATATCTGCATGAGACAAAACAGATTTTTTTTTTAAGTTCAAGTAATCTCCTCTCTTGAAATTACTGCGGGATATATTAACAGAAATTAGAATTACTTATCGTTCAGTTGGTTGTAAGATAACCCTTGAAAAATTATAAACAGAACACTTTTAGTCTTTATTAAATCTCTACTATTTACTTTAACGTCAATTTCAAGTCTCTAAAATATGTGTAATTTTTATATTAATGAAAACAAGATTATATTAACGATAATTATAATTATTTGCCTAATATTTCCAATAACATTACCGTGTGTGCATTTTTAGATTTCATTATAGTATCTCAGTTGGTTAATAGACGTCTTATTTTTTGTTTATATTTTAAATTACTGAACAGTTAATTTGTTGACGACTATCCGTTTGTACTTTTCAACAATAATTTTTAGCGATAGTACTACAGTCGTTATGGTCGCCCTGGTTACAGAAAAATTAAACCATAATCCCCCTAATGTATATCCAGTGTGGATTTTTTTTTTTTTAATGAAAAGACATCTAACAGGCGAAGATAATTTTAGAATAGGAACCCAACTGCAAGATAAAATGATGGGGAGGAAAAAAATTTATAAAAGTTTTGCAAGCCGAAGGAAGGGAAAACATGATAATATAAAGGAAAAGAGAAATAGTTTTTAAAAAAATTGCTTGCATTTCCTTCCGTCCGATATTAATATACAAGAATAAAAAATGTCATTTTAATCTCTTTAAAATAGGCCAACAATAGGGATTTAACCGCCCCTAGAAAGTTGTTACCAGGGTGGGCGCCCCCCCCCCCTACGCAGGCCGCAACGTGCGGGAAAGTTTGAGGATAATATCGGTACAAGGATATTTCAACCAAGGATATTCAACCATATTTCAACCTACTCAGACTAAGCATTAATGCGAATGCAAGTTGCTCTACTTCTAATCTCTCTCTGATATACCCGAAACCCGATTATAACAGGGGCAAGGGGGGTTAGTCCGGTGCCCCTGAAGAAAAAGGGGGCCCATATATATCCCGATTATCTAAATTATAAATTCATATGTACTGAAATAGTAATTGTGGGGAAAAACTGAATTTCCTCTATAATATAGGTATTACCTAATTGTCTATCACTAGATCAAGTTAGAGATATTTTTTTGGGGTGATAAATACGATTTGATTAAAGTACAAAAACTACAGTTAACTGAAATGCAATTTTCGAGTACAACAGCGGTCAAAACTGGGTTAAAATGCTTAAAAAAAAGGGGGGGCTCAGTAAAGGGGCTTAATGCGTAAAAAAGGGGATAGTAAGGGGGCCCCCAAACTTAATGCCCCGGGCCCCGTCTAAAAGTGGTCAGATTTGAACATACCGTACCGCCTTTCCTATTTACTTATTATTTTTCTTTCAACTCTTCTCTGTTTTCTTTTTTTTTCCGCCTCTTTCTTTATCCTCTCCTTTGTACATTTTGTATGTCTCTCGTCTGTTCTAATTTTAAATGTTACGTATTTGTGCGTATTGTAGAGTGCTGATAGTATACCAGGACCGAAAACGAAGGAGACGCAAGTTAAACGGTAGAGGCTTCAGGCAAATTGTCGCTTTTCAGATCGTATTTATGCGAGACGGAAAAAAATGCGAGAATTCTCGCGCGAGACAAGACTCTGTCTCGTCTCGCGTCTCGTCTCGCAAAAAAATGCCTGTCTCGTCTCGCAAGATAATGCGAGAACGCGAGACAATGCGAGAATTCTCGCGTCTCGCGTCCATCCCTATCTGTGAAAAGCATTTTTTAGAAGTGCGTTTTATACAATTTTTGATTTAACGTTATTACAAGTTTGGATGGATACGAGACGCAAGACGATAGAGGAAAATATTTGCGAGACAGAGCTAGATCAGAAGTGACATACGTATTTCAGGGGGTAAGCCGCCCCTTCTTTTTATTTTTAAACTGAACACTTATTTATATATTTTATAAGCTACTAGCTGCATATCTGTTTTTCGCACAGAAGCGATCAAATTATACATTGTCTCACAAAAGTAATCCGACACTAATATCAAACAGAATGTTTTCAAATTCTTGACTCTGATTCTCTTCAAATGTGCTTCACTGGGTTAAGATCTGAAGGGAGACTGACTGAGTTGGAGATTCAATTGCTTTTGGACAGTTATAAAACAGCCAAAAGCGTACATTCAAAGCAGTATGCTTCAGGTCATTGTCTTGGCATAATTTGTAGTCACTTCTAAGACCAAGATTTATTGCCGAAGATTCCAAATTCTTTTCCAAAATGTCAATATATCTATATTGATCCATTATATAATCTATAAATTCAATATTTCCTACTCTAGTTGGTGACATGCTCTCTCACCCCCCCCCCCCCACACACACACACAGGGCCCTTGCTAAAGAGGGGTTGGGTGGGACAAGGGCGGCTCCAGACTGAATTTTCGGAGGGGGCCATTGAACTTTTTAGCTGGGTATATACATTGTCCAAAATGCAAATTGAATGCATGAAGTCGTGAAGTATGCGAATCTAAGGTTAAAAAACAAAACTTCGGAGGGGGCCATGGCCCCCATAGCCCCCTCACTGGAGCCGCCCTTGGGATGGGAGTCTCCCCCCTAACACTCGCAAAATTCTATTAAACTTGGCAAAATTAGATACCTAGTTGGCAAAATTGGTGAAAACATTTTAACGAAAACGATAATTTACTTTCTGTTTCTGGTACACTTGGAAAAATTATGCAAATCCATTTGGCAAAAGCTAAAAGTTTAATTTAGTTGCTAAAAAAATAAGTAAATTAGTAAAAACCGATATTTGACTCGGCAGTTTATCGACATCTCCCCCCCCCCCTAAAAAAAAGCCTTAGCAGTGACTCTGCCCCCACAGTGGCACACCCAGGATTTTAGTCTATGGGGTGCTGAGTTTACAAATACTGCTGAACTCAATTATAGTAACCTCGATTGTAGTTATAACTCTCTTATAAAGTCAAAAAATTCTGTACCAACTGCTCATAGAACATAAGTCCCCAATCAGCGTAACTCGTTATGGAGTCATAAATAATTATCCGATCTTTTCAGTGACGTTGTACCTGAGTTTAACTTTATTTCAAACACTAACTGTAAGTATTTATTTAAAAATCAACGTCCTCACTCCTTCTTTTTTGTTAAAAAAAATTAGGAATAATTTGAGCACAATTTAAAAAAAAAAAAGAAATATTTTAATTCATAAGGGACAATTTTTTATTTTTAAAGCTTTTCACTTCTAACTCTTGCTTTAGGGGGTGGGGGATTTTAGCCCCCATAGCCCCCTCCGTGAGTGTGCCTATGCTCTCCCACTACCATGTTTAACTATTGGAACTAAGTTCTGCTGCCTGAGTTTTCTGAGTCTTGTCCAAAACATTATTCGACCATCAGATCCAGTTTAAAAAATATACTTTCGTATGCAAATATTACTCCAATAATCAAAAATATTTTTTTTCATCTCTTTTACAAATAAAAATACAAGGGTTTTTTTTTTTTTCTTTTTTCTTTTCACTAATGTAGAACTTCTTTCTTGAAACTCGGCAATGATACCTACAAGTGGATGTTTGGGATTTTAGGAAGGGGAAAAAGATCGTACAGGCCCCCCGTGACCTGTCCTAGATCCTCCTTTTGGCAACTAGGGATTCACGAGCGAATCGAAAGAGCGGGCAGAGGCACTTTTATATAGCAAAGCCCGATAATATACTGGATATTTATACTCTTTTCAATATCCCGATGAACAATGACTTCCGATGTTTTTAGAAAACGTGTTTAAGTTTAAGCAGATGAAACGAACGAATTCTTTTCAAAAACCACATCCTCAGATAAACAGTTTTTTAATACATATTTTTACATAAAAAAGATGAAATTATTACAGATTTTAGATTAACCATGAGGGCCGCCGTTTAGGGGGGGCAGGGGAGGATACTGGTTCCATAATTGCCGGACGCATGGATCAAGGAATATGGCAAATTAACTAAAATAAGTTGGAATGCAATGAACTTAAGACCATTTGGAAAAGAATAATATAACATTTAAATGAGTAGTTTGCTCCTAACTACTCATTTAAATGTTACTTAAAATAATTTCTCATACTTTTTTACTATTTTATTTATTTTTAAATAGTTAATAGTTCAAAAATCGATCGTAATTAGTTTAGAGGAAATAGTTTTTTCATAGTGGCGCCATCTATTGCAGAATAAAGTACATTGTATATTGTTTTAAAATAATTTCTAATCAAAGCTGAAACTCACAGTTTTGTAATTTGGAGAGATCAGACTATCAAAAGCTCAATATAGTAAGATTTTATAATTCTTATTATACATACATATATTGAATTACAGCTCATATGTAGATATATATGTGTGCGTGCACATACAGAGTGTCCCAAAAACACAAGATTTTATCACTTCAAGATTAATCATAGACTACAGACATGTGCAATAAATTACGAAGTTAAGTAAAAAAAGGTTCAGAATTTTTTAACGTCATTTAAAATTACTGGTCTTGATCGGAATTTGGGAGGTTGATCGGAAATTGATTTGATATCAAGAATCATCATTGGGACTTGCGACCAAATCTAAGTAAATACAAAGTTTAAATTTTTACATAGCTCCCTGCACGAAAAAAATTCCGAAATAGTAAAATACGCACCATAAATTAATTAAGTGATGCACAAAATTTCAGCTTTTCATCATAAAAAAAGGCTCCGAGATGTGAAAATAAATAAATGTTGACTTAAACCAATTTTCAATAGCTCTCGAAGAGAAAAATCACATTATAAGATCACGATTTAGGGATATACACAGCACAAATTAAGAAAGAAACAGTGATTGCATAAATAAATAATACGTTATACTATTTGCCTATTTTCAAGACGCTCGGCTCAGAGGATTAATCATACTCCCTTTATTTTATTTTCTATATTTTTTAATGTTCTTCACTATTTACTATATAAACTGTTATTTTGAAATTCCTGTTTAACGATTATGATTACAAGTTTTTATACATTTTTATTCTATATATATATATATATATATATATATATACTACTCAGTAAGAACTGAATAATATATAATGGTAAATGTTTTCTACATTTATCATCATATCTGTATAAATGTTCATATTTTAGAGTCTTAATTGAATAGTGCACGTAATGTTTTCTTCGTATGGAGCTCAAAATATGATATAGTATTTTTGTTATTTCACTATTTTTTTTTTTTTTTTATATAATACTTATCAAGAAACATCAGCATACATGTATGAAAAATTAATTTTGTTTTCACTATCTGGTTTTGGAATTACTTAAATGTCTTTAAATCGCATAAGAATTTATTTTTTTGGTTGATATATACGAACGAAAAAGAAAAAAATCTGTAGTGACTCCACTCGACTTTCCGAACACTTACGATTAAGATCATTACCAAGCATTTAAATAAATTTTAATCGATGAATAATTCAAACATATATACCAAATTGAAACTCAATCGAATGCACCGTTTAAACGCTTGCGCACTTTCAAGAATTTCTCCCCATATGCCATTATGCCATAATATAAAAGAAAGCTTTGTCGTAGCCCTATAGGAGAACTATAAGTCCTATACACACCAAAATCAATACCGGTCTTAGGATGGTGGTTTATAACATGTATACCCAATTTGAGCTCAATCGAATGTATCGTTTAAACGCTAGCGCACTTTCAAGAATTTCCCCCGATAGGCCATAATGTAAAAGAAATCTTTGTCGTAGCCCTGTAGAAAAACTATAAGTCCTATACACACCAAATTCAACACCGGTCTTGCGACGGTGGTTTATAACATATATACCCAATTTGAGCTCAATAGAATTTACCGTTTAAACGCTAGCGCACTTTCAAGAAATTCCCCCCATAGGCCATAATGTAAAAGAAGTCTTTGTCGTAGCCCTGTAGAAAAACTATAAGTCCTATACACAATAAAATCAATACCGGTCTTGCAACGGTGGTTTATAACATATATACCCAATTTGAGCTCAATCGAATCTAACGTTTCAACGCTAGCGCACTTTCAAGAAATTCCCCCCATAGGCCATAATGTAAAAGAAATCTTTGTCGTAGCCCTGTAGAAAAACTATAAGTCCTATACACACCAAAATCAATACCGGTCTTGCGACGGTGGTTTATGACATATATATCCAATTGGAGCTCAATCTCATGCTCCGTTCAGGAGCTATCGTGTTCACTCACACACACACAAACACACATACACACACACACACACACATACACACATACATACATACATACATCTCGTAAAAATAGCATAAATGGATTCAGAAGCCCTCAAAACGTGTAAAAACACCAAAAGTCGAATTTTTTCATGATTACAATACTTTCCTTACATGGTACATGTTCGGAAAGTAAAAAGGGGGGAAAAGGGACTTCCAAAATAAAAACATACTTGTAATAATGCATGCATGCGAAAGAATTCTTACATTGTAAAGTAACAAACTCCAATTTTTTATTTTTTATTTTGCACATCAATATATATACATAGTGAATAAGAAATTAGTACTAAAATTTGATATTCTGCTCTCTGCCAGTTGCATTAGAATAACTTTCATTTGATAACAAATAAGTGTTATTTTATTTAATATAACTTAAATTAATTTTATTTGAATATAAGCATGGGAAAAAGGGAAAGAGGTGAGATGGATGGAAGTATAATTTAAAAGAGTGTATAAAAATATATGCAACTCCCCCATTAAAAAAAAAAATGAATAAAAAAAATAGAATATTAATTAAGAATTTTGCACTTTGTTCTCGTTTAAAGTTGAAAAAAATGTGTATTTAAGTGTATAAACATAAGTTTTTAAAATTGCCATATTAAATTTCGCTTCTCTGAAATTTCAGACACTAGAAAACAAAAATCATTATGGAATTATTATTTTAAAAATAACTCCGTCATAAAGTGACATCACAAAAGACTCAGGCTGAACCAACCAATCAGAAGGCTTAAACTCCGCCATGTCTCTAGCAAAGTATGGTTTGCTTATATGCTACCGGGACCCTGTGTTCAGGATGGCCTGTAAAGCCGTGAAGCTGTTTATTTAAATTTTTATTTTCAAGAAAACGACCATAATAATGCTTATTTTTTATCCCAAAAAATTGCATAAAAATAAGTGCATGTGCAATATATATATATTCATTTTAAGGTTTTGGGCGTCTTTTTAGCACGAAAGAAGAAAAAAAAGTTAAATTTCTAGGAAAAGCTAGCATTTAGGGTTGTAGTGACTGAATGTGTGTTTTATAGTTAACACAGAATAATCTATAAAAGAGCCTGTCTGTATGTCTGTGTCTGTGTGTGTAACCGTCTGTCCGTAACGTGCAACCGTAACCATTTGTGTGTGCAACCGTAACGTGTAAAAGTGGCCCGTGTGCCGTAGGTTGCACATTTCGGTTCGCGAATAGGGATGGACGCGAGACTGTGCGAGACGAGAAATAGTCCAGGTCTCTATATCGTCTCGCACTTCACATAAGTATCGCCTCGTACCCTAAGGTATCGTCTCGCGATTTTGTCTCGCACTTGGAGGTATCGTCTCGCGGTCACGACTCGCATCCGTAGGTATCATCTCGCGCGAGACCGCGAGACCAGTCTCGTATATTATCTGTCGCGCAAAATGCCTTTATTTTTATTTTCTTGAACGAAGAAAATAATGTACAGTCGTCTAAGGTTTATTGCGGTTTCGCATATTTTCTTCATATCAATGGCGGGTCTAGATTTTTTTTTCTTGCGGGGGGGAGGGGAGAGGGGGTGGGGCACGAAACTTGAGTACCATCAGAATTGCATGAAATATGCTATTGTGAGGTAAGAAAGCCATTTTATCTAGTGTAAATATATATCTCTCGGAGGGGACGCGCGACCCCTGAGCCCTCCCCTTAGATGGGCCCTTGCTTCATATGTACTTCCGGGTACGAAGTTTCAAAATGTAATTGCATGCAACGGAATCTCCTTACAAATTACTTTTAATCCGAACTTAGGGATGACTGCGAGACGTATTTCAGAACAGGGCCGGACTGGGACATCGGGCGGTCTGGTAAAGGCCCTATGAGCCGATGGTTTGGTGGGCCGTAAGGGCTGTCCTCGGGCAGCTCTAGATTCGAGCGAAGGATAACTTCGCGAAGCTCTAGATTCGACAGCGACCAGCTAGGTCGCAACGCAAAATGTGCAAGGGAACAAATCTTTGAATAATGGCTCACACATCTAGATATAGACTATCTTCTTCTAAAATATAAATAGTTATTTCTATTATATATTTTTTATATATTAGGGGTATAATATGTGAATAGTTTCGATATATAAATAGTTAATAGTAGAACCAACTTTTAGGTCTCCATGTTAAAATTATAACTGCTTTTTCTAATGTTATTGCAAAAAGGACCCAGAAAATTCATATATATATATACTAGCTGCGTTGCCCTGCAAATTATTGCTTCTTTCACTTCCCATCGTTGAAAGACGCAAATGCGGTAGTTTTGCTTCTGTATCCATCGTTGTTTCCCGGCATAGGTCTTTGAATGCTCCAGCTGCAGGGGTAACTTCCTTAATAAATATATTTTACATAAAACTTACACATGCTCACAACCTATAACTATAGCTCGTGTAAGGTTCCCGGAAAACCGTTATCCATATTTTCATGTACATAATCCTTTGCAGATTGGCTTATTTAGCACCACGAATTATATCATCTCGCCGCGCTGGAAAATATCCATAGTGTACTATAACTGCTATAATGGCATAGTTAAAGCCACCAAATATTTCTATTGGTAGCAAATACTCCAGCGTGACCGAACCGACTTTAAAATAATCTGCATCTTGATTATTTTTCATTTTCAAGATATTGGGTTCTAACATTTTTGAACTCGCAGTTTAGATTCACCCTGCTTGGAACGATACCATTTTGCCAGATCGTACTTAATGCCAATATGGCGCTTTTAAAATCAATTAGAATAAATTATTCTGTTTTGGAAAAGCGAATAATCGCTAATTCCAAACTCCTGTTGTCTAAGCGAACTTACTATTTGGAAATTGTCAACTTTGTGTAACACATTTTGAGTTATTTATTTCATATACTTTTTAATTTGGCGTAAAATTGGTGTAATTATACTTCATGTTTATCAATTTCACTCGATTCTACATACCTGGAATAGCTTTGTTTCAAAGGAATGAATGATTTTAAGCCAAATCTGGCAACCATTATGTTTTATATTTTCCGTTTTTTATTAATACCTTCTAAAATAATTCGATTTTCGAAATTTAAGTCAGCTTATCAGGTTCCTCGGAATTTTCCGAATCCGTGGACATGTTTCACGAAATTCGAATCCCCACGGTTTAGGAGAAGATAGCCGAACAAGCTCTTGACTGCGGCGGCCGTTACTTTTTTTTAGAATAGCGAGAAAACTTATCAAAAACAAACATTGTACCCTGAAGATCGCTGCATTTTCTTTCATTCTTTTGCAAGTAAGGCAGTTTCTAAATTTACGCAATAAGTAAAACCTCGCTATAACGATGTTCGATACAACGATAAATCCCTGTCTACTGTACTTCACACTAACGAGATAACGGTTTTTCTTTTATGGCCTCTTAGCACTTTGCTACAGCTTTTTTCCTCCTTTCAACTTCTTTGCTAAAGAGTATTTGAACTCAGCTAAAATCCTGATTTAGAAAAAAAAAAATCGCCAACATTTTTTTTCTTATAGTTTAATCTCTGAAAATTTGTATATATATATATAAATTATAATTATATTTATTACCTTGGGAATAATTTTTTTCCACCTGTCAACGGGTTTATGGAAGGGTTGAGTAATCTCAACCCTTTCATAAATTAACTCGAAGTCTATCGCATATTTGTCTGACAAATTCATGAAAGCTTTGTAATGGTCGGATGAATTTAATGAATTTCCTAGAATAAAATTTCTGTATTGTCCTCTTTTACTCTTTGCGTTATCATAAGTATGCCGTTATCATCATCATCATATGCGTGTCTGTTAGATTTTTATTACATTACGTATGTCATATATTTTATCGGTAAACAAACGAAGATATTTTCTAAATACCAAATTTTAAAAAGGATTAACCAGGGCCCAATCATCACGATATTGGGCCCTGGGCAAATACAAACTTTTAGGCCTTTGCACTGACGAGAAATTGCATATTACGCATTTAAATTGTTTTGGACACATATATATCTGCAGAAATATATAAAGTTTAAATACTACATATATGAATACATTGCAGTTAAGAATATTAAAGGATTTTTGCATGCATGAATAACATTTATTTTTACAAATGATGAATATCTAGACACATACTACGTACACTTCTATACTAAACTTCTTTAAAATATTAATGAAAATAGTTGCAAAACTTATTGTACGTACTGATGAGATTTTCTTGTAATAAAATTTACAAAAAGAGGCTGAGACGTTGGCTAAAGGATTTTGACCTAATGCTGATGGGCTTTAGAAAACCCTTAGTAGAGTAAAATGTCTGAGAATTAGCTTTTGACTCAAGAAAATGACAATTCAATTTTTGTACAAAGTTCTTTTTTATGAATTAATAGATAAAAATCTGTTAAAAAGTTCAAATTTTTTGGGCCCTTGAAATTAGTGGGCCCAGGGCAAGTGCCCCTGTTGCCCTACCGATAAACAGGCTCTGGGATTAACGTTTGGATGAATTACCAGGAAAGCAACAACAGATGCTATATTAATTTCATGGTAAATGTTTACAAATATTTAAACATTTATCATTCTTAAATGAATCGATTTACAAAATTGAGAAATGCATTTGTATATATCTCTACAATCACATTCAACAGTAAAATAATAAAAAACTTTGTAAAATAACACATTAAAGTTTAGTAAACTTTATGGTGTTATTTCACAAAGTTTTGTATTTTATGTTTTAAACACCAGGTATTTTGAGTGTCTTACTGTATAAAGAATACTTATACAGTAGAATAAATCTTACTGTATAAAGAATACTTGTGCTTGTGAGTATATTTTTATACAAGCTTCAAAATACTAAGTTTATATTGGAATCTAAAAGTTCAGTTACAAATGATACTAAAAAATATATTGTCCCGTGTATATGCAATTTGGAATGATTCATTTTGGACTATTAAGGGGGTGAGAGAGAGAAGATGGCGTCATGAAAACAGGCACTAGGGGGTAGATTGGCATTAAAAATGGTACCGGGTCCCGTTACTGGTAAAGGGTGTCCTACCAACCACTGTAAAAAGCACAAGTAATTCTTGAAATGTTATCTGTTTGTGTTTTGGAGTTTGTATTGATTCCTGGAAAGTTGACACTTTCCAGGGCCCAGTTTAGAAAATTCTTGACTGCAGGCAGAACTGGAGGAGGGGACCCTCTAACACTAAAAACACTGTTTTCAGAATGTTGCATACTTAAAAAATAGTAAATTATTTTTTATAGAAAATATATATTAGCATTCTATTTGCATGAATAAAAGAATTAAAACTTTTGAAGGTGTCTGGTAATATCAACGACGCATTGCGAGTTTTGAAAGTCACTCTTGAAGGCCCACAAAAAAATACTCACTTTTTTGATTTGGAACTGTCCCTGGTGGACCCAGAAAATCCAGTGACACAAGTAAGTACACTTATTAGCATTTTATATATTACGATACGCTTTCTCTTTACTACTTCTCTTCGTAAGCTGAAACACTATGTTTATTCATTTTTACATTATACTTATTAATAGCGGCTATTGCGCATTATGGTATATGTGATAGTTTTATCTTTAATTAATACAGTGATATATTTCTGACATCTATATAGATTTTTTTTCTTTTTTTTTTAAACATTTCGTACAAATATTAATGTTATTCTTGCTTTTATTTATTTTATATTATATCTAGCCTTGAGTTTATTGATACCAGTGCTCAGTCTTATTTTTGCATATCTAGCAATATAAAACTGCTTTTTTGGGCTCATATACCAGATACTATACGTTTTGGTGTTGTGGGTTGGAAAATGTCGTTTTGAGCAACGAGAAACAACAAAGCCTTAGCTTTGAGCAACGAGTTTTAAAACACAGAAAACTGTAATATTAAATTATTTCTACAATTTTGACTAACATTCCACTTGGAATATTTACATAAATGATGAAAAAATAAATAACGATTGCATAATACAGCAAGTGTTGGCCAAGCGGTAGAAAAGTGTGAACGTCTGGCCAGGTGGCTGAAATGAAAATGCGAATATTTTAGTTAAGAGTGAGTGGGGCGCCACCAGTAGATTGCAAGGGATGTTGTGGATACAATAAGATTAAATACTTTTGCATAACAATACCGAGTATAGGTATACTTTAAGGGTGAAGTTTGAAAAAATAAAATCTCCCTCACGGTCTTAGTACACAAATCAGAATAAGTTAATTGCACCAGGGGCTCGAAAAAATTCAGGATGATTTTTTCTAAGCTGTATTGTATTACACACCGCAATAAGTGAAACAACGGTGCCTTTTATAAAACTTTCGGAAAAAATTCTTCAAGATGGAAGTGCATGGCAAAAAAGTTTCGAAAAGTGGCATATCCTACTAAATTTTCGATTTTTAAGAATTTTTTCTGAAAGTTTCGCTATTGATACAGGTTTATCGTTTATTACAGTGTATAATACAGCTTGTAAAGAGACATTCTAAAAATTTTGAAGTGCATAGTTAGTTTATTTGTATTTGTATAGTTAGTTTATTTGTATTTATGTACCAAAATCATATGGTTTTTTTCGAACTACACCGTTAACCCTTTGAGGTGCAACCCTTTCCCAATGCTGAAAAAAGGGCAGCAGTTGCCATCGCTCGACTTAATACCAGCAAGATGGCGGACGATCGAAACGTTCATCGCGTGCTGTGACGACAGCTGGTTGTGCGGCACAGCCAGCTGCGTCAAAAAAGGATCTCTAGATCAGTGGCACGCGATGGACGTTTCGATCGTACTCCATTTGCTGGTAGTTAAGTCGAGCTATGGCAACTGCTGCCCTTTTTTCAGAATTGGGCAATCTATCCAGCTGTTCTCGCATTCTTTCATTTTTCAGCAGATGTCAGTGCTGTTAAAAATAATCGTGACAATTTTTTTTACGGGAAATGACGTGCTAAAAAGTAAAGGATTCTCGTGGAGCTATGTCACTCGCAACTATTTTTATAGAAATCAAATCTATTCTTAGTGACTGGTAACAGTCAAAACGTCAGTTTGGTGTTCCCAGAGCGGGAACACTGCGCGTTAAACGGTTAACAGCAACCCAAGTGGTGTTGTGGCTATAACGAACCGTTTATCACACTTTGGGTCCGGGTTCGGTTACAAGGGGAAAAAAAATAATAATACTTTAACAATGATGGCTTTTATATTTTGGTAATATAGTTAATATTTGTTCACACAACACTTATTAATATTTGCTCTGTTGTATGTTGTATGGTGTATGTGATAGTTGGGGAAAAAATTCCTCCGTAAAGTACTTTAATATTTTAGAAATGTGTTGATGAAATTTGTTGTGATTGACGAATAAATGGCTTTATAATTTTGTGGGAGAATGAAATTGCTTCTATTTTTCTAACTTTATAAATTTCTCTTTTTGTAATTCTTTAACCTGAAATTATCTAAAATTCTACAATTAAAAATCACTCCGAAAGGATAAAATCTTCAACGGCATTTTGGTTTTTTATATTTGTCTTGTTTCTGTCTTTTTCGTCTAGATTTCGAAGACACCAAGTGATGAAGAATTTCCCTGGTGTGGAGAAGATACGGATGCAGATGTACCTTCTACTATGGAAGAGCAGGAACAGATTTCGAAACAGTGAGTAAATCGAATAAACGTACTCAAGTTTTACCACAAAAAAAGAAAAGAAAAAAGCATTAAACATGCCTCAATTTAGAATACTAGAATAAGCTCTGGAAAAGAGCAATGCTGGCTTTAATAATGTGTTGATAAAGCATATATTTTTAGAAGCTTTTACAGAAGTATTAAATTCGTTGCTACATCCCATTTGATCTAGCGGTTAGGACAGGCGCGTAGCCAGGAAAATTTTTCGGGGGGGGATATGCACCTGGAAAATTTTTCGTGGGGGGGATATGAACTTATATGTGTATAAATAGACGGAATTTCATCACTAATCCAAAAATTTTGGAGGGGGGATATATCCCGATATCCCCCCCCCCTGGCTACGCCCCTGGGTTAGGATACCTTTCGCCAAGGAGACGCGGGTTCGATTCCCGACTCTTTGTCGGGAGTCGACAAGAGGTGTCAACAGACCATTTGTAATGGCCAAGTCTTACGATAATTATAAGAAAGTTTCATAAAATAACTTCTTTTTTAGTTACAAATAAAACTTCTGTTTTATTTGTAACTAAAAAGCAAAAAGATAAAAATTAAGTTAAAACAAAATGTTTAAAAGTTGTAGCTCTTTATTGGGGAGCCCTAAAAGGCATAAAATAAAAATTTATTCTTGCAAAGATATGCTACAAATGAATGAAAGTTTTAAAACGAAGAATACTTTTGAGAAAAATATAGCTATTCCACTGTTGCAAGAGTTAAAAATTTTTAAATGTTCAAATTTATGTTATATTTTGAAAAGCATTCGAGACCAATATTCCACTTCAGTTGTATTTTCTTGTAAGGTAATTAATTGATTTAGTCATTAATATCTGTATTGCAAAGATCTCGAATTCTTTTTAAAATATTTTGAACATTTAAAAAGTTTCATATCCTGTATAATGTGATTAGGATATTCTTCCCGCTCTCCATGTACGGTATCAGGCTGATAGGCTCTGAGATTAACATTTTGTCAGTAGTGAAACAATTCTACAAATTCTAAGGCTCTGGTTTGCTGAGAATAGGCATACACATCACATTACTAATGTACGGAATTAGATCGATATGGCTTTATTAGATTTCTTTGGAATATTCACTCCAGGAAATCTATTCCAAGCAAACTGGAATCTGAAATTCGCTGAGATTCCATGGGGAATTTCTTTCACACTGTATTTTACAATCTTTGCAAGTGCAATAGTTCTTCACCTAGTCCAGGCGCGTAGCCAAGGGGGGGGGGTTAGGGGGTCATAACCCCCTCCCCCATGAGGAATTTTTTGCCATACAAAATGTATATTCTTCACTACTTTATCACACACACGTATACATATATATGAGTTGTAGTAGTCGTAACCCCCCCCCATGAAAAATGTCTGGCTACGCCCCTGACCTAGTCGCAATATTCAGCAATTTTTTAGATTCCGATAAAATTCCACAAACACCATCTTATAAGGAATTCTTTTTACACTGTATTTGTAATGTTTGCGAGTGCGTTAGCTTTCCACCTTGTCGCAATATCGACATAATTCGGCAAATTATAGGTTTGTAATTTGCTGGGAGTCCCCTTCCCCTCATGGTTATAATTGGATAAGATTCAAAAGCTATAAAATAATTAATATTCAAATATTTATCAAGGAAATTAAATTAAGCTTCTTCATATTTATGCTTGTGACACTTGCATAAAATATCAAAATTAGTTTCCTTTGATGGAAGTCGCAGCAAGAGAGGATCTAATTCATATCTTCTGACTTCACTGGATCTCTCTTAGGATGTCTTTGCGAGTGCACTTGCGGAATGTTACCAGATACCAATATCGGAATCGGATGTTCTGGAAATAATTCCCTGCTTACAGTATATGCAGTGTAAACTATCAAATTTTACACCAGGGAATAGTCAAAAAATTACAGAAGAAACACATGCTACGAGTAATTAAAAACTCGTAAAGGGAAATGCCTGTTACTTTCTCAGACTCTTCGTATTGCTAACAAAAAATAATTGTACCAGGAAAATGTGTTTGTAGGCTCTCAGCCGAAAAAGTATTTCAAGGGAGGGTAAGAATTTTTCATAACAAGGTTTGATTTTTATCTTTTAGTCAGAATGAAAACAAATTTCAAAAGAAGGGCTAGGGCTACATTTCTTCTATGATTTATTCGGTAAAATCATACAAGACGGTGCCCCTCATGTAAACACGGCGATAGCCGCTGGAGCTTGGCGATCGCCAAGTGCGAGCGCAACAGACCTTGGCGCCAAGCTCCAGCCATGGCGACAAGCCTCCCTGGCGACCGCCAAGCTCCAACGGCTATCGCCGTCTTGTGACGAATAAACATTAGTATATACCACTAAAATTTTACAAAGAAACACAAATTCTAAGTAAATGACACTATATAAAACAGTCAAATCCACAGCAAAACATTAGAAAAAGTACAATTAAAGAAGCACTTACCTCACTTCCCCCCCCCCCATTCTATATTCCACACATCCATACTAACGAAGAAATTCCCCGAGACGCTCACTAACTTACGTTAAAGGGTCCGTAAAACGGAATCAAAAACACAAGGAAAAGTCAACACAAACTTATTCGACTCAGAATCAAAGAACACCAAACTTCAATCTTCATGCAATTAACACTAAATGAAAATTCTATACTTCAAATGCACCGCGTTTAATTATCAGAATTGCCACTCAGATTCTGATTAAAAAAAAAAAAAAAAAAAAAAAAAAAAAACGATTTTCCAGACCAACATGTGATAAAAAATCCAGACGATTTTCAAGTTTATGACGTCAGCTTTACATATGTTCTCCAAGGGCGGAAGCAGAAACTCTTTCGGAGGGGGGCGCAAATAGTGAATATTCATTTTATCTAGTATAAAGCCTGCTAAATATTGGTAAAAGCCCCATTTATGTAGTGTAAAAACATTTTTCTCGGAGGGCGCGCGAGCCACTCTGCGAGACCTCAAAAAAAACATCAGTGGGTCCGGCTACCGCCTCAAAAGGGCCCCCTCGAAAATATGATAACGCGGGCCCCTCTGCGAGACCCAAAAAAACATCAGTGTGTCCGGGCGGGCCCCTCTGCGAGACACAAAAAAACATCAGTGGGTCCGGGCGGGCCCCTCTGCGAGACCCCAAAAGAACATCAGTGGGTCCGGCCAACGCCTCAAAAGGGCCCCCTCGAAAATATGCTATCGTGGGCCCCTCTGCGAGACCCCAAAAAAACATCAGTGGGTCCGGCCATCGCCTCAAGGGGGCCTTCTCGAAAATATGCTAACGCGGCCCCCTCTGCGAGACCCAAAAAAAACATCAGTGGGTCCGGCCACCGCCTCAAAAGGGCCCCCTCGAAAATATGCTAACGCGGGCCCCTCTGCAAGACCCCAAAAAAAAACATTAGTACAAGTTGAAGCAAATTAGAATAGTAGACGAAACAGGAAAAAAAGAAAAATAACACTAACGCATGCGCAAAACGCAAATTAACAGATTAATGACGTCAAATTGAGCGAGCGAATTCGTTACATTCATCGATACATACATTCGAAAATATACTAACGCGGGCCCCTCTGCGAGACCGAAACAAAAACATTAGTTCAAGTTGAAGCAAATTGGAATAGTAGACGAAAGAACAGGAAAAAAACGAAAAATAACAATAACGCATGCGCAAAACGCAAATTAACAGCTTAGTGACGTCAAATTGAGCAAGCGAATTCGTTACATTCATCTGCTTACGTCACACATACACAGTAGCTAGATTAAAAAACAACTATTACGCATGCCCGAAAGTGCAAGAAATTTCGCTTCTTTCAATAGTTCTAAATTATCCAATTTACAATATTTCACGCATTATCATTCCTCTAAAAAAAACGTCGCCAAGCTCTACACATTTCTTTATGGTTGCCAGTCAAACTACCATCGGCAGGGTACTTTACTAACGTTGAACATCGCTCACGATGTCGCCAGAACCAAGGGGCACCGGATACGGAACATAGGCCATTTATTCTTCTGTGTTCTTTACTTTAAACCTGCGTTAAGAAAATGGATCTTCATTTTATCTCAAACATTTTTCATTGGCGTGATCGCAAAAAAAGCAACATTATGTCAATGTCCTGTTAACACAAAAACATAATTTTCTCAGGAGGTCTTTTAAGTTTTTCCCAATTTCTTATACTATGAAATTTTCATGCATCCGAAAATAAATAAAAAAATAAAAGTAAAAGAAATTGAATCCAAAGATATCCAACACAGACGTCTGTGATTCAACCCACTTCAATTATTCATTAAAGATAATACGTAGGTTATACTAATGGCGCATTTTATCAATATTAACCACACCCTCTTTGGCGTTGTTTTTATCTGCTGCTTAAAAAGTACACAAATTTTATTTTCTCGTGTGAGAACATTTTTTTAAAAATATTTAAAATTTATTGAAATGTTAGTTAAGTGTAATTGAACATTTTTGCCTTTCAGTGAGCCTGCCGAAGGACTTGGCATGAGTAACAAAGAAAAAATTTCTACAAATGAGCAAGATAAGCCAGAAGGAGAAGGAATAGATGTCGTGGAACATAGTGACGAAAATGAGCAAAAAAATAAACAAGCCACACCTCAAGAAGAAGAAATTAAACCTCAAGAAGAAAGTATTCAAAACAAACTACAAGTTCAAGAGCAAAGTTTTCCGAAAACCAGCAATGAAGACACAGATTATAAAAAATCCGAGAATACTCATCTAAACACAGCAGATGAAACAGGTGAATTGTCAAAATCTAACACAGATGAAGTGGGAAAAAGAATGGATGAACTGGAAGTTCCAAAAGAGGAGGAGATGGACAGAGGGTCCGAAATCCAGTCGGACGTCGCTGAAGATCCAAACAAAGAGAAAAAAGAAAAGGAGGAGAAAGTCATGTCGAATTACAAGGTAAATTCATCCAGATAGACTGTTAGAAGTACGTTTCATAATAAAATGTCTTTAGCTGTTTGATATCGCTGCCGGAAATCAGAATCTAAAATAAATGGGGGGGAAGGGGGTTCAGAACCCCACGCCCCACCCTTTTTTCAAAAAATAATAAAAGTTAAAGCAGTCTCTTCTGTTGAAACTACCGCAGGATTTATTAAAGTAGGATTATTTATGGTTCCTGACCCCTTATTTTATTTGTTTATTTTATTTAACAACAACTTCTGCTATCTACCTGCTCAAAATCACAAAATTTGGCAAACCTGCCACTTTATTCTTTTGTAAAACGCTAAATAAGGTATACTGTGTTGCAATGAATTCTCATTCTTTTACCTAAAACAACTAATTCTCGTTCTGTTTTCGCATGAGACCCCTTCTGGTTCCTGAGTCCACTAAAACAAGTTTTAAAGTAACTAAGTAACCCTATGCTGAACAGGTATGCTAATATTAAAATTTGGAGCCCGCTGTGGCACAGTCGGCTGAAGTTGAAGCTTGGCTCTCATCCAAACACTGAAAGTCAAGTTGCGCCAACCTTGGTCAGCGTTCGGGAAGGTGACAATCTCTTTCGACTGGACTGTTGTGGGACCATGCGCGCTAAAAGGAGCTAGTGCGAGTTAAATCTGTCGTGGCTTCAATGTCTTCCATTTTGAAATAATTAGGGAGCTAATCCATGGGTGAAATTCTCCGCTGGTGGTTTACGAAATCGTCGGTGGACAGCTGTTGATTGGGTAGAACCAGTTCTTTGGTTATCGACTGCTCTAACAACTTTCTGAGGTTATCGGGAGGTCGTTTAGCCACTCACAAGAAGTCCTTAACACTCCTCCTCAAGACTCCACCTCAAGTGACCACGATGCGGGGCAGAGTTAACGGCGGACGAAGTTTTAACTACGGGGGAGAATTCAACTCCATCTGCAGGTTTCTCATTTGGAATTGATCCAAAATTATTAGACCCTGCTTCTCAGGGGATAGCGCTGGCATCTTATCAAGTGTCTCACAGTAGAGAGCCTGGCCAACGTGATGACGCTGCTCGATACACTTCTTTTGCGGGGGGGGGGGGGATATTGTTATGTATGAAGAGGTCGTAAAACAGTGCAGTTTCAGTTACGTTCGCTTAAAAACAGGACATTCTAGCTGTATCCTTTTTTTTCCCAGTCATACACGAATTTCGGCGCCCTTTTTACCTTTGAAGTAATGTTATTTGTTTTTCGAGCCTTGACGCTATGCCCGAGTCTCATCTCCAGTGCAAAGGCCATTATATAAATTGTATTTGATTGAATAAGAGGTGAGAGAGCAGCGGGACTATTTCTGTGTAACCCACCAGGTTTCATTTGTTTAAATAGGACTGCACCAATACCGGAGACAGGAAAAAAATTTCGTTGGATTCAAGTTCCATGTTTCACTGTTGCAGGATTTTACTACGCTTTTGCATGTGGTAATATATGTTCCTGAAAGTTTCGGGTTGGTTAACCTCCCCCCCCCCCCCCCTGGCTACAGCCTTGGACTGCACCAGGAAGTCGAGAGCTTTTCCTGCCATTTCTACAGCTGAGAAAACCTATGCAATCGTACCTGTCTCTTCTCCCATTTTCCCTCCTCTCGTACCTTGTAATTTGTTATCAAATTCATATAGATATCTAATAAATAAATGATACTCCCTTCGTTTGAATCATCAATTAATTTCACCGTTATATATATGTAAACGTGTATATACAGTGTCCCAAAAATGTGGTAACGGTCTTTAATTCTTTATCTATTACAGATAAGTGAGCAGTGTAAATTGAAAAAAGGTTCAAAAAAAGGTCGGAAATAAGACTCCGTTAAGAAAAAATTCCTCCCGTTAATTTTCAAAAATTTACACCTTTTAACTTTGTACACTACACCGTACAAAACATTCCCAATGAGTAAAATGTGCCCCATACACTAATGAGGTGATGCACCAAATTTGAACCTTTCATCATGTGAAGTCGCAGAGATAAAGAAAGATGATCGGGGGCTATACATGATTTTGTAAGCAAACGCTTATTCCTAGTGTGGGAGTAAAGATATTCTTTCGTAATTTCTGTACAACCTCTGAAATACGATCATTCGAAGGGATTTTTTTTTTCCTTCGAGAGCCATTGAAAAGTGGTTAAGTCAGCATATATCTATCTTCATATCGCTGGCATTTTTTAGACTATAATTCTCAAAATTTGTAAACCACCTCATGATTGTATTGGGCACATTTAACTAACTGAGAATTTTTTTGTAAAGGGGTCGTATACAAATTTTTAAAATGTAACTTTTTGAAAATTAACGAGAAGAATGTTCTCCCTAGTCTTATTTCCGACCTTATTTTGGATATTTTTACAATTTACATTGACCAATTTTCTCTAATAGATAAAAATTTAAAGCCTATTACCACCTAGACACCCTGTATATGTATATATATATATGTAGCATTAAGGCGCTACGGGATTTCTGTGTAGTCGTGGACCAGAGGGAGAGGCATGGCGAGGGTGTTGAGGTCTCCTGGCGTTGGGTATTAGGCGGCTTGGGACTCTAGATTAGAGTCGCCATTGCGGAATCCGGGCCGGATGGGTCGAGGCTGTTGACGGCCGATCGTCGTTGGCCGAGAGCGCTCGGCGGAAATCCTTGGGCCATAGCGGCCGTCGATGGAAGAAAATGAGTCGAACTCCAACTACGATTACATAATTTTATTGGACGACTGAGTACATCTTTCTTAGGCAGCTGTGTCACGCGAAAAGTCCGTTCCTGACCTCTTGCAGGTCCTTTTAAGAGATTTCAACGTCGTGTCACATGACCACCAAAGCGTTGCAACCATTGGCCAAAAGCTAAATCTCGGCAGAGGTTTTGCCAAGGTTTGTTATGACTTTTAAGACGCCTTTGTGGCTGGCTGCCGGGACCGTCTACAAAATTATAAAGGAGAAATGGTTCCTTCATGAATGTGATAACCTAGAAAATTTATTCGTTGTTGCAAAAAGGTACACTTAGCTAACTTCAATTTGATATTTTCTCTAGAGAAAATTTGAAACATTTGGTTTAGATGATCAAGATGTTCTTTCTTTGTTTTTGAAAAAATTATGATATCGTCGAAGTAGTGGCATGCGAAATTAATTTTGTACTTATCTAGAATTCTTCCAATAGTTCTATTAAATATGGCAGGTGCATTTTTTAACCCAAAGGGAATTGAGTTTCGACTAAGGTGTCCACGGATTCAGAAAATTAAGAAGAACCTGATAAGTTGACTTAAATTTCGAAAACCGAGTTATTTTAGATGATATTGATAAAAAACTGAAAAAATAAACATAATGGTTGCCAGATTTGGCATAAATCATTCATTCTTTTGCAACAAAGCAATCCAAGTATGTAGAATCACGTGAAATTGACAAGCATGAAGTAGAATTACGCCCATTTTACACCAAATTAAAACGTATTTGAAACAAATAACTCAAAGTGTGTTACGCGAAGTTGACAATTTTCAAATAGTAAGTTCGCTTCTTGGAAGAGAGAGTAATTAATTATTATTAGTTCCTCCAAGGTTCGCTTGACTACAGGAGTTTAGAATTAGCTATTATTCGTTTTTCCAAAACAGAATAACTAATTGTAAATGATTTTAAAAGCGCCATCTTGGCATTAGGTACGATCTGGCAAAATGGTATCTTTCCAAGCAGGGTGAATCTAAATCGCGAGTTTCAAAATGTTAGAACCCAGTATCTTGAAAATGAAAAATAATTAAAATGCAGATAATTTTAAAGCCATTTCGGTCCAGCTGGAGTATTTGCTACCAGTAGAAATATTTGGTGGCGTTAACTATGCCATTATAGCAGTTATAGTACACTTTGGATATTTGCCAGCGCGGCGAGATGATATATTTCGTGGTGCTAAATACGCCAATCTGCAAAGGATTATGTCATGTGTATGAAAATATGGATAACGGTTTTCCGGGAACCTTGCATGAGCAGTAATTATAGGTTGTGAGCATGTGCAAATCGCCAAATAATGGAAAGTCGCCATTGGTGGCAAGCTATCCTACCTCTTCCGTAGTTTTTATCAAAGAAAACATATGAAGTACTGTTTTATTAGAGCTAATTAGTAACAATACATATACGCAAGTCGCCAAATTCTGAAAAATTACCATAACTGGCTAATACGCAATTACTCCATGGGTTTCGCATAAAAATAGTACGAAGTTTAAATTTTTATGTTCCATGGAACATGCAAGAACCAAACAATGTGTAGCTCGGTAGCATTCTATCTGATCCAACCTTTGGGTTTTATTCGTTGAAATTATGCCTTTTTTACGAATAAGCCTTATTTGGGGCCGAATGCTTCGTACGAAAATCGAGCTTAGCGAGTCTATAGGGTCCTTGGCCCCTAGTATATGATGAAATTGTAGTTATTGTAAATCAAATAATTATTGTTAGATACTTATTTATATGTGTAAATATATTATCTTTCAGATGTTAGCATTCCCGAAGCGTCCCAAATCCATGATTAAATCTGAACTTTTGGTTAAAGAAGTCAAAAAATTCATCGAGGATATGAAAAGGGTACGTTTGCTTTCATTAACAGCGGACAGTCTTAGTTAATTTTGATCGTCTCTGCATATAATAAGTAACATTTCAATAAATGAGAAGAGATAGCTAGTTTATAATTACGTTGTTCTAACAACACATCAGAGCACGTTCACGCCCATGTGTCAAAATGTCGACTTGGGAATAATAAATAATTTACGATTTTTATAATTTAGAAAATGCATTGTTGAAAAACCAAAATATCGAGTCCTTCTTCAGCAGTAAAAAGTTTCTTCTTTTCGCACTTTCTATGCCTTTGTGGAGGAAGAAACCTTTTACTGCTAGAAGAAGGGTGGTGTCTTTATATCGGTTACTTCCCACACATCGGCACGCCAAGAGATCGCCAACAATTTCACCCCCTTTTCAAGAACGATCAGTGCGTGACCCTGCAGATCTAGACTCAAGGAAAATATCGCGAGGATGGCCCCCGTTCTAAAGTGGGGATGGCAAAAGCGGGAAGATAGCAACCCATAAATTACTCCAGCCAGTGTCATTCGGAGATGTCTAGGATGGGTATAATAAGAGTTCCTTTATCAGCAGCAATAATTAAAACTTGTCTTTAGAAAAATATTTTAAAACGCTAGAAGCATCGCACTTACTATCGCTTGTTTTGAAAAAAAAAATTTAATATTTTATTTTTTTTTCACGATTTTAAAATTCGTTAATTTTAATTTAAAATGCGTGCGCTCACTGTCTCAGGAAGGAAAAAAAGAAAAGAAGGGAAATTTGAAGGAAGAAAATTGCGTTAACTATTTACATATATTTACCTCAAAATTTACTTATTCGTTTTAGTTGTGGACGCAGGATCTTATTTTAGGCTGTGTATTCGGAGCACGTGACATGGTGCTTCCATTTTATAGTTGTCCTAGAAACTGCACAGATAGTATCAAAACACGTACTAAAATAATCTTTCACACATTATGAAGGTTTAATTTCTACCTGAAAATCAAAGTAAATTATCTGAATATTTTAATTGATTCCAACAAATTATTCGAAGAGTTTAGTTTCATAAATTGACATTTATTTTCCTATTTTATAAAGATAGTTGCAAGTTATGCATAAATGTATAAATTTAATAATATCTGATGCTAATAACTAATAAGTAGTTCGAAAAATCCTCTAAAGTTTTAGACATTCTAAAATTTAAACTTCTGGTCAGAGAAAAGAGAAAATTAGATTTTTTTTTTTTCGGAAACATATATCGTAATTTAATGTGTTCTCTTGAGTATTTGTAGAGCCTGAAATATTTAACCCATTAACCGTATATAGAACACTGTAAAACTAAAATTAAAAAAAAAAAAAACCTGTTAAATTCTTTTTAAAAGCATTTTCTTAAATTCATGTTATATATTTTTTGCAATTCCCCTAAAGAACTCTTCAGCAATGTGACACAGGCATTTAAAAGTTTAATGTTAAGAAAATCTTCATGCACGGGTGATTTGTGAAACGTAAATTAATTTCATTTAAGTAATATTCCACAACAATTTTTTTTTCGGGGTTTCCCGCAAGTACCCTACAGAGAGTGTTCACACATTTTTGTAACGATTTTGCAAAGATATATATAGAAATAAATATAAGAATTTTATTTTCTAATGTGTTCAGTCTGATAGCCCTTTCTTTGAACCATCATATTACATCTTGATTTCAAAGATGAAAGTCCTTTTCTTAAAACATCAAGGCTGATATTATTCCACTCCTCCATCACAATCTTGTAGTAATATAATCTTTTGTAGTAATATATGAATGTATCTTGTGTTTGCGTGATTATGGCAACGCTATACTAGGGCAATCTGCCAAGGATGGGAAGGTGCCTTGGCGGGAGAACTTTCTAAGGGGTTCTAAAGCGTATTCACGTTACATCTGGAAAAAACCTACCAAAAATCCAGACTGTTAGATCGACAGCTGCTCTTCGGGACCTTCACTCTTCGGCAGTCTACCATTTTCAGTGGCATAACTACTGTGCGATGGTAAGGCTATAAATGTATCTTAAAGTAGAAAGATAATTCAACTCATCTTCGTTTAGAAATATATTTAATTTTATATTTCAATTCCATTCATTATTACTGAAAAATAACGTTCAATAAATACTTGTCAAAAATTTTTGCTTTCATGCCTTTTAAGATGCAATTTATTCCAGGAAAAACTTATGTATATGTAAAAAAAAAAGTTACTATTACATTTGTTTGTTCATCTTAAAATACACTGGAATAAAATAAACTAGAAGTTTCTGTAGAAAATTTTACTTAATTGAAGTTTTAGACGTATTTCGTATTTTGTATGTATTAAGAAAATAAATGTATTTTGTATTTTTTCAATTTAGAAAGCATTTTGTATTTTGTAATTTTTCGTGTTTGAATAAATGTAATTTGTATTTTGCATCGAAAATACATTTTTTTATGTATTTTGCCCAACTCTGCTTCTGTAGTTGCTTTCAAAGACCATTGCAGAGCAAGCAGTAATTATTTTTATTTCCAACGGAGGGGAGAGTATGAGGGAGCGTCCTCTAAGTGAAACTGTACTCCCCCTCTCTAAACAACGGGGGATGAGGGGGAGAAAAGCAATAAACTTTAGGTTTACCTTTGCCGATCTCTGGGAAGATAGGATAGTGGTTGGTAAGTATACGTCTAATGGTCTAATTAATGTTAGGGATGAATGCTAGACGACTCATTGGAATATCTTGGCCTCGTCTCTCGGAGAAACAGTCCGCCCGTTTCGCTCGTTTCTCAAATTTATGGACTGCCATTTTACCTCAGATGTGTCAGGTTAATAATAATAATTTTATTAATGACTATGTCATTTTATCTCTCAACACACTTATTTGAAAAATGTGTCCCAAAAATGCGACATATAAAAGCGACATAAAAGTAAGTGACATAATTTTACATGTATTTAAATACTATTAGTTCACAAAGCTTTAATCTATTGTTACAATATTTCGTAAGCCGTAGAATATGCTTCACATGTATTTTTAATGACTATGTCATTTTATCTCTCAACACCCTTTATTGAAAAATGTGTCCAAAAAATGCGACATAATAAAGCGACATAATTTTACATATATTTAAATACTATTAGTTCACAACAGCTTTAATCTATTGTTACACTATTTCGTAAGCTGTAGAATAGGCTTCACATGTATTTTTTACATATTTTTAAATACTATTAGTTCACAACAGCTTTAATATATTGTTACACTATTTCGTAAGCTGTAGAATAGGCATCCCATGTATTTTTCTATAAATAGGTTACACTCCTAAAAATTTCAACATAGCGTTACCAGGCGAAATACGCGAAAGAGTAGAGATAAAATGACAAAGTCAATGAATATCGTTTTAATATGGCAATAATGAAACTAAAAAATTAGGGGGTTCATGGGATCTCCCCCTGACGAGGCTCGAACAGCCGAGTTTATATATATATATATAGATAGATAGATAGATATTCATACGTCGTTAAACATAGTACTACTTTCTTTTATTGAAGTCAGTAAAAATACAAACACTGTTGTATCAGATTATTAATAGTCTAATAAACTGGTATCGAACCCAGAACATTGCGTGTGCTAACATCAGACTTTATCCGACCGGACACCGTACCTCATGCACCTGGCCTTCAAACGTCGAGGTGTATTATTAACGTAAATATACTTGTTTTAAACCCTTCACATTTGACTATACAAGGTGTCCCAAAAAGGTGGTAACGGGCTTTAATTCTGTATCTATTAGAGATAAGTGGGCAGTGTAAATTGAAAAAAAAAGTTCAAAATAAGGTCGGAAATAATACTCCCTTAAGAAGAAATTCCTCTCTTTAATTTTCAAAAAGTTACACCTTCTAAATTTGTATATGACCCCGTACAAAAACATTCCCAATTAATAAAATGTGGCCCCATACACTAATGAGGTGATGCACCAAATTTGAGCCTTTCATCATGCGAAGTCGTAGCGATATCTTTAAAGAAAGATGATCGGGGAGTATACATAATTTTTGTATGCAAACGTTTATTCCTAGTGTGGGAAAAAGAATTTCTTTCGTAATTTCTGTATGACCCCTGAAATGCGATCATTCGACGTGATTTTTTCCCTTCCAGAGCCATTGAAAAGTGGTTTAAGTCAGCGTTGTATTTATCTTCATATCCCTGACACTTTTTAAGGTACCGTTCTCAAATTTTATAAGTCACTTCTTTCGTTTATGGGGCACATTGTAAAAATTGTTTCGTACGGAAGTCGTATGCAAATTTAAAAAGTGTACCTTTTTGAAAATGAACGAGAGAAATTTTTTCTTAACGGAGTCTTATTTTCGACCTTATTTTGGACATTATTTCAATTTTCACTGCCCACTTATCTCTAATAGATAAAGAATAAATTTGTATTTAAAAAATTAAATTAAATATCCTAATTATTAAATTTCCGAAGAAAATTAGTTTTTCTTTATATGCACAAACTAGGACACTCAACCTGTATGGTAGAATAAGTAATTTCTGTGTTCTCAATTGTAACCGCAGGGTCTGGAAAAGCTCACAGCTACTTACTTTTGAGACACCACGCACACTGAAAAAGTAATATTCAGTTTGTCTAAATTGTGTCCAACAAGAAATAAACGGATCCATTTCCAAAGGAATTTTTATTCTTACAGACTTCCTAAGATGAAATATAAACATTATGACTGTAACTAAAAATTTGCTATAAATGTTTCCTTTGACAGAAAAGGTGACCTTTATTCCTACAAGCGCAATTACATTGAAAATCTCTCATTTATCTTTTTTGATAGAATGGGTTCGTGTTCGACTTCCTAGATAATGTTTGATTGGGGAACTTGCTAGAGTCTGTCTCTTCCTGTCCAGAAAAATTGATTTCTGGATTATATCAATTATAGTAACTATTTAAACAATATTACGTATACATTTATTTTAAACTGCTTATAATATTTTACAAAGCTCTTCATGTATGACTTCAAAATTTTTAGGAAACTGAGAAATCATCGATTGAAACCCGAGTTTGAATACTATGTATGTGAGTTTAGCGTAAACTATTTTGTTGTGAGTTGTTTCACTCCACTTTGCGAGTGTACAGTAAAATGTCGTGGCAGCGAATTCCAGTTTTACGAATATTTTAGATAAACGAATAAAATATTTTTATTGAAAGAAAACCCGATATGGCACCAATTCAATGGCAGTGAAATATCTGGTGAACTTTTCAGAATTACTAATTTGATCTTCGATGCCTTGAAATTCTGAATTTTTACTGTAACTATACTGAACTATACTATACTGAAGTTTTACTGTAATCCGTTCTAAATTATGCTTGCAGAGCCCAGTTAAGGGGGGGAGGCTGAGGGGGCAGCAGCCCCGGGCCCAGTGAACAAGGGGGCCCTAGATAGGGCCAAGAAAACCCAGTAAATAGAAAAAAAATGTTGTGAACTTCAAAATGGAGCGGCTTAATTATTTTAATGGAAGATAAAGTAAAGTTAGTGCGTCCTGATTGTAAATTTTACAATCAAACGATGGCTTTGTACGATTGAAGGTATTGAGTATCTTTGTTAAACATATTCTCTGGGAAAAATTAAAAATCTATTGAGACAAAATTTTTACCTAAATAAACAAAGACATAGATTCTCATAAACTACTATACATACTAGAAACAGGAGTAAATAAACACCAGCTACAAACAGTAGGTATCAATCTTTCACCATCTATTGTATCAGTGGCGATTAATGCAAGTTTGTCGGGGAGGCAGTTAGTTAGAAGATTGACATATACATCCATTTTATGGAAGTAAAATAGGATCTTTTAATTTCTTTTATCTCGGGGGGGGGGTTGCCCTCCCCCTTTAATCCGCCCTTGCATTGTATTGACAGATAGTGTGCAACAGAAACGCTTAACATTTTAAATGCTATGAATAAAGTTAGCATTTATCTTCAAAAAGCGGGTCTTGATTTATTTACAGCTGTTAACATGTAGAAAGGGTTGAATGCAAATATTGCATCCTTCAGAGAAAAATTTGATAAGTTAAAAGAAATATCTCAATTGTTATCTCCGCATGTAGCGACTTTACCTAAGGATCAGGGAAAAAGACTGAGAAGAAAAAAAATTCATTGATGGTACTCTCGAATATGAAACAACTAGCCATGCAACTCTTCAAGGATTTGAAAAACTTAAATTTGAAACTTTATTTGTGATAGTCGATAGATTAAATTTAGAAATGATAAAACGAATTGATGCTTATAATACAGTATGCAGCATTTTCAATTTCAGTACTAAATTAGGTCTCGAACAAATAAATGAAGAATCAGTTAATAATTTTCTTGAGGTTTATGAAGGAGAAGTAGATTTTGAAGCCACAAAATCTGAAGTCATTCAATTTTCACAATATTCGTTAAGCTGTAGCTTATTTTAAAAAATCACCGATGCATATTTATGATCATATCTTTAAAAACGAGTTAAATGAGATTTTTCCAAATATGTTTATTGCATTACACATTTATTTAACTCTTCCGATATCAAATTGCGAAGACGAGAGAGCAAACTCCAAATTAGAGAGAGTTCTATCTCTTCCGAGAACAAAAGTGCAGCAGAATAAGCTGCAATGTTCGGCTTTGCTGTGCTCAGAGCACGATTTAACAAGCAACCTGGATTTTAAAAATGTAATTGAAACTTTCTGCGCGGCAAAGGCTAGGAAGAAGCCAATTTAATTTTTTTTTTATTCTGTAAAATATATTCATTAAAGTTTTTGATGTAGCAACTTTTCCTTTGGTTGGTGAGTTAGATTCTTTTGTTCTTAATATATTTTTTTTTGTTGTTGTTGTTGTTTTAATTAATTTTTTGCAAACAATTTCAGAGTTCATTTAAATGTTAATGAGAATCTTATTCTAATATGACCATTGTAATATTTTTAACCGACGAAAAACGGAGGAGGTTCTCAAGTCGACGCGTATATTTTTTTTTTATGTATGACCACGCATAACTTTTTACAGATTAATCCGATTTTGATAATTCTTTTTTTATTGGAAAGGGTATACCCCGAAGTTGGTCCCATATAGATTTGGAAAAAAAATTCCAACCCTAAGGGTAGGAAAACGGGGGATGATTGATTTTTCACTTACTGATTGTAATGTACGAACACGCATAAAATATGACTTTTAAATAGCTATTTTTTTTTTTTTTTTAATGCCAGCTCGTTTAGTGATCTTTTTCCTTTTCCTCGTGAAAATTCAATATTCCTTAAATTTTATAGTTTTCATAAAATGAAATAGAAGCTCTAACGAGGCATATAAGCTCTTGAATCGATGTTTGTTAGATGCTATTACCAGAAGAGTTGATTTTTTTTAAATGGACGGTGTCCGTGTGACGTCATTTTTCAGCCAACACGTAATCTCCAACCAATCAACTTAAAATGTAGTTTCAGTTGATACTCAATGTTTCAATCTGATTAGTTCAAATTTGTATTTTCCACCGACACGTGATTGAAATAGCATCGTATCGATATCGTCCATTGCAAGGGATATTGGCGACGTTTTTACATCACCGTTTAAAACTGCACATCAAACCACCTATACATCTTCGTTCACAGTACACAGCACATATGTGTACATTTTGTTTTCTCTTGTTAAAACGATTTTTTTAAGATTTTTTGTAGTTCTGAATTTACGTACATATGCGTCGATGCTTTAATTTTGAATAAATCATGTTAACGCTTGCGAATGTGTAAATCCCACGCATACATTTTGTTTTTGTTTGCCGTTTCACAAAAGAGTATTTGAATGTAATTAAAATTTCCGAAGTTCAATTTGTTAATTTTTTTTTTTCGAAATTCATACAGCTAAAAAAAACTGGTCTATGTTCCGTATCCGGTGCTGTTTACATTTTGATGTTCATTTAGTGTTGGTTCTGGCGCCATCGTGGGCGATGTTCAGCGGGAGTGAAGTACCCTGCCGGTGGTAATTTTGACTGGCAATCATGAAGAAATGTGTACCGCTTGGCGACGTTTTTTTTTTTTTTTTTTTTTTTTTGAGGTATGATAATGCGTCAAATATTGCAAAAAGGAAATTTCAGAACTGTTGAAAGATCCGAAATTTCTTGAATTTTCGAGCATGCGTAATAGTTATTTTTTAATTCTAGCTACTGTGTGACGTACACAGATGAATGTATAGAATTCGCTTGCTCAATTTGACGTCACTAAGCTGTTAATTTGCGTTTATAGCCATAAAAAATTATAAAATAAAAACTTTTTAACAAAAAAATTAAACTGCCGAAAAACTCAAAAGCAAAAAATAATAAACCTTTTCTTAATTAACCTTAATAACTAAGTTCTTAAACTAATGTAAGTATACCTAAGTAATTTTGAGTCGGTGCCAAACAACCAATGAACAAAGATCACTAAATTACCTTAAAGTTAAAGAAATAACCAAATCAAATTGACAGTGCAACGTGAAATCTCCGGCGATAAACATTAACATTCCAAAAAATGCGCTCTCCTCACGTCTCTCACGATCAACGAGCTTTCGCAGAAATGCAGAGAGGTCTATTTTGCAATACACAACTCAAAATCTGTGTGTGAACAATAAATTACTCCTATTAATAATAGAGATTTAGGCAATTTAGTGATCTTTGTTCATTGATTGTTTGGCACCGACTCAAAATTACTTAGGTATACTTACATTAGTTTAAGAACTTAGTTATTAAGGTTAATTAAGAAAAGGTTTATTATTTTTTGCTTTTGAGTTTTTCGGCGGTTTAATTTTTTTGTTAAAAAGTTTTTATTTTATAATTTTATCTAATGACGAACATTTATATTAAAGAAAAAGAAAAATGTGTGTGTGGGGGGGAGGGGGGGGCTCCGCATTTATCACAGCCCTGGGCCCTTAAAGGGGTAAACTGGGCTCTGCATGCTTGTAATTCAAAGCACTCGTACTTAAGAAAGATCCCCCCCTTCCCTAGTTTTTCATTAAAAAATAACTAAAATGCGTTTAATTAAATGCGCAACCACTTATACACATAAAAATTATCAGTAAACTGGAATAAAATAAACACACTACTGAAAACAACGCTTTCAGCATCGGAGCCGAATTTCAAAAAAAAAGTTTAACCGCCGAGGCACGCGATGATTTCTTTCTTCTCCCCCCCTTTTTTTGAGGGGGGGGTGCTTTATTTTTAACTACATCGTAACTTTTCAGCAGATGATTTCTAGGTAAAATCTTTTCCTAACCTAATACTAAAAAAAAATTAAATTAAATATAAAACTTAACTCAAAGTAAAACATACTAGCCGCCAAGGCGACCAGCTTCGCCGCCCCATACCTTACTGTTCTTTATACTCAGTCCACTGTTGATTAAATTTCTGAACTCATTTGAATGAAAATCCTGTTCCTTTCTTTTAAGAGTATTTGTCATTAAATTTATTTAGGTTAGGGTTGCTACATATTTTGGGTGTCATCATAAAAGCCCATGTTGAAACAGCAAATGGCTAAAATGTGCTTTAGCCCAATGCATGGTGACATTTTTTAGATGGGCGATTAATGCGCCACTATTGTAAATTCGATATTTTAAAGCAGTGAAAAAATCCGAAAGATCTTGCATTTTGTGCATTCATTATTGTTATTTTGTAATCAAGCAACTGCGTGACATAAGATTGCTCCATTTGACGTCATTGAACTGTTAATTCGGACTTTCGCACATGCGTTATTGTTATTGCACTAATGTTTACTTCTGTCTGTTGTCGTTCGCAGCGTGGAAATATCGTCGATTTTGGTACCGCATACGTTAGCGTATTATATAAGTAGATTTATTACTCATTTAAAAAAATGTATGAGACATGTGACTTAGTTTTTCAAAATTTAGTGTATCGATACTGATCTCGACCTGAGGTTATTCTACACGATAACAATTTTCCAAATGAACATCAGTAATTCATGTGCTTACTGATGATTCAATATGCTTGCTTCATGCTAAAAGGCTATTCACATGTATATGTGTTTGCAAATAGCGAAACCATTGCTAAGCATGTTTGTGAAATGCAAGACATTTATCCTTATCCAAATACGAGTGAGAGTCCGATGGCGATTTTTGATAGAGATGTGTATGGAAGACAAAATTATCATGAGACATTATAGATAAGACGTAACTTTATTTTTCCACATTGCAAATATGATGTGGACACCACATGACTTCCTTGTACGTCTACTAAATCATAAACATTTTCAGTACACTTCATCTAAACTTATTTGATTTGAAAGCGATACAATACAGCAATAATATTAAGATTTAGCGATTTCTAGCCAAACATTTGAGATATTGCCAGGCTGGGTTCAGTTTTAAGATTTATTTTTGGCACTTAATTTGGCGATGTTTCGCCAAATTCTACCAAGCTTAAGATAGCTTGGAAGAT
The DNA here is from genome assembly GCA_038373885.1 of Cheiracanthium punctorium. Taxonomy (NCBI): domain Eukaryota; kingdom Metazoa; phylum Arthropoda; class Arachnida; order Araneae; family Cheiracanthiidae; genus Cheiracanthium; species Cheiracanthium punctorium. The sequence continues at coordinate 260,948 of JAWZYV010012686.1, read as the reverse complement.
TGCCTAACATTGCCCAAATGACAGACTTTAAATTTTTTGAAGGTATCCATAGACCTTAATGCATTGAAAGTCGTTTGGGTGGCCCTGTAAATAAATTACCCAGCTAATTGAAATAAAAAAGAGAGATGCACAATTATATGTTGCGATGGTTCTAAATACGAAATCTCAACATTCTACGGTTAAAAGTTTTAGAGTTATCCCAAATACACAATTATTTTTAGCGCTAAATTTAGTGATGTTTCTGAATGATTGTCCAAGATCGATGACAATCGGCGATAATTCGGACATGGCTCAAACAATGACGGAATATTGACATAATACCTGGAAGATGTCCATAGATCTTAATGTACTTGGTGGCCTTGTAAATAAGCTATCCAGTATAATGTAACTAAAAAGGAAGGTGCACAACTAGATATTAAAGCAATCCTAAATATAAAATTTCAACATTCTACGACTATAGTTTTTGAGATATGCGCGTTACGTACATACATACATACGCACGCACAGACGTCAGGAAAAATCTAGTCAAAATAGATTGTCTATGCATTTATACGAACATACATACATGCGTACGTTCAGACGTCTAGCAAAAACACATCAAAGTAAATTTAGAGATAGTCAAAATCGATTTTTTCATCAAAATCTGCATATAACATTTTTTGCCATCACTATACTCCCTTTCACTTCGTACAAGGAAGTAACAAGTACGCTGAGAGATTTGTCACACCGCTTTATGCTCCTTCAGGAACTTGGGAGAAAGTTTTGATATGGACGGGTTTGCCAGCTTTACCATCGACAAACACTGTCGCACTGATCACATCTGTGCGTAAAGATCCCAATTCCGGATTCCGCCCCTCCAGAAATGATGAACATGCAAAAAATTAAGGATGATCGGTAATAATGAGACGTTGACTATCGAGGCATCGATGATAGGGCAGATAAAACCCGATTAAGGATTCCACCTGTGGTCGGAACGCAACGGAAGTGACATAAAATTGATTCATGTACGTATTGCCATATCAATACGTTGAGGGGGGGGGGAAGTATTTTAAATAACAGCAGATTTCCATCCAATAAATTAAATTAAACCCTTTACTAATGAAAAAATAATTCTGTTTATAACTGATGCCGGTATTTTACCTTAACAAATTCAAGTTTCACGAAATTGCAAAATAGTATAAAATATCGGTATTCGGTATACAGTATTGCAATAAGTAGCAGAACGATACAGTGTGAAATGTGCTGCATTTTTCCCACTTCCGAGGCTTTCCTACCATTAAATTGGTCATTTTATGATTTTTGCACATCTCTACTTATTATAAAAGTAGTCTGTGGGTGTGTCTGTGTGTGTGTGTGTCTGTCGGCAGCGTTACGAACAAACGGCTATACCTAGAAACACCAAATTTGGTACTCGGGAAGATGTAAATATGTAGTTGTGCACCTCGAAGCGATTTTTTCAAAATTCGACCTAGAATTTTTTTTATTTTATGTTTTATGCAATTTTTCGCGTTTTTTCTCACCTAATTCATAATAACGGCGGAAATTACGCTCGCAGCAAAACAGCATTTATATCATCGGATAGAGGAGAAAATTTTCTTTTAAAAACAGTTTGTTCTGAATGCGTAACATAATTTACCGATTTTTATGAATTTTTTTACTAAGCATCTGTTTTGGCGAATTTTTCGTAAAATAATTTTAAAACTGTCGCATCTTCAATTCTATCCGTCATAACTTTTTGATACTTTGACAAATCGTGAAACATTTTTTCTCCCTCTTTTAAAATGAAAACAAAAAAGTTATGTCAATTAGATGATTTTTTACGAATTTTAATGCAACCGAATGTTTAGAATTTAATAGCATCAACGCGATCTTACGCCATTCATTACATTGCGATCATGGCACGAGAATTTATGTTGGGTTGCTGCCACAAAAAGGATTAGAAAAAAGGTTTTTTTTTCAACCAATGGAGTTTTTAAGATGGTATATCGGAATTTCAATTCGCAAGTGAGGATCTATGACGTCAAATGCTTTAAGATACGTAAATATTACGCCACAATTTTAACTCATTTATTACCGATCTTTTTTCAACACAGGGAGACGATATTTTGATTAAAATTTACTGTAGAAATAAACGAAATAAACTAAGAAATTCACGATTAATATTATTAGAAGTGGTATTTTAATCCGTTGCTTATTTTAAAAAAACTGAAATGTCTTAACGCACATGAAAATGTTCATTTTAAAAGTTACAAAGTTCGTTTTAAAGCGCGATATATTAAAACTTTTTCTATTTACTTTTTTTATTTTTGGCATTTAATTATGGCACAGGCGTTGCCTAACATATGCATACATGTTGTGAGTATAGTTTTATTTTAACGTTGAATTACGTTCCTTCATAGCGGTCCTACATAAAGCAAAGTTTTAATGGTACCGTTTGAAAACTAATATGCGAAATATCGAAATCAACTCCCTCAACCAACCGGGGTATCCTTTGCGGCAGTTAAACAGTGACGTCATAAATTTAAAAAATGGGTGAAATTTGTAAACTCTGCAACTCTAACGCCCTGTTACAACTGAAGCGGGAATAAGTAGCTCTTCGAGATTACACAGTTTGATGTTTTTCAGGAGACAGGACTATGGAGGATATATAAGATATCGCTATATTAGATAAATGGATATATAAAATGGCACCCCTTAGATATTTTCTCCCCAAGTTAAGATGAAATGGTTTGCGGCGCTAAATATGCTAATCTTATAAAACTATGTATAAATTAAATATATATGGAGAGTTTCCTTAATGGCAACCATTATGTGAAATGATCATTATTTATGCTAATGCGTAAATTGCAAAGAATCGCCATAGAATCAAAAGATCCCATTGGGGCCAAATAATCTAAGCTGTTTAAGCCAGCTTTGAAGAGGGAGAAGCTAAGATAGATAGTATTAATGTACGTAATAGGTAGTATTATTAGATTTGTAAGGGTAATATGAACAAATCACAATATAGCATGTTAATAAATATTTCATGAAATTAAAGGTGTTTATCCTTTTTCAACGGTTGTCTTACAACCAACTAAACGAAAAGTAATTCTAATTTGCATTAATATATCCCGCAGTAATTTCAACAGAGGAGACTACTTGAACTTTTTTAAAAAATTAAATTCTGTTTTGTCACATGCAGATATATGATTTTAGTAAAATATTCGCTTCTTCCCGTATGAAGAGCGGGTGCACAGCTATTTTAAAAACATCTCTTGAAAATAGCATAAATGAATTCAGAAGACCTCAAAACGTGTAAATACACCAAAATCTCGAAGTCGAATTTTTTCATGATTATAATACTTTCCTTACATGGTACATGTTCGGAAAGAAATAAATGGTTGTCCATTTCATGTAGTGTCTTAGGTATTTAATGCTACAACTTTGAACCTAAAAACGGTATGATCTAGAAAGAAGACATTTTGAAAGCCAGGAGTTCCCTGCAAAGCATTAAGCTTTCCACTTTTTTGATAGTGAATGAGACTGACGTAGTTTTTTGAGTCATTATACTGCAATGATGCCAAGTTAGTACTCATGACGCAAACTTTACGTCAAGAGTCAAATAATTTTTTTTTTTTTTTTTTTTTTTTTTTTTAAGATTCCACATCACGAATAAATTCGAATTACACATGTAAGGAAAATTTTCGTTTCCTACCGTGCGAAGAACGGGCACGCAGCTAGTTTTGAAAAAAACAAGTGCTATGGGAACATTAAACGTAGCCCCTATAACCCAGAAAATCGAGTTTTACTATAAGATGCGGATACAGACTGTAGACAAAAATTTTTAAATTCAAATTATTGATGTGTTAGTTGGTTTGCGAGGAGCTCATGGCACTGATCAGCCCAAAATATGTCGTTCACAGATAGTTTATCCTGTGATTGATATAGCATGTCATCCAGAAAAGAGAAAGTCAGTCTAGAAGAATTTTCAGAAGTCGACTAGGAAGTGTGGCCTGGATCACTCCTCCCATGTTTTATGTTTGAACCCATTGACAGAGCACAAAAGGAAAAAAATTAATATTTTCATCTTTAATCTTGGAATGCTTATTAAACTTCTTACTTTAAAGAGAAAAGGCATATTTTAAAATTGCATTAAAAAAAAAAAAGATTGTTGTGAATGAATTTGCACAATCTTAGCAGACCAATGACACGAATATTTACCCAACAATAATTGTTTTCTGGAGTGTCTAGAATTTTCCTACTAATTAGTTCTTAGAAGAAAGCATTAATTTTTGTTTCTGACATACACATTATATATATAACATTTTTTTTTCTCTTTACTTCGCAGCAAACGGCTCCCGAAGATCTGGATGTTCGCATTATACCCAGCAATATGGCTTGTCGATTCGACCTGCCAATAGATTTAACTCGTTTAAAAGGTTTGTTACTTTACTTTTTTGTTGTTGTTCCTAAAATGTTTTTAACTGTTTCTTTTCATCGTTTGACAGTTATTATTTTCCAATGCACGACCATTAGCGTTATGGAATAGCTGTTTTGTTTATTTTTTTAATGGCGAGACTCTGTCCCTGGAGGCATTGGCAACTACTAAGGCCGGTGCTGTTGGTCTCTTTATTATGGGGGTACTTAGTAGGTGTACCTAGTCTCTCCCTATGAAGGGATGGACACAATGACAACCACTCCCAGTCGGGGATCGAACCCTGGCCACCGGGAGTTGAACCCGAAACCGTAGTACGGTGCTTTGTCCACCATACAATCTGGTCGTCTGGAACAGCTGAATAAAAACAAGCTTTACATGAGAAAGTATCTTTTTTTTCCAGCTACAGAAAGAAAATAGCAAATATGTAGACAGTGCATCTAAACTGTCAATCTTCGACTATAAAATAAAATGTCACACAACCATTTATTTGAAAAAAAAAAAAATGTGAGCGTGTAATCTTTAGGCGCGATTGAAGTAAAACTTCTTTGACGTTTACGATACATATCACTGAAATGATTAAACTTAAAATAAATATCATATTATAATTTAATTATATTTATTATTCATGTACTTTACAAAGATTATATAAATGTTATATTCATATTATTCATTGGAAATAGGTACTTGGATGTCATCATAATTTTTATGTATGAAATTATAGGTTTGTGGTAATTATAATTTGAAATATAAATTTAACTCTCTAAATTTGCTAATCTTCTTGAAAATACACCATCTATCGTCAGGACCGGCCTTCTGTTTGAAGTGGCCCGGTTGCAAACATTTTTTGGGATCCCAAACATTATACATGCTAAAAATTCATTAATTAATAGACCCATTTATAAAGCAAACATTAAGAATTAACTGAAATACCACTAATAACACTTTAATGGTCGTGGTAATTAGGGTTGAAGGCCGACTCTAAGGCAGCTGGCGCCCTGGACAAGCTAATTTTTGGCGCCCTTTTTAAATAAATCTAACTCGTTTATGACGACTCCTTATTTAAGAAGAACCCAGATTGAATGAGAGAATCGAAAATACTTGGCTGGTACAATGCTAAGTTTATGGGAGTATAACTCACTTTTAACGAGTAAAACCTGGTTATATCGAGGAATATTTTTGTGATTTATAAAATTTCTACTGACTTCCACCTCACCAGCTCAGATAATCCTTTCTTAGAAAATATCTTTTAACATTCCAAAGTCAATAAAGACGACGATGATAGCGAAGACTAGGAAGAAACTACAAAGGGAGCTTACCTGACCATGGGCAAAGTGGGACAGTCTGACGTTGGATAAACCTTCAAAAGAAAAAAAATCCGTTCTCTCTCCTAAGATTATGTTTTCATGGCGCCCCTAAACATATAGCGCCCCGGGCAGCTGCCCGAGTTGCCGGTACCTTGAGCCGGCACTGGTTGGCGGTCTAAACCGCATTGAATATGTATGCTAAACCTGTGGGGCCGTTTATCACTCATTTCAGTTAACCTGTATTACTAATACTGAAAAATGTGAGAAAATATGAATCTATTCACTCTGTAGATCCACCAACCACCGAGAGTGACATTAATTGTTTCAGAGTAGTTTAGTTAGTAATGAAGACAGTAAAATAAATATTTTTTTGACCAACTACCTATTTAAAATTCGAAAAAGAAGCCCACTATAGAATTGGGGGGGGGATGACTTAAAGTTTAGGTCAAATTAAATAAAATCAATAATTTTATACTTAAGTTAAATTAACCAAAATGTATGTTTGAATATTTTTCTTCACATGAAGTCCATTAATTTAATATAAGAGGATATTTCATTAGTCAGTGCTGCCAATTTAAGGGATTTGTCGTTAAATTTAGAAACTTTTCACTGTATTTAGTGAATAAATTTTTTGGAAAGTGACATTTTTGATGATCTTGCTCTCTTATTTATAGATTCAGATGAATTTGGAGTATTGTTTCAAACTTTCCAAGATTTTAAGATCTAATCAGTACCACTTTAGAAAAGAAATGATGCGATGAAATGTTTAAGAATGGATCGTGGATGAACAGACATATCAGAGACGTAGCCAGAGAATAGGCGATGGAGGCCTCGGCCCCTTCCGAAATTCACAGTTTTCTTAATTGGATGTCAATAATCAAGCTTTTTCGTAGAAATGCTATCTTAATTAGAATTGCCTCCTTTTGGGCCCGCCCGATTTATCTTTTTCTTTCTGGTTATGTGCCCGAGACGTACATTTCAATCATCCAATTTTATCTATACTTTTATCCGCTATTATACTGTAAATATTCAAATATTGTATGAGTGCTATTTTAAGTATGTGGGTTCTATTAGAAAATAGAGCAACATCCATTCAAAATCTATTATTAATTTCAGTTGGTATTTTTTTTTTTTTTTTTTTTTTTTTGGAATTAACCCTTTATTGGCAGGATATTTTTTCGAAATTATTATTATTATTTTTTTTTTTTTTTCATAGTTACCAACCCTTGCCGAACACATCTAACCGCTTTTTGGAAACAGTAAATTTTTAATATATTTTCAAAATGTTAACCAACCCACACGTACATTTGGAAACTAAATATGGTATTCAGTTGTCCACGATCTTTTTCTATATTCTAACATAAAAATCATTGTACATATAAAGTGGTTAATTATATTCCCTAAATGTTATCAACTGTACGTCGCATGGCACGCGCCGCTGACTGTGCGGGCACAAAAACGCCGAAAGTGTGAGATGCGACGTCGAAGAAGAAGGAGTTGAGATCGATTAATGTGTGTTTGAAATATTTTATATTTCTAATTTTCAATAAACACAGATTTAAAAGTACTTTTTCTACTTCAGAATAGCTGTTTCATTTGACTGCAGAACTTCGCTTACTCTACATACTCATTTATTGCTTAGGGATTAAATCGCGTAAATATAAGTTACGGGAACAATCAAAATGCATTTAAAACTTTTATAAATGTGAAACTTAATACAATTTAAAACTTTTTGACGAAAATTATCTAATTATTTGCAATCTCGGCTATTATAAACAAAATAACGACTTACCTTTTTTCAAATGTAGAAAACGCGATGATAAAATTGGTAAAGCTTAATCCATAATTTAGGCCCGTGAAAGTCAAAATTCAAGAAAAATCTTTCAAAATATATATAACATACACACAAAAGTTAATAGACTCGTACAGAGTCTAATACAAGCAGGCACTTCCAATGGCTCAACTTCGGTTAGCAACTTTGAGAGAAGTAGGTGTAACTGCAAAGTAGGATTTGACCAACACATTTGTACAATTGTAAATGGGGAAAAAAAATGTTCCCATGCTTGCAAAGGTACCCAAATGCAGGTTATTTTTTATTTTTTATGTACTCTTATCTTCAAACTAATGCCAGACGCGCGAAACGTACTTCGTATCAACAAAGTTAGTTTAGAGGGGGCCCCCCACAGCTATTAATCTATCAGTCCATGATTTTGACAACAAAAAGGCCTCTTCCGCTGTTCCTTGGGTTTCGGTTCTTTTCAAAGAATTCGCTAATGAGCGGTCGTTATGACCAATGGTCCAGATCTGATAATTGTATTTTTCTCTAATTGATGTTTTCGCTCTTTCCACGGTGAAAGGTGCGAAGGTAAGCGACATTTGATCAGAGCTGGGGTGTACTGTCAAAGAATACTGTTCGTAGAAAGACACTTTTATAAATGATGTTTAGCTCTGAAAGATGCAGAGTAGTCACACAACACTATCAGTCTACTTTAATTTAAAGAAATCTTTTATATTTTTCACGATAAGAGAGAGAGACATAATAAAAAATATAGAACAGACTTGGGGGCCCCTCTGAAACCGGGGCCCAGGTGCCTTGCATCCGCAGCATCCCCCCCTGTGGCCGGCCCTGTATATCGTTGTACCGAAACGCGTTGTTGATTGAAGTCGAGAAGTATTCCTAGTTAGATCAAATTTTCTTTTAAAAAATCAACTAACGACTGAGATTCTTGAGAGCGAAAATTAACATTAAAATCTCCAGTAAGAATCATCGATATTTCATAATAATTACTTAGAATTCAGGAAGTGTCCATGTTGTAGTATTATTCTTTAACTGTTTTCGTATACCATTGTTCCGTCTGGAGGTTGGGTCTAATAGGGGGGGGGGATGTCCGTAGTCTAGTATTACCGTAATTTCCGGCTTATAACCCACAGTGATAGATAATCCGCAGGCGCCTTTTTTCAAGTAGAAAAAAAATATTTCTTTAGATAATCTGCAGTGGTAGATTATCCGCGGATAGTATGGCGATGCTTTGACTGAAATTGGTAATTATTTTCTATGTATAGTAAAACCACGGTATTAATATTAGAATCGGCTTACTGTAAAATATTTCCTACTAAAAATCTATTATTATGAATGAGAATTATCAAACATACTTTGACGGTCATTTTTCGATTTAAACCACAATTGATACACAATTTTTAAGCTAGGCATTCTACCTGTAAGCTCTAAGAACTGTATTATAAAATTAATCAAAATAAGAAAGCGAACATTTCTTTCGGAACAAACGAAACAAAATGTATGGTAGAATGCGGAATACTTATCGCATATTTTGTAACATCGTAATTATTACCCTCAAAGGTCCCTGTTTTTTCCCCATCTTCAAGAAATCTACTGAACGACTGCAGTGGCATCTAGTGTCATGTAATTAACTGACTTAAATCTATTTCGGGGTCTAAATATACTGGAAAGAAAGAAATGAACCTTTATTTTAATTTTATAAATAAAGTTTTTTATTGTAAAATCTGAAGGCTTTAGGAAAAATTTCAGTAGATAGTACGCAGCGATGCATAATACGCACTGGATAATTTTTCATCTTTTTTAGTAGATAATCCGCGGATTATAAGCCGGAAATTACGGTATACTTTAACTGTGTTCTTTAATTGATGTTTTCCTCTGTTTGTGGGGTTCGAATGCAGGTAGTGTAATTGTTGTTGTGTTTTTCTATCACAGTGTTCTTAATCGTTGATTTCGTCTGCTAGTAGGTTTCGAATTATTATTCTGTATCCATGTTTTTAAACTGCAGGTTCTGTCCATTGTTTGGGATTGATTGCAGCCAGGGTCCGTTTCTTACGTACTAACATTTCTTAAAATACATCTTTTGGGCAAAATAATAACACACACGACATACATAATATTTAGGAGTTTAATGGCCTAACGGCCAATGCAACTGGCATTTGACAAAAAATAATATCACTTCACTTCGAAACTATTGCCTATATTCACTACGAAATAGTATTACAAGACAATTATGTAATTAAAACACGTCTGAAACCAGTAATTACTATGTATCACGCTCATAAGTCTATGTATTTAATTTTTTGAAGTTCTGATAATTCAACGATCTCCATTTACTTCGCCTCGATGGAAGTATAAACAACCTGAGATGCGCAGTTACCCAGTGTGCGTAGCGCTATCTGTTTGCAACAACGGCGTTATCCAACTTTCTAAGCGAAGTGTCCCCTCATATAAATTTACCTTCCTGGGATCGAAGTATGATCCTCCAACAGTGTTCTTAAACGAAATTTTCCCTCTGCTGTTTAGGTACATTTGCAGCCACTGTCCCTTTAATTATGGTGTTCAATCTCTTTGTTCTTAAACCGTTGTTCTGTCTTAAAGTTGGGTTAGAATTAGAATCCAGGAAAAGTGTTCTTAAACTGAGGTTTCCAACTACTTTTCCGGTTCAATTGCAGACAGGTTCCATTTCTTTGTGCTTTTCCAAAACCTTGTATATTATTCATCTAAAAATAAGGATTATCGACAACCTCTTGTGAGGTTGGGATTACATGTAAAATATTATGTTGGATGTACCTTCAAAACGCTTATTGATATATAAATAAAGATTGATGTCTCAGAGAAACGGCGAGAAATCGCCATTTCTTTCCCTAACAGGTTCCCCGTATTTTTACAAGATGAATGTTAAAGCGTATCAAGAGTTAGTCAAAATACTAACCCAGCTTTCTAGTAAGCGGACGCCAAATATTAATCACTGCACCAAGTCGTTTATTTTAAAACGTGTTTGGTATTTGTATGATCATCAAATACCACCACGGCAGTAATAATTCTATGTCTGAAAATAAGTACTAGCAAAAATCTAACGATACACAATCAAGAAAATAAACGTTAGACCTCTTAAAAACAATTTAATTCAAAAGTTATTTCCCAACGGAAATCTTCACAAACTCCTCAGAGAGTATAGAATTTTACAACTAGTTGCCATCGGCAAAACGAGATATTTAAATACATATTTTGTGCATAACGTTGCCATCTCAAGAAAAACTAAATAATGATAATAATGATAATGCATTTTCAACAATGAAGTCGGCGAAAGGAGCAAGCGGTCGAAAATGTAGGATTTTTGTGGCTCTTCTTTTTCAGGCGCGCTTGCCGTGGAGTATATGACATATACGTCACTTCCTTTACTGAGCGTTACTTCCGTCAGAAAAAAAAATCTGAGTTACGCCGTAGTCGCGACTAAAGAAGTTTTACTTCAAAAAAAAAAAAAAAAAAAAAAAAAAAATAAAAAAAATAGGCATAGCTCCTAACCTAAGGTTGCATTGATTTTCTATTTTAACAAGGACCTGAGGCAAAGGATTAGAGTTACCGAGATTCACTGATTTAGGTGAAACACAGAAAACATTAGAAATACAATCTAAATAATAAAAGTCCTGAATATAACGGTGCCGGGTTCGACTCATCGCTCCCAGTGCATCTGGCGGCCATGGTAAAATTTTGATAAAAACGACACCTTTATCTCTAATTAAAAGAAAAAACTTTCTGTACAGTTCAAAAGATCTCAAAAAAATGAACCTTTTTCAAAGTTGCAGGTAATTTCAACTCTAAATATCTAGCGAGATATCACGCCTCGAAAAAGTAAACACAAGCGAAGCAAAGATCGATGAACGAGATCGAAGAGAGTAGGCGACATCTATGAATTATATTGTTAACACCGTCGCGAAGCGGCGTAAAAAATAAATAAAAGTTATATGTTTTGGTAATATTATTCCACACTCTTGCTTACGGCCTTGTATTATAGTCCGAGAGCTAGCAACGTCACGAAAAGTTTATCTTAGTAGAGCTGATTTTTGGATATTTCATTCCTATTGAAATAACGAAGGATGCGGTATGTCTGGTACCTGGGAGCGGTTGCGTTTACTTCTACGCATCTGATCTGTAAACGGAAAAATTGAAATTTTGAAGTCTTTTAAGAGACTTGATTCTTTTTTTATAATTTTCTATGTCTTCTCAGCATTATAAATTACTATTATTACCAAAAACCAGCAGTACTAAAATTCTTTCTCAAAAAAGTTGCTAGCTGTTATAGAATTATATAACAGTAAATATTAGGAGAAATTTCGCGGTTGTGCTGCTGCATTTCGTAGCAATCACACTTCAGACTAAACGAAATTTGAAAAAAAAGAAGAAGCTGAGTTACGTAATACGTTTTTATTTACAGGTGAATGTCCGTTGTCTTATCTCAGAACATACTGCCAAGTGACAGATTCTAGAAAAACAGTGTACAGAGAAAAGTTTGAACAGCATAAAACGGAAAAAGCAATAAAAGTCTCAGTAAGTTAGCAATATCAATATATATAGGTGTACTGATATACCTATATATGTATCCAATGTACAAATTCGTCCACATTTCTCTACAAAAGAGAATTATGAAAAATATTTACTACGCTCCTCAAAAGTGAAATTGCAACACCAAGAAATAATGCACGTAGCGTCATACAAATTTCAGGAGCGATAGTGGTGAGATGAATTTACAAATGATTAAAAAAAGACAAATAAAATCATTATAAATCAATTTATTTAATATCTAATGTGCTCACCTCGGGCAGATATCAGGCCTCAATCCGGCGAGGCATGCTATCAAGGAGTTCATTGATGGTTGACTCAGACAACCTTTGCCAACCCACATCTACTGCTGTGCATCATGGTTTACGCCAGTGATCCTCGGATCATGACACGTCCAATGAGATCCCACAGATTTCGATGGGATTCAGATCTGGAGAGGCTGCCGGCTAGGGAAGGATCTCAAATCCGGCGAGGCAGTTAAGAGTTCGCCGTGTGACATGAGGCCTGGCATTGTCTTGCTGGAATATCGTGTTGGGTGTGCCCTGCAACAAGGACAGAAAAACAGGCTCCACAACTTGTGTGGCGTAGCGGTCTGCTCTCAAACTGCCGTTATTGTGTACCAGGGACGTCCTGTGATCTACCATTATGCTCCCCCTCAAAACATGATGCCCGGTGTATGGTCGGTGTGACGCTCGGCGAAATGGGCTGGTTCGCAGTGTTCTCCGGGTTGCTGCCATCCATACCCGTCAACGGTCGTCATTTCTCCACAGAGAGAAACGAGATTCATCCTTGTGCGATACCCGATTCCATTTGATGGTCCAGGGCCAGGCACGATGCCGATGACACCACGTCAGGCGTCTAGCTGTGTACTGGGCTGTCAACGGTACCCCTGTTGCTGGTACCCGTGCATATAACTGTACTTCATGCAATCTGTTGCGTGCATATGATTTTGGTGGACACAGATTCCCCTGCTCCTGAAGGCAACCGGCTTCGGATGTCACGTGCCGTGGAGAAAGGGTCTCGAATAGTCGACTGGCGAATACGCCTGTCTGTGCGCACAACTTCCTTTTCGGAGTGCACGTAGACCTTTCGGAATCCGTCATGTGACACAACATTGGATGGTATTCACGTTGTGCCTCACACGAGTTGCTATTGCGCGCAGTGACGAACCAAGTTCATGGAGTACGTTAATACGGTTGCATTCCCCGGTCGTCAACTGATGGCATTAAGCTCGCCCACATCTCAGAGGCATTTTCTACGCTTCCTCGAAAGTCACAAAACTAGCAAAACCTCAGACGTTGTTAATCAGAAGGGAAAATTGCTGACCTAAATAGCCCGAGTATGAGTACCACGTGATCAGATGACTTCTCAAATTTAATAATTTGCATATCCATCTCACCACTATCGCTCCTGAAATTTACATGATGCCACGTGCGTTATTGCCTAGTGTTGTAGTTTCTTTTGAGAAGTTTAGAATTAAAGGCAAAATCCCCTGTTTAATTAATCTCTTTGGTACAGTAAGGGTGTGTTCCAACAGTGAGTTTTCTTGATCGTTCAAGATCGAAAGGTCTAGCAAGTTACTGATAAAAAGCTGGAAAAGCTTGATCATTAGACCCAGAATCACCTACAAAGCTTACCGTCTGAACGCACTTTAATACTCCACTAGCGAAGCACCTAGAAGTTGGTTTAACGGTATCCATCCCGTTCTTCGCACGAAATGGATATCGTTAAAACAACAAATAAAAATGGAAAATAAGTAAATAAATACTAAAAATATTTTGGTTATAGATTTAATCACCTGCAAAAACTGTTTTACATTATTCGTCAGGCATATTCTTTTTTTTTTTTTTTTTTTTTAATACTGTTTGGAAAGTGCATCATATTCCGCTAGTGTGCCGTATTTGTCTTCTTGTTCCATAAAATACTTCTTCAAAATTGAAATTTATGTTAAAATCGCTTACTAAAACTGTTTTAAAATTCTCGACAGGCATAGTCTAACTATACTTCAGCTTTATTTACATTAACATAAACAGCAATATTCCAATTAAATAAATAGTAGGGTTAGGCAATTTCTCGTAAAGACGGACGATATCACTTCAGGAACAAATCTTTTAAGCCAAACTTCGCGATAAATCATAAAAAACCTTGGCGAATTTTCACATTTAATCTGGTAACCCTTGAAAAATGATTCGCCCTTCCACCAGTTGGACGAAAATCTTTGTCTGAAATTAACAGCACTCAAGAGCTAAACAATGCGTGAAAAACACCTTTTTTTGTAAACTAGCCTCTATTGAAGTCGATTTTTAAAAAAACCTTGAAAAAGATTTCTATGAATTTGTGTTCGTTATATTTTATTGCAAGATTTTTATCGCTATCTTCATTTTCCTTCGATATATGAGACAAATATGAAAATAACGTTTACTCCCCCCCCCCCCCACACACACACACACCAGTTTGGACAAAAACTCTAAAAAACCCTGAAAATGTCTGTTGCATTCGTGTTCGCTACCTTATAAAGCAAGAACTTTATGGCTATCTCTATTTTCCTTTGAGATATGATGGCAAATTTGAAAACAACGTTTTGACCTCCTTATCCCCGTTTGGGTGCTAATTCTTAAACACCTGAAAATGATTCTTAGGCATTCGTGTTCGCTGCATTCTAAAATAAAAATTTTATGGCTATCTATTTCTCACTTTGAAATATATGGCAAATTTGAAAACAAATTTTGACCCCTTATCCCCCATTTTGATGCGCATTCTAAAGAACCCTGAAAATGAATTTTAAGCAATTATGAAATTTAATTATTTTGTGTTCACTATATGTTTAAACAAGAATTTTACGGCTATCTCTTTTTTTCCTCTGATATATGAAGGGAAATATCAAAAGAACGTTTTGGCCCTTTACGCTCGTTTGGGTGCGAATTCTAAAGAACCCTGAAATTGATTTTTTGTTACTTGTGTTAGTTATATTTTAAAGCAAGAATTTTACGGCCATCTCTTTTTCCTCTGAGATATGAAAGGAAATGTAAAAAGAACGTTTTGGACCGTTTGGGTGCGAATTCTAAAGAACCCTGAAAATGAATTTTAGGTATTTGTGTTAGCCATAAAATTCTTAATTTACAATACAACTATCTCCTTTATCCTCTGATATATGAAGGGAAATGTAAAAAGAACGTTTTGACCCCTTACGCCCGTTTTGGGTTGGAATTCTCAAACTTGGCCAATATTACAAGTTCGTTCAGGTAAAATAAATTCCTCTGATGTACATCTGTGTTGACTGCACCATTCGGTTCAGTCTGATTAGCGCATTTCGTAATAACTGATCGCATTTCAAAGCAGACTCTCCGAGAACACGAAAAGTAGATATTAATTACGCTTCCCCTATTTTTTTTTTAAATCTTGATATTAAATTTATAAAAATAGATCAAAAGTACAGTAGAACCTCGATTATCCGATGTTCCCGGCTAACCGAGGTAATAACTGAAGCAACCTACCTGCTTAAACCGAGCTTTTCGCTTTAACCGAGGCTCCACCTCGGTTTATTGCAGAGAACTTGGGTACAAACTCGAATCAATATTGGAATTAACATTCTGTCCGTGTTATGTAATTATTCTCGTTAATCATACGAGATTTCAGTTGCCCGAGGTATGCTCGGTCCCGATCACCTTGTATCATTGGAGTTTTATTGCAGTACTAAAAATATCTGAGGTGGACAACACATGACTTCCTTGTACGTCTATTAAATCAAAAAAATATTTTCGGCCCACCTCATCTAAACTTACTTTGTTTGAAAGAAATAAAATACTGCAGGTTTAGCGATTTCTAGCCAAATATTTCCGATATCGCCAAGCTGGGTTCAATTTAAAAGATTTCCTTCTGATACTTAATTTGGCGATATTTCACTAGTTGCCTATTAGCTTCAGATTGTTCACGAGATTTTGGGGATAGCCAAAGTAGTAATTGACCACAGATTTTCAATGAATTGAATGTATCCATACACATTTATGTATAGTCATTTGGCTGAGCCTGTAAATAAATTACCCAGTCGCAATCAAAAAAGATATTGAAAACAGTTAGATATTACAATAGATCTAAATACACAATTTCTAAATTCTACGGGTAAAAGTTTCAGTCATGCAAAATACGAAATAATTTTTGGCGCCCAAATTTGGCGATATTTCGTCAAAACTTGCCAAGTTCGACGACATATGGCGAGATTTTAGGCTTGGACCAAACAATGACTGACTATCGCCAAATTAGTAGACATTTCTCCAAAACTCATCAAGGACGATGACAAATGGCCATATTTTGGACATGAACCAAATGACTGACTATCGCTAAATTTGGCGATATTTCGGTAAAACTCGCCAAGGTCGACGACAAATGGCGAGATTTTGGGCATGGACCAAACAATGACAGACTATCGTCAAATTTGGCGATATTTCGCCTAAACTCGCCAAGAACGATGACATGGCGATGTTTTGGGCATGGACCAAATGACTGAATATCGCCAAATTTGGCTATATTTCCGCAAATCTCGCCAAGGTCGACGACAGATGGCGAAATTTTGCTCATGCACCAAACAATGACTGTCTACAGATGTAATATATTGAAGATATCCATAGACATTAATGTATTAAAAATTTTTTGGCTGGTCCTCTAAATAAACTCTCCAGTAAATTCGAACCAAAAATCGAGATGCACAATTGGATCTTATGAAATTTCTAAATATAAAATTTGAACATTCTACGACCAATAGTTTTTTAGATATGCTAGTTTGATTAATTTCAGCCCATACAGCGTAATGTATTTCGAATTTTTGGGAGGCCCTGTAGATAAACTATCCAGTCGATTGGGACCAATAGGGGAGGTGCACAACTGCATGTTACAACATTACTAAATATACCTACAATTTCAACATTCTACGACCAATAGTTTTTGAGATATGCGAGTTACATACATACGTACACACGAACGAACGTACGTACAGAAGGCATGGAAAAACTGGTTAAAATAGACTCGCCATTGGTCAAAATGGGTTGCAGACGCATTTATATCATCGTGCATGCTAGCGTACGATGAGGTGCATCGAAAAAATGCTTAAAATTAAATTTTAGTCAAAAAAAGTCAAAATCGGTTTTTTCACCGAAATTCGGTCCCCGAAATTTTTCAGGATCACATTACTTCCTTATACTCCGTACAAGAAAGTAAAAATAAACTACTCAAATGAGAATATATGGTTAATTAAAGGCTTATTCCGACCGCAGTACTTTTCGGTTGTCGAGGGCTTCAAGAAACGCAATCCAAAATTAAACTGTAAAACGTCATCGATTTTTACAAGCTTAAATAGTGAAAATCAAGATTGATGTCCATGAATATGAAATCAAGATTTCTACAGCATATATGGGCAACCCCCGGCTGGCGTTGCATATCGAAACCTCTTATAAAACCCATATTAACCGTTCAACATCCCACATAAATCCAAATTACACGGCCCGCGACTTCGCAAACAACCTAAAGTTCGGCCCGGAACTTGAGAAAGGTGCCGTCCAGGTGGTGTAGAGGATTAGAAACAGTTCTATTACGCCTTGGGTCAGGGTTCGAATCCCGGCTTGGGCATGGATGTTAAATCGTCCTTCCCTTCATAGGGGGTACTGCTGACCGCCCAATGGATGCCCCCATAATAAAATGGCCGCAATATCTTCGGGCAGTTGTAGTGGACAATGCCTAATTGCCAAGTGCCCGCCCGTTGAAAAAAAAACTTTCGAACGGGTTCCCGTACCTGATCTGCAGTATTGGTCATATTATCCCAATCACTTTAACTAAAATCATATAAAATATTTTATACAGTGTTACAGAATTTTAATCAAATATATATCGAGAAACATATCAACTAGATACCACAAAGAAATTTGGAATCATTTGGAACAAAGGGTGGCCTTCACTGACATTGCAAAATGTATGAAAAAACATAATTGTGTGTCATTTTTAATCATAAAATGAATTTGATGTAGATCTAAACTTTTGTATTTCATTTTTTAAACAATTAGTCCAATAATTTGGGCAGTATATTACCTCCAAAATACTACCTTGTAAGTGGGTTATCATGTCAATGATGGAAAATTTTCACTTAAGATTTCTACCAGTTTCAAAAACGAAAATCCCAAGTTAAAATTAACGCAATGATATCTATAGTTTTCTGAATAATGAAAACACATTCCAACCCAGTATCGTTTGCACTCCCAAGGTTCAGCAACTGTGGGTGGGATACAGATATTTGTTTTCTTTTGTTCGTGAATAGTTACCGATTTAATGTGAAAATCTATCCGATACCTTTATACAGTGTCCTAGAAACAATGACCTAATCTTTTATTATTTAAAATTGATCATAGATACATATAATAAATTGCGAAATTATGGAAAAAAGAAAGAGTACAGTATTTCATGGTATCGATTAAAATTTTCAGGTAATCAAACCTAAAAAAATACAAAATTTAAATTCTATACGGCCCCCGTAACCAAAACAATTCCCAGTTAGTAAAATGTGTCCCACGTTGGCTAAAGTTTTATCATAAAAATGCTCAGAGATACGTTTAAAAAAAGTTGGTGAGGAACTATACAATATCAATAAAAGCAAAAATGCTATATATGCAACCTTTTTTTTTTTTTTTTTTTTGGTTGTTGTTTTCTCAAATTAGTGTACTACCCCCCTGAAACGTGATCATCCAACGTGATTTTTTCTGTCCAAGAGTCATTAAAAGAATTTTAGGTCAGTATTTATTTATCTTCATCACTTCTTAGGATAAAATACTCAAATTTTATCCATCACCAAATTTAATGTATGGGGGCGCATTTTACTAATTAGGAGGTTTTTTTGTACAAGGTCCGTGTAAAATTTAAATTCTGAATTTATTTAATCTCTGGAAAATAACTGATGGGGTAAAATTCTGCACATTTTTTTTTTAGGTAACTTTGTAATTTATTGTACGTATCTATGATCGATCAATGTTTAAGGAATAAAAGCCTAGGTCAGTGTTTTTGGACACCCTGCAGATGTTGGTGTTTATTGAACACTTTTTTTTCCTCCATTTCCCTCGCTTTTCAATCCTAATAACTGATTCCTTCTATTTTTTATTTTTTTTTTCCCCCCAAGAATCTAAGAAACATTTACGAAAACCTTTACCGAGTATCAGGTCTGCAATATGAAGTGATGCACTTGCAAAGGTTGCTGGGTTTAGATCTTAGCATGGAGCTGGATATGGAAACATTTACTATCGTGTCCTGTCTTATGGAAAGGATTATGTTGAAATCACAAGGGTAAGAGAGTATCATTATATTTTATCAGAATGAAACAGTCAGTCCTTGTACTATTTTTTTTTTTACCTGATTTCTGTGATGCACATGTGAAAAATTCCTTGCTTAAAACAACTATAATTTCCTTCGACGAGCTTTACTGAATTTTACCATTTTATGACATAATTCGAAATAATTTTTAACACATCGTAATATATGTAGAAATCAATGAGAAAACTTAGTTAAATTTCTTCATTTCTATCGCATTGGATAATTTAAATTGAATACGAAAGCCAATTTTTCAAACCTTTTAATTATCTCTAGTATATCATAGAAAAGTTTCTTAATTGCCTGCAGAGTGGACGTTCAAAAAAAAAAAAAAAGAAGAAGAAGAAGAAGAAGAAGAAAATGTATTTCTTTGATTAAGTATAATTTTAGCTCTAACTGAAATTTTTTTTAATTAATTTTTTTAAATATTAAATAAAATTTACTCTTAGGTCAGAAGAATCTATGAAGTGCAAACTCCGTATAACTAAGGTCATGTTTATCGAAGGGAGGTCATGAAATTTTTTAACTGATGAGAAATCATGCTACACTAATATCAAAAGCACATACTCAACTTTAGAAAATGAGTTTTTCATTTAAAAAACCTTGAAAAGTAGAATAGTTTAGCTCTTTTACACTATAAAATGGAGGGGAGGGGAGAGAAATCGTATACTAAAAAACTAAAAGAAGTTTGTGTCCCTAAAATTATTTTGTGCATGCTCAAAATGTCTATGTAATAAGGCCTTAACCATATTAATGCAATAAAATGCTTTCAATTACTTTTAATTTTGATTTTAATAAAGCATTTACTACAATCATGTTTCTTATTTTATTATTATTATTTTAGAAGAGGACCTGCTCAAGGATATAAGAAAAACATCTTCGAAGTCACAAACTTCAGTGCATTGAATGGAAAATTGCACGGCACCGAAATAACACCTCACTTGATGGATTTGTTAAAATATATAAGGGGTACTTGAAACTATATACAGCTGCATTTTCTCAAAATCAGAATATAATATGACTGATTTGGACAGAAGCATACCACATGTTCAATACATTTTCACTAAGCATTTGCGGTCTACGTATCATTAGTCAAAGAAAATATTCATAAAACACCATTTATTTGTTATGTAAATAATACCTTAGGAGCTAAGACACACTATGAGTGTAATTACACAAGGAAATTGTGGCTTTTCTAAATTTGTGTAATTCATTTCGAAATTTATTACTTTTATATACTAAAATTTTAAACAAAATTGTTTTTTAACCAATTGTATAAAAGAAAGTTATCAATTTAACAAGCCTCCCAACATCCCCCTTTTTTTAAATGTGTGCAATATGGCCTAGACTGCTTTGTTACAAGAGT
This sequence comes from Cheiracanthium punctorium, assembly GCA_038373885.1. Lineage (NCBI taxonomy): Eukaryota > Metazoa > Arthropoda > Arachnida > Araneae > Cheiracanthiidae > Cheiracanthium > Cheiracanthium punctorium. Next base: position 240,162 of record JAWZYV010012686.1, on the reverse strand, counting down.
GATCATTAAATACACTGCTGGCCACCCAAATTGCAACACCAAGAAAAACAAGAGATATCACAACAAAATTTATTGTGTAGATAACATGTTGACCAAGTAACAAATGATTAAATTTACAGCATTCTATGAAGCGTGGTTCCTGCCAAAATCAGTACCCAGAGTAGCCGCCGTTGTTGGAGATCACAGCTGCCACACGCCTCGGCATTGATTCAAAGAGACTTTGAATGTGTTCTTGGGGTACAGCAGACCAAGCAGCTTCCACACGTTGCCAAAGTTGATCTGGTGTGACAGCTGGGGATGAACTCTGGGTCAGTCGTTGAGCAACCATGGACCACATGTTTTCTATCGGCGAAAGATCCGGAGAGCGCGCCGGCCAGGGAAGCAATTCAATCTGGTGATTGACGAAGAACCCTTGGACAATGCGTGCCACGTGTGGCCGTGCATTATCCTGCTGAAATATGGCTGTTGGCAAGCCCTGAAGGTAAGAAAGGACAACTGGCTCCAACACCTCGGAGATGTAGCGCTGGCTGGTTAAAGTACCGGCAATGCGTACTAGAGGAGTGCGAGAGAGATATCCGATACCGCCCCATACCATAATACCCGGTGCAGGACCAGTGTGACGGTGCATAATGCAGCTGTTCAGCATCCTCTCTCCACGGTGTCTCCAGACTCGAATCCGACCGTCGTGGTGTTGCATACAGAAGCGTGACTCGTCAGTAAAGAGAATTTCATTCCATTCTGTCGTCCACATCCTTCTTTCATCGCACCATTGGCGGCGGAGACGTCTGTGGTTCCGCGTCAGAGGTAGACAAAGCAACGGACGTCTTGCGGACAGACCATTCTGCTGTAAACGACGTCGAATGGTACGCGCAGACACTGGATGATGCGTTACAGACTGAATCTGCTGTGATATGGTTCGTGATGTGACTGAGCGGTCCGTCACTGCCATGCGTACAATCTGCCTGTCATCACGTGACGTGGTGCACTGAGGTCGATGCGGTCGATCACGTCTGTCCGTCGTACCCTCCTGCACCCAACGATCACATATCCGCATCACAGTTGTTTGGTTTCGTCCAATACGACGACCGATTTCCCTGAAAGATAACCCACAATCTCGGTATGCCACTATCCTTCCTCTGTCAAACTCGGATACTTGATCAAAAGATGATCGTTGTTTCCTACGAGGCATAATTTATCGTTTTTTTGAAAAAAAAGCAAGAAAAACACAATTGCTGTACTTGAAACCGTCGAAATCTCCAAGCCTTAAATAGCGCTTTGAGGTGGCGCCACAGGCGCGCTTGATGTGCGTCTGCGCTGAAATTCTAATCATTTGCATATCTCACCTCAGCTAATGCATGTTGTAAATTTCATATTATTTGCATGCTTCCTTCAGGGTGTTGCATTTACGATGGCCAGCAGTGTATGTTAAACATAAATTCTCGCTTTAAAAAAAAAAAAAAGCTAAACAATTACAAAATTGAAAATCTGAATGACTAGAGTTACTGAATTTGATGAATATGTTATAGTTACTGTATTCAAAATACATCTCTGCACTGCGCATATGTTGTTGGGGTTATTATGTAATCAGGAATCGATCCAGGAATTCTTTTCCAGTGTCCCATTTCTGTGAAAATGTTTTAATTTTGTGAATTTCAAATCTAATTTTTGAATTTTCATACCAATTTTTGAAAAAGATACTTTTTTGTTCAAATAATTTAGAAAACAAATTAAAAGATGCGGTAAAATGCCAACCAATAATAGAGGGTTGTTTTAACCGATTGTATTTTTTGTGAAAGGGCCGTTTTAATCGACTATAATTTCGTGAAGGGGCCGTAAAATGGAACCAAATTTCGTTTGCATCGATTCCTGGAAATAAAATATGTAGACTGATTCAGTGAACTGATCTAATTTAAGAATAATAATAAAATTGTATATAATGAAAAATTTAAATTTTAAGAAATATTGATAATGTACTATGCATTGTACTATTCAGATGCATTTTATGTATTGTTATTTATAATACAATAAATGTTGAAACAGAAATTGACTTCACAGTGTTGTTCATTTAAATAAAAAATAATATTATGCGTATTTTAATATAATCTTTTTATAATTATCTCAGCATACTTACTGCCAAGCAAATTAATCTATGATTTTCAACAACCTCTAAATGTTTCTACCATGTACCAAACTCTAGCACTTCATCAAAAATAAAACTATTTTAGCTAATTTTAAATTATCTATTGAAAAATATTAGAACTAGCTACTATTTTTTTATTAATGTTGCAGTGAAAACAACTTTAAAAACGTTCATAATTCTGTTTTATGTACTATATCCATAGTTTAACCCTCTCGTCACCGAATTATGAAAAATCAGAGAACTACGCTAGAAAGAAACGCTATGAGTGTAATTACACAAGGAAATTGTGGCTTTTCTAAATTTGTGTAATTCATTTCGAAATTTGTTATTACTTTTATATGCTAAAATTTTAAACAAAATTGTTTTTTAACCAATTTTATAAAAGAAATTTATCAATTTAACAAGCCTCCCAACATCCCCCTTTTTTTAAATGTGTGCAATATGGCCTAGACTGCTTTGTTACAAGAGTGATCATTAAATATGTTAAACATAAATTCTTGCTTTAAAAAAAAAAAAAAAAAAAAAAAAAAAAAGCTAAACAATTACAAAATTGAAAATCTGAATGACTAGAGTTACTGAATTTGATGAATATGTTATAGTTACTGTATTCAAAATACATCTCTGCACTGCGCATATGTTCTTGGGGTTATTATGTAATCAGGAATCGATCCAGGAATTCTTTTCCAGTGTCCCATTTCTGTGAAAATGTTTTAATTTTGTGAATTTCAAATCTAATTTTTGAATTTTCATAGCAATTTTTGAAAAAGTTACTTTTTTGTTCAAATAAACCCCTCTCGTCACCGAATTATGAAAAATCAGAGAAAACAAGTCTGTCTAGCATTTAATGCATCTGAAATACTATTAAAAATCATGCAAAAATATTTTTTTTTCTAATGTCGATTAATATTTGTCGATTAATGTCGACAATAATTTTTCTAATAATAATTTCTGCATTTTCGAAGCATTTTGTTATGCTAAAATTAATTTAAAAGGATGCACATATTAGGTAAAGGTTGAGGAATAAGAAAAAAACTATACTTAACTTAAAAAGAAAAAAAAACGGTAAAAAAGCAGCGTAAATATTTTCTTAATTTTTCTCCTGAAACAATGAAGCGAAAACTGTAAAAAATGATCTAAATTGACTAGTACTGCAATCTAGGCACGATTTATGCATCTAGTTAAGAGCCTCATATACTTTCGACATGAATTAATGATATTGATATCACTGAAAGAAAAAAATACTAAATTCAATTGTTTTCTCTCTAAATATTGCTATTTCAAATAGGAGCCTCATATGAGGTTCAGGGTGACGAGAGGGTTAATGATGATAGCCATGAACTAAAACAGGAAAACAGAGAGAACCCGTTTTAAGTATAATAAATATACAATTTATAAAATTTTTCTACATTTATAGGTTTTCTTTCATCATACGCATTCTATTTTTAATTCTGAATATCGTAAAACATTTCATGCATTACATCCTAAAAATTTTAATTAGATGATTTTCATTTATATCTAAGGAAGGGGAGGGGGAGGACAAGATTTTAAATTTATCCAGCCTTACAATTATTTTGTAAAATCTTTGCTGCAGGAAAGAACAGAAAAGAAACAAACTTGATAAGCTTTTAATCGTATGCATCAAAGCAGGGATCCTAATTACTAAAAATACCTTTACATACATTTTTGGCTTATAGTAATGTGAATTTTTAATTAAATGAAAGTTTAAATTTGATAAAACAGTGGTTCTTCACAGGGTTTTGGACCTGCCCACAAACCCAAAAAAAACCCGGGTTCTTTTTTTTTACCGAATAAAACCCACACAGAAATGGGTTTTTTGGGGGTTTATTAAAAAGTATCAAAATTTTTCCTTTCTTTCATTTAAATCATTTGCTATTTGACATTAAACACATATAATATTACCTACATAACTTAGTGCATTATATTAGATAAATATATATATGCCAGTTTAATTTTAGTATAATTATTTTTCCAACTTCAACATAAAGAATAATAACCTTTTTAAAAATAGTAATAACTTGAGCTAATTCTGTCTGTAATATTTGTTTTGAAATGAACAGGTGTAGAATGCAGGCAGGGATAACTTAGTAATTTATCTCTTTAATAAATCAGTTTTCAAATACGAATAAAATATGTAATTATCAGTATAATGACAAAAAAAAGAAAGAAAAAAGAAAATATTTTCCCAGATAAGAGAAGAATGGGACATGTCTCTCTCTTACAGCTTACAAGCATGCACCTCAAGAATGAATTCAGGTTCAGGAAACCATCCTGTATTGTATTAGTTGCTGCATTACTTTAGTACTTAGAAATATAAAACTAATTCATTATACATTGTTTATGTGGGATTTAATATCAGACATATTAATTCTAGATTTTTTAAAGTAAAAAGGAATGTATATTTAAAGCAAAAATGAATAATTATAAAGAAAATTATTAAATAAATAGTAGTTCTGCAGTAAGTTAGCCTGCAAAGGGTTTACTGACTTATATTCTATCTAGAAAATATGACTATGACTTAAAAAACATAAAGGTAAAAAAAATTGAAAAAGTAATAGAAAACAACCAATCAAAAACGACATATTTTTCTAAGTAAGCAGTAATATACTTTTATCTGTGGTCATAAAACAAATTAGGAGTCTTTGATAAACACCAGCAGAAAAAGACAGTACTGCATTAAAGTTGAAGTTATTTTTATATTTTAATTAGTTAATTAATTATTATTTCGTAATGAAAGTTTTCTTTTAGACTAAAATTATTCTGTTTTGAAACAAAACTATAAAATTTAAATCCAAAAAATGTTATACTATTAAAAAACTTAATAAAACCCCAAAAAATCCACCTGGGTTGGGTTTTTAAAACCCTGGTTCTTCATTTAGTTTATAGTACCAGGTTACCGAGCCATGCTCAGAATCTAAAGGCTCCTTAAGTGTAAAATAATGAGTACGTAAATGCCTTGGCACGTATGCATAATCTTCATGGTTGCCAAAGATTTTCATCACTGTCGGATCACTCATACATTATCAGGTAAGCTTTGGTCGGCATCCAATGTTACAATAGCATATACTTTGTTTTGAACAGGGATGCTGAATATTCGATGGTCGGTGCCATCTGAGTTGAGCAAAAAGTAGTTTAACGTGAGGTGCCTCCTTTCCTTCTGTAGCAGATCAGCGAGGGTATCAGCGAAGATCTTGGGCGATGCATTCACTAACAGCGTCTTCAGAAATATATCTGTCCATATTGAGGACGTTCAAATTCAGCATCAAGAATTTGAGTTGGTTGAACTGTCAGATGAATGAGTTTATAAAAAAAAAAAAAAATTCATCAAGTCTGTTATACACTGTTCGCAACGTAGCAGTACACACCAAAATCGTTAATAGTTTCACTCGTCATATACTGTGAACAAAGTCATTGTAAAGTATGCTTTCAAATTTCGAATTCTTTAATGAAATTTTTTTTAATGTGGGTGACATCGAAGAAACAACCACACCAATTCATTAGGAAATTCGGAATGTCCTACATCAATCTTACAGTCCCCAAAATGGTTTCGGTTAATTTTTGTTTTTACTCTTCAGAAAAATGCAAAGCCCCACGGTGAATGCAATCCATGTTAAAAAGTTTTCAACTATGATAGTAAGTATCCACATTTATGGCAGCTTTGTAGATACTTAGACTGTTTACCCGAAGTATTTGTCGACGTCTAGCTGTTCTATGTCGTTCTCCTTCCAAATACTAATCATCTGTTTCATCTGCTTGTGTTTGAACTGCACGTTCACACATTTGGGCCAAGTGCTGCCACAGCTCGTTTTTGAGCTACACTTTCATGCATTTACGTCTTTATAATACATCTATGATGATAATTCTTTACGACTGAAATTGTAAATTTCTCTATAGTGCTTCAATTCAAACATAAAATACTTATTTTTTTCTAATTCAAAGAAAATACATCTTGCATAAACAAATTCTACAAACGCAAATTCAATCTTAAAGATACATAAATATAGATGCCATAAAAGTATAATCTTACATAAATATGCTTTAAACATAATTTTATTTTATAAACTCACGCCTAAGAAAATAAAAAGTGTAACGCAATTTAAATTATTAGTACAAAGGGACACTTCGAAATCATGAAATCAAAAACAGAATAGATCAAAAATATTCTTTTATAATAACCCTAACAACTACTTAAACGTTGACAATAATAGAACAAACGGATGGACTGAAGAAAATGGACCTCTAACCTCGAATAAATCAAAAATACATCGTTCCTATATAGTTACGCTGATCCCTGACTCTGTCACAATTCCAGTTCAACCACTCAAAATAAAACTTTTACATCATTAATCCAAACAGATTAAAAATGTATTGTCTAATAACTTAAAATTTACATGGTTCGTTGGTGCGATCAGCCTGAAAATTATCATAATTATGTAAAAACAAAAGAAAAAGAAAAAATCTGATAATCCACCCGTTCCCTGATTTTTAAGCGGTTTTTTTTCCATTGGTATTTTCGGCTCTATTTCATTTAAGAGAATAAAAAAAGCTAATCATTTGAGTGTCAGAATTATCTATTGCAAGTGATATTGACGTTAAATTGAAGTCTTGGTTATCAGGCTTTGGAGGGAAAATTACGATTCCAATTCGCTTAAGATAGCTTTTCTAAATTACTACTCAGTTTAACATTTTTTTTCAAAAATAAAATGGTTTTCTATGCATTAAGCATGGATATAGGATAGGATGTTGATACCAAACGAAATGTTTCGAATACGAAATGTTTCTGCCGATTATACAATTCGAATTTCGATATATAATAAAAATTGAATATGAAAGTTATTTGATTTTAAGTGGGTAAATATTAAATATTCTGAGTGTAGACATTCTATCACCCGCTGTAATTGTCTCCACAAAGGCCTTTATCCTTTAGTTTAATGATAGTACACAATACAAAAGAACACAGTCTAATCCACGTCTAAATAAGAATTGAAAATTTATTAGAAAAAATCTTAGTAACCAGATTTCAGCCTCCCAATTTACTGCTTCCACATATGGGCAACTTCCAGCCTGCGGCCGGATGGGGCCCGCCATGGCTTTTGGACCAGCCCACAGAACAAGTCAAAACCCTGTATAAAACATTCAAAACTTCCATATAAATCCGAATTATACGGCCCACGATTTCGCTAACATCCTGAAGTCAGGCCCAGGAGTTCGCTAATATCGTAAAGTTCTGCCCGCAACTTTTCAAAGGTTGTCCATACGATGATAAAATAAATGAGTTGAAATCATCAACTGCAGTGAATGAAAACTAAACTGATGGCTGATCACCTGCAAAATTAATTTGAAAATTTTTTCATCGAGTTTCAAAGATCGTTTCGTTATAAACAGTTGTCCCTTAAAAAAAAAAAAAAAAATCGTCAGGGTAACTACATTTAAATATTTATCGTCAACTTGGCAGAATAAGGCAGTTAAAGTAGAATAGAAAAGAAATGGAATTTTCATGTTACGTCACAGGATCTTTTTTCTTACTGTGAATGACTGAAAAGGGTGTCATTTTCATTTAAATTATTCGGCTAAGATGAAACTTTTATGCACTTTTGAAATTCGCATCATATGGATCAATAAAATACATAAAAAATCTTTATTGTTTTAGTATATACGCGAAAATACATTTAGCTTTACGTTAGTTACAAAAGGATAATTGTAATAAATTTAGGCAATTTTTCACATAAGATTTACGAATAGTTTTGTATTAATAACTATGAATTAAAAATAATTAAATTATTTACGTATATTCCATCAAGGTGCTTGCGGGGATGGCAACGAAGATTCTTTTGTCTTTTCCTTTCGCTGGTTGCCAGGACGATATTTTGAAATAAAAATAAATTTTTAATTCTAAACAAATTTATGTAGCTGAAAGGTGTAATATACCTAGTTACTAAAATATTTATTTGCCTGTGTACTGGATATCAAGTTCCATTTATTTTGTTTCTTTGCGAAATTAATTTTTACTATTATATATCGATGACGTGTATTTTTTAATCCGCCCCAAACTTATTTGAGCGTCCTTTTAGGAAGATTGCATCAAGTGTGTTTTTCAAACGCTCAATAGATGGCGCTACCATACAAAAATTTTAAGCGTTTGGTTTTTTGATCACGTGACCTAGCTCAATCGTTTCAGGGGTCCAAAAAAACCCCAGGTACGAAATTAAAAAAGAATCCTTAGAGCAGTTTTCGAGATCGCTCGGACATACACACACACACACACACAAACATTCCTCGTTTAATATAAGAGTGGATTATGGGGTGTTATAAAGTTGGTTTAGGATATTTCATAATAAAAGCAATTCAAAATGCTGCACATCAAACAATGATAAATGTGCAATGAACAACAGTTAACAGCTGATCAATTCATCAGCTCAAACTACTATCTGGAGTATGGAGTGAAAATGATTAAAGCGTTATGAGATAAGGTTCGTCCCATTCCAACACATCCACTCATCCTTTTCTAATAGAGAGCAACCCTAACCCATTCTCTTCTCTCTCCTCCCCGTACAAGCCCAAAGAATGCTAAACACAAGTGCAGAGAGCATTCAATCCATCTGCAGCTGCTGACCCCTGACCCCAGCCAAACTATGTTTCTGCTGCTAGAAATTTAATTACGATGATTTCTTCAACAAACCTAAATAGGTTGGTATGCTGCATGCACAATGTCTTACTCAGAAAGAGTTATAAACCTGTAGAAATCAAGCAAAAAACCCATAAATCCGGGCACAGAACACAATCCCCCTTGATATATACCATAAATTTCGGCGTATAACGCGCACTTTTCATACAAAAAATAAGGTCGAAATTTAAGGGTGTGCGTTATACGCCGGTTATAAAAATGAAAAATTTAAAAATAAGGAAAAGATGAGCTTTAAAAAATGACATTTCTACAAGTACCTGAATGTTGTTTATTTAAAAGAAATGACATACCTTATGAACTTCAATTTTCATTACCGGACAGCATAAAAAGTTCATCATATTCATCTTCCGTTATATTTTCAGGCACATGATCAAATTCAGTTTCATCTTCACTATCACTGTACTCTGATCCATAAATAAATAGTTATCATGCATTCCATCTAGATTGTTCGATATACTGCATTTTTTAAATGACTTTTTAATTATGTCAGGTTTAATTTCATCCCATGCTTGTATTATCCACTCACTCACTATTTCTAGACTGGCATGACACATTTCACCTCCTTTCTTAAATGCTTTACCTCCTTCCAACATCTATGTATTGCAAAATCGTTTTAAATTTCCTTAGAATGGTTTATTAATACAAACATCTGAAGGTTGAACTAATGGCGTTAATCCGCCTGGAATAACTGCCATGTCTGTGTTACACTCTTTCATTAATTTCTTTGTATTAACCGTTAAATGCGATCTGAACATATCCCAAAGTAAAAGACTTTCTGAATTCCATAGGCAAGTCTGTGATTGCAAAATAAAGGGTGCGCGTTATACAGAGGATATACATAAAAATTAAAAAATTAAGTTTAAAATTATAGGTGCGCGTTATACACCGGCATTTACTGTATATATACAGTGTGATTCAAAAACAAAATTACAGGACAAATTAGGTGTACAACAAGAATCAAAAATCACATAAGAACATAGGGTCACAAATGTCACTAGAGAGTGCTAGAACCACAAGAGCATTGCCATACGAACACAAGGTGAGCAAAAGATGATTGTCTTCATTCAAACCTTTGGTGAATTGGGAACAAGATGGCAAGTAATCAGGCCAGAAAAACATTTTGGAGGGTGTCTAAACAGTAAAAAAAGGCAAAATTTTTTGCAAAAAGACTATATCATCATCTTTTTAGTAACAAAAATCAAAATTTCAGGTGGGTCCGGACCCCCTGACCCCCCCCCCCTTATACATCCTTGCCAGTAATACATACCACGAAATGGCTGACATGCATTTAATTTATGTCATCTCCATCTTCAATGGACAAGAAGTTGCACAATTATATGGAGACAAACTCTGCATCGACAATTCATCTGCGGAACCAGCTCGCTTGCGATCACATGGCCAACATGATCACTGTATCTGTCTCCAATTGATTTTTTCTTGAGAGGTTTTTTAAATGGACTTGTTTATAGAATGCCTGTGTCTTTGCCAGAAGACTTAGAATGAAAAATTGTTTCGGCAGCAGGATTTGTTCAAGATACGCCTGGTATCTTTGAGAAGGTACCCTGTTCAATGCAGCATTCATGTCAGGCATGCATCTGGAAAGAACTTTCAGCATCTATCTTCTGTAATGGTCGTATATTTGTAACATGTGACTATATAAATAACTGATTTGGAATGGTTTTATTTGCATTACAATTTTTTTTAAACAGCCTCTAGTGTCTCCAGATAGCATTTGTGACCCTATGTTCCTGTATCATTTTATATCCTTATTGTAGTCCTGATTCACCATCTAATTTTGTAAATTTTTTTTTTAATTACCCTATATATACATACATATATATATATGCCATACAAGCGATCATTTAATTAAAAACATCTTTCACTCTGGGGGCATCTAGATTATAAATTGTAATTTCAAAACATGGTGCAATACTTGTTGCCTAGGAGGGTCTTACCTGTCAATCATAAAGGTGTCTCGCCAGCATGCGCCTCCCATGTCTGTTAATTTAACAAATGAGGATTTTGTTATGGTTTTGTGGACCAACTAAATGATAGAAAGACAGAGCTGCCGCCGAGCGGACACTCTGTGAACTTAACTAACAAAACCAGGAGACATTTACCGCAGAGTAGCTCTTCATCACTTCGATATACTTCCAAACTCCTCTGTACATAAACTTGTAATGCCTTAATAAAATATTCCAATTGGATGTTGCCGTTTATGCTGTTCTTAAACCTCTCACGCACGTCATATATATATATATATATATAGAGAGAGAGAGAGAGAGATAGATAGATAGAAGAAGTTTTAAATCATAAATTTGTTTTATATATATATATATATATATATATGTAAGAAGTTTTAAAGCGAATTTTGTATGAAGTGTACTGCAAAATAGCATACCAATCAATACACCGCATTTCCATCATGTGATATAAAACAGTTTAGAGTTATCAAACCTGGGGAGAAGCTGAGTTAAAGTAAAGTTGAAATTTTGAAGGCCAAACATGCCATACAATAAGACATTTATTTGTAATTGCATTCTTTATGAAATATGAAAAAAGTGCTGCAAAAGCACATGAATCAAGCTGCTGTTTGGGGGTAGGATGTTGATTTGATGTCATTGCATCAAAAGATGAATTCTACGCTGCTGGCATCTGTGCACTATCTGGCCGATGGCAGAAAGTGCTGGAAAATAATGGAGATTACTTTAGCAAATAATGACATTATTATAAGTTCTAAATTGCAAATTTATTTCTTTGACAAATGCTTTAAAACTTATTACTAGGTCCTATATTAATGACAATGAAATATCATAAATCAAGCTTTGCAAAAATACCTACATTTTATGCCAGCAATTCATTAATATTTTATACAAATTTAGCATTTGGGACAGAATCCGCTGTGATGGTCACTTTTCAAAATTTAACACACTTACTTCTAGTAAAAAAAAATTCACTAAAACTTTGAACACTGAAAAATGTCTCAAATAACTGCATGATAAAAGTAATATAAATTTTAAAAAAAAATATTCTAAAGAATAAGAAACAGCCAGTCACCGTGGCATTCATACTAAATGAAGAAAATCCCAATTTAATTATTATTTTCATTTTTTAATTTTTATAAAGTTAATTGGTACCTACGTATTATCCCGGCAATCTGCCCAGACGAGCGATTTTTTTGCTAAGAGAAATGCCGGGCATATGAAATTATTAATGGTTTTGAATGCAATTGGGAACTCATTTGACGGGGAAAATAGGTTGGCGGGAATGACCACTGGGATAATTCGTAAGTACCAGTTAATGAGTAATATTTTAATAAAGTAATACTATTAAATATCAGTTAAGTTTACACTTTATATTTGTAAATATCAATTCAATTGTTATAAAATTTTTATTCTACAGTTTATATTATTTAAGAGTGATATTGATAATTCTTACATCATCGTACGGCTTATCAGTTTTTGGGTTTGTTTTAACAGTACTGATATTCTGGCATACTTCCATTCCTTTTGTTACTCTGCCAAACACAGTGTGCTTGTTATCTAACCAGGGCGTTGGAATAACTGTTATGAAAAACTGAGACCCATTTGTATTGGGACCAGCATTTGCCATACTCAAAGTATATGGCCGATCATGCTTAAGAGTAGGATGGAATTCATCTTCAAATTCACCACCCCAGATAGACTCTCCTTCAGTACCTGTTCCACTAGGATCACCTGTCTGTATCATAAAACCCTTTATAACTCTATGAAATATGTGTCCATTGTAATAATTGTTTTTACTATGAACACAGAAATTCTCAACAGTTTTGGGGCACTCCTTTGGAAACAGTTTACAATGAATATCTCCCATTGTAGTGTGAATAACACAATTGTGATGTAACTGCTGTTGACTCATTGACTCAGTCGCAGCAATAATGTCCTCCTTGGATGGTTTTTCATTAAATACATCTCTCTCTGCATCGATACTTTTGGTGTCTTCGGGTTCACGGGTGGAAAACAAATAAAATCTGTTCTTTTTAAAAGCAGTACAGAAAAGGGTGGGGTCACTTGAAATATTTTCTAAAGCCGGGTTCTCAGACGCTTCCATGTCAACAGTAATGGCTGCTTTTGTTTTGTTTGGAATACCTTGATATAAAGCTAGTTTTAAAAGGCGTATATTTTCATTTTTACCAATTACTCTGACACACTGGTTTGTGTAAGTATTTATCACTTTGATGCCTAGCATAGTAGGATACAGGATGAAGTAGCCACTTTCGTCAAAAACAATACTGGCAGCGTCAAAAGCATCCGTCTTTTCTAAATCCCTTTCAATGGCCATCCTTCTTCCAAATTCCATGTTTGGCAGCTGAGGATTGGTTTGCTGAAGCTCTGAAAGTTGTTGCAGACTTTCATCATAGACCTTAACTAATTTTCCTGTTAAAAATCTAAATAACCTCACTTTCCTATCAGCAGTTAGGATTGCAAATAGTTCTCCGTTTGGTGAAAATGCCAGATCAGTGGGATAAGTTTTATGTTTCACAAGCTCAAAGAGGTCAGTGTCAAGTTTGGAATCAAACTTTGCACACTTTGGAAATTTGAAATCTTTTTTCAAACTTGACCAGTATTCGATGATTCCGTTTCTATCGCAAGATACGACCACTTCGTACACGGGATTGTACTTCATAAGTGCAATGCTTTCTCTATGAAGTTTGTCAATAATATGGAGGGGTTCCCCAATTTCTTTCCCATCATAAATGTATATCTCACTCGAATTGATGACAGAAATGGCTACTGCTGCTATGGGATCTCCAGCTCCATGAATCCACTCACAATAACCAGGGCTGAAATTTAGTTTATTCATGTTTATCATGTCGAAGTTTATAACATCAAACACTTTAAAAGACTTATCATTGGATATAGTACACAATAAAGTTCCGTGCGAATTAACACTTATTGCTTGGATATTTCCGAGATGAGCTCTAAATTCTTTAACAAACACAATACTTTTCTCGGTTTTTTTCCAAAATTTTAAATGACCATCGCAACTACCGGTAATTAAGAAATCGGTTTTGGTAACAGCTAAGTGAGTTACAGTATCCCGATGCATGTAACTCTTTTCGTAAGCTTCTTTATCGGGTATATTTTTTAAGTACATAGATTCGAATTTTAAAACTTTTCGTTTTTTAACAGGAGCTGCTTCGCTAAGTTGAGGACCAATATTTTCTTCATCTTCTTGACTTGATTCATCACTAATATTGTCATGTGGTCTTTTGTCAGCCATTTTAATCAATTACTAATATAGCTACAAATCTCACAGAAATAACACTCAGTTTATTTAAATTAGTTAAAAGTTCAATTTGAAATCAAGTAACCTGAAAAATATAAACAAATAAAATCGAATTTTATGTTGCCAGTTCTTATCTTGAAGTAAATTCATAATAAATAAATGAAATTAAAATAAATTCAATAGATTATAAATTATGCAAAATCCCGAACAATTTTATCCAAAGATAATTAAAATTGATAATTTTAACACCTCAACAGCAAAAGCATCCGTAGATAGTTGTCATAGATAGTTGTCACTCAAATGATGAACGCCACGGAGTGTGGTGGAGCGGGGCCATCGCTAAGCAACGGGCCTGTCAGGGAGTAAAGGTGGATTCATATCTGCCGCACCGCACCGCAACCATGCCGTACTGTTTCGCCGTTTTGGACCGTTGGCTGTCCTCGCGGCGAGCTTGCGGTGCCGCAAGTAAATACACCAATGCTCTTCTGTAATTGGCTGTAGCTGTAAAAGCTCTTCTGTAATTGGCTGTAGCTTTGCGGTCGCTGCGGAATATCTGTTCTCGCCAGATAATGCGCAGGCGCTCTCGCATAAATTCTCGGCGCTCGCCGCGCGGGCGCCGTGTTGCTCCGCCACGTGACGTCATTGCGGCGTCTTAGCGGTGCGGTACGGCCAGTATGAATCCGGCTTAATAGGGGGAAGGAGATAAACGTTGTATGGCAGCAGCCAGGGATTTCCGTCAACAATTTTCGGCAGAAAAAGATGGCGCTGCACTACAAATCCTCCCTGTCTGTCGTCTGCTTCCTCCTACCCCTTCCCCAACCGGTTTCAGTTTTCCCGCCTTTCCACCTCTTGTTCCTTTGTCGCTGTTCGTGTTGGTGATGTGTAGAGATGTGAGGAGGAAAATTTTCCAGAAAATTTTCGATTATGTTTTTCCGGAAAATTTTCAATCTCAAAAAGACAATATTTCATGGAACATAATGCCAGCAATAAGATAAATTTCTGATGTCAACTTCTTGAGCAAAGGGATGACTTTTTTAAAAATCATTAAGTATAAAAATTGAAATGTCAACATCCTACTGGGTCATGTTAAAATATTTTGTGGAGTTGAGGTTCCATACTCGTGAATAAGGCTAGGAAAAATAAATAACATTTTCAACTGACAGCAAAAATGCCGTCCCAAAAAAGGGATGCTAGGCATAAATGGGTTAATATAGTTTAGTAAATATTGTATTTTTGATTTAAAATAGATATTTTGTGTAGCAATGTATAAAATAACTGAATTTTTTTATTTATTTCATAAGCTTCTGACTCCCCCTCCCCCCCCAAAAAAAAGAAAAACTGGTTTTTGTTATAAGCTAAGAGTTTTTAAGAACCTCCTTAATATTCATGTAAAAATTGGCATTCTTTAATGACTTTTCCCTTTCCCTCCAAAAATAAATTTTGTATTTCAAAATTGACATTCTTGTGCTCCACTAATCTGTTTATTTTTTTTCCAAAAATGTTTTTTTTTTTTCTTGCTCCACAAGTTGCTCCAAAATTTAATTTCAGCTGGCACATCCCTGAATTCTGCATGTAATATCAATATAACCTTAAATCGGGGGCGTAGCCAAGGGGGTGGGGTTAGGGGGGTCATAAACCCCCATGAGGAATTTTTTTGACATACAAAATGTATATTCTTCACTCCCTTATCACACACATGTATGCATATATGTGAGTTACAGTAGTCGTAAACCCCCCCCCCCATGAAAAATTTCTGGCTACGCCCCTGCCTTAAATTATTTTAGTTCGAACATAAAAAATAATAATAACTAAAAATTACCATATCTTGGCTTCTAAAATATGAATATGTTTGAAAAATAAAACTTACTGTAAAAGAATTGTTCACCATCAAAGGAATCGTAAACAATTAAACGATACCTCCATTCTATACATTTATTATTTCTTTCAAGTGCTACTTTAAAAGAACTTATCTTATACTCCCCAATGCAAAATTTCTTCCAGATCAACTATAATTAACAACAAATCCAGAGCCCAATTAAAAAAATTCTTGACTATAGGCACAACTTGGACTGTGGCCCCCGAACACTGATGTAGGTAGGTAGCATGAAATTTGCAAAAGTCAATTACTGTAAATGCCCTAGTTTTGGTTTTTTTTTCTCCCAAATTGGCAATCATCTATTATTTTTCATGATGAATTTAATGAACAAATTCAAGCTGTACATAAAATAACTAAGAATTTACAACTTTTTTCAACCCCTTTGGTTATAAATGCCGTCTAGTCATCAAGTAGATTAGCAATTTGTTTGAAAAAATTTGAAAGGATATATAAAAATCTGCCATCTAAAAGAAAAAAAAACAAGAAGAAAAACTTAAGAAAACTTGAATTGTGTTTTTAGTTTTTTTGGACCCCCAAATGTTGGGGCCCTAGGCCTGGGCCTGAACAAATAAAATACCTAGACAAAATTTTCACCGTAATTACCTCACTGAAATTCAGCATGAAAATTAGCAACACTAATTTCGATTGTTGATTTATTTATATAAAAAACGGGGGGGGGGGGGGGAAGAATATAAAAACCATGTATGAGCATCAATATATATTGTTCTCATTTGCGAGTAAGAAACAGAATTCAAAGAGATCATAACCCATTCCATAATACTCCCTGTTGACTAAATTCATCCCTATTTGGCGGCAAAGCGAAACACCGAGAGAACGGAAGGCCCATATTTTCATGCCGTAAAAATGTTTGTTCACTGCGGCATCATAAAAAAGGAGGCCGTCGGTAAGTTTCCGTCCCTGGTAAATTCTCCCTCCCTGTCGTCTGCTTCGGTGGAAGCCGCGGTCGGTTAAGTTTCGGTTGTCGATAAATAAATTCTTGCTTAAATTCGCTTAGAAAAAGGTTCGGAAAAAATACAAAACTGTGTTTTATTAATAAAAGTACTCAATTAGAGTTATTTTTGTTTCATATTTTACGTTAAAATATGTTTTCCTTTTTATAAAATGCACAATTGGCAAGTTGGCTCATAGGGAGTAATGCTAAACACGGGAGGAGGTCGATCGTTGCGCCTCCTTTTCATGTGCGGCGGAGTTGACGTTTCTCCAACGTTTCGCTTTATCTCCTTCCCCCTATTACTCCCTGGGGCCTGCTTATGAGTTGCCATCCCTAAAAATGAGTTTGTCATTGAGGCCTGTTTTCCCTCCCTAGAGACCCTATACTTCGTCAGAGACCCGACAAGAGGCGCCTGGAGCCTGGTATGTCACTTCTTGCTCTGATTGGCTCTTCGCGTCAAGTGACTTCTGTAGAGCTCTGATTGGTGCTCTCCCTGCTGCCTGAATTTACTGCTTGAGGAGTGTATTTCAGAATCGGAGGAAGGAAGGAACAATTCAGATATATTTGGCAATTTATTGCGCTTTGCAATGTGCGTTTTCAGTCTATAAAATATGTTATTACTTCATATTTATTCGCAGAACATTATTATTATTTTTTTTTATTTATAAAAGTTCTTATCTGATCAGTGCCGTATCTAAGTTGGGGAGAGTGGGTATAGGGGACGACCCCCCCCCCAAAAAAAAATTAATGCTTATTAGTTTCAAAAAATTCTTTTCTTAGTACTGCTTTTTTTCTCAATTCTTCTTTTAACTGTAACAGACAAATTAACTGGCTTAATGAGTTTAAATGTGTAATTAAATTAATTAATTACATAATGAAGTTAATAAATATGTAATTAAGTTATTTATGATTTAAAACTGATTGTATGTCATATTTCAATGATTAATTTGTGAAACAAAACCAATACACAAATTAATAACAGCATTAATGATTGCTAATGAACAAAATTTCAATAATGACTGTTAATTACATAGCTATAATTATTATATGCTTATGAATTTTGATTGATCTCATTAAAGGTGATATTTTGCATATGATTTAATTACTAGTTAATTAAATAATATATTAAATTAATTAATAATGTACAGATAATTAATTATATGTATTAGAGTGTAAGCCAAATTTCCTAAGTAGGTTTGCATATCACTAATAAGTTTTTCGAAAAACACACAATTCAGTAGAAATATGAGAAGTATAGTTATAGACTCTATGATTTGCTGTAAAAATCCTTTTTGCAAACATTGCACACGAAAATTTCGCTCATTTTTGTATCGAAAAATTCACGGAAAACACCACAGCTATTAACAACGTTTCACAACAATTTAAGCCCGCCGATAATTATAGCTATGTAATTAACAGTCATTATTGAAATTTTTTTGTTCATTAGCAATCATTAATGCTGTTATTAATTTGTGTATTGGTTTTATTTCACATAATGAATCATTGAAATATGACATACAATCAGTTTTAAATCATAAATAACTTAATTACATATTTATTAACTTCATTATGTAATTAATTAATTTAATTACACATTTAAACTCATTAAGCCAGTTAATTTGTCTGTTACAGTTAAAAGAAGAATTGAGAAAAAAAGCAGTACTAAGAAAAGAATTTTTTGAAACTAATACACATTAATTTTTTTTTTGGGGGGGGGGGTCGTCCCCTATACCCCCTCTCCCCAACTTAGATACGGCACTGATCAGATAAGAACTTTTATAAATAAAAAATAATAATAATAATGTTCTGCGAATAAATATGAAGTAATAACATATTTTATAGACTGAACACGCACAATGCAAAGCGCAATAAATTGCCAAATATATCTGAAACGTTCCTTCCTTCCTCCGATAATACGCTCCTTAAGCAGTAAATTCAGGCAGCAGGGAGAGTACCAATCAGAGCTCTACAGAAGTCACTTGACGCGAAGAGCCAATCAGAGCAAGAAGTGGCATACCAGGCTCCAGCGGGGCCATCGCTAATCAACGGCCTGGTTTCCCCAGTCACAGTATTCTATTTTATTATTCTAAGTATTCTAAATGTTATATTATTTTATTATTTTAAAACAATTTTTTTATACTTTTGTCGTACTACAGAACTTTAGATGCAGGTAATCGTTTTGTGAATCTTGCGCCATTTTCTTTCATGAAAATTTATCCTAAAATTCGAACATTTTGGTCTGAATGTAAAGGTAAGTGAACGAACGCTTATAATGTATTTAAAAATTCTAAAAATATGTATGTAAATCATGTTTAGTGAATAATTACTCATGTGTTATCTATAAATAAATTATTTTAATCAGAAATCGTATTACTTGAGTAGTTTTTATTCTTGTAAATAAACAAATTAACACGACGTTGTGATACTATTTAGACAATTTAATTTTGCCAGTTGAAACTGTTATTTATCAGTTATAATATGCCTTTATTATGTGATTCAGACTTACATCTGGTACAGTGCAGAAATACAATAAATTATTGATTTTTGCCCGTTTATACAGAAACTTCAAATGTAGTTAATATTAATATGTACAAGCGTTCATTATGCTTGCTCAATTCCTAAGTTCGATTGAGAAAGCGACAAAAGAATAATATATACTACATGAAATGTCTTTATTAAAGAATAATTAAATCAGGGATCGCGCTATAGAGCGTATTTTATCAATTTTCTCCAATATACAGGATATCCCGAAAACACTGAAATGAGCTTTAATACATCATTTGTTAAAGATTAATCTTGAATTGTTTAAAATAACGTAGGAAATACGACTACGTTCGCGAAATATTCATTATAAAAATGTCTTGTGTATTTAGTTATTTTAAAGTATACTAAATATCCACTTGTGAAACTAAAATAAGCAATCGTGAATCGTGAGAGTAAGCGCTACTTTGATTTTCCTTCAAATTATATGCATTTATTTTCTTTATGTAAATATGTATCATAGCAAACAAATTAATAATGAGTTCGTACTTGAATTAGTAACACAATTACTACTTAAAACTACATTAAATAACGTTTGAAAGCACTGGGAAGCTTAAGAAATGCCTTATGTATACGTGAAGACTCGAGCATCCGTAGGCCTCTTTGGATGGCTCATCAAAATACACGCGCAGGCCCGTTACTAATTGCGAAGGCCCCGGGTGGCGGCGGCTGATTCAAGTATCTTTTAAAAATTATTTTTATTTCAAAAAATAAAACTTTACATTGGATATATCATTATGTATTGAAAAGCTCACTGAAGTTTTCCTATTTTGAAGTAACCATTGAAAGTAACAAAAGAGCAAATATATATGGTATCTGAAACAAGCATTTTCAATAATCAATATTAACTGATATACTGGTATTTATAAATTTTAATGTACCACAATAAGTTATTAAAATTCATTTGATTTAAATAATTTTTGTAAACTAATTACAATTAAATATACCTTAATTAAAATTTTACACAAGTATTTAAATCAAATGAGTTTTGATAGGTTTTATTTCTTAATAAAAATAATTTTTAAACAATACTTTTAAAAAGCCACTGAACATATTTCTAAATTCTTTAGGAAAAATGTTTAAAAATTTAGAGATGGCTTAATTTACATTTATGTGTGTCATACGTAAATTAAATTTATAATTTAACGTTTTTATGCTTTTATTTTTCATCAGCTAATGAAGCAAAATTGAAGATCTAGAAATAAAATTTACATTTCAATGTATTTTATTTTTAGTCATTTTTATTTGATTATTATAAAATAAACTAATGTTCATTAACTAAAATTATGTTTCAATAAAATGAGGATTGAAAAATATTCATTAAGATAATAGATAATCTAATTTAAGGAATAATTCACAGGGATAATCACAATAATAAACTAATTATATTTCGAACGAACAGATGGCGCCAGCATTGTGATTAAAGCTCTTCCCTTCTTTCGATCTCCAGGAGCATGCGCAGACGCAGTGATTGCCCAAGCGGTTGGGATCGGCGAAAATGCGTGTCGTGTCTCTAACCACGGACTAAGAGGGTACAGGACAATCATCCAAGCATTGTGAAAGAACTAAATGAAATTTGCCTAATAGGTGGCGCTGGAAGTCGTACCCATTAATTTTTGGCGCATGCGTCGTGTGCTAGTAGCTAAAACGTAAACAAATATCAACGGAAGCACCCAGCGGGAGATGCTTATGCCGTGTGTCGTCAGAGGGCGCCCATGCCGTTAATTATTAAAAGGGGGTCGCATATTTTCCTTTCAGAGGCTGACGCAGTTTCGCCCGTCTACCGCTTCCCGATGATTGTCCTAAAGCCTCTTAGTCCGTGCTCTAACGAAGTATGGTAAGGCGACCATATTTCTAAACGGTAATTTGGGTACAAATCAAGCATTGTCCTCGAATCTAAACAAAACTTGGGGACACTAGAAAATATTTTCCAGGACTTATTCGAGGACATAACATATTACCATGTACACCCTCCAAAAAAAATATTCGAGGGCAAGAAAATTTTCGTACGTCAATTTCATATTTAAAGCATGGTTCTTCATGAAAGGTGATTAATCACTAACAAAACGGAAAGGGGAAATTTGGCTCACAGTCGGATACTGTATGGACATTTTGTACGTGACGTCACATGGCGGTATTTGATACTCCACACTCCACGTGCACGATCTTAAGGTGATGATTAGTTTCGGTTTCAGCTCGTTTGGACCTAAGGGATTATTTGACACTTTCTAGTAGAAATATAGCTGTTGCAAAAGAAGATAGAATATTAGTCATTAACAAATAATAGCTTTTTATAAATGAATTTGATCTTCATTGTGAGATTTTATTTAAAATGTTAATAATAATTAAATGCTAAAAATAATTTAAAAGATCGTACTTTAAAAAAGTGTGGGAGGTTTTTAATGAATGGTTTTAATGAATGTAATGAAATAAGTGGATATTTAATATACTTTAAGATAACTAAATACACAAGACATTTTTATAATGAATATTTCATGAACGTAGTCGTATTTCCTACGTTATTTTAAACAATTCAAGATTAATCTTTAACAAATGATGTATTAAAGCGCATTTCTGTGTTTTGGGGATATCCTGTATATTGGAGAAAATTGATAAAATACGCTCTATAGCGCGATCCCTGAATTAATTATTCTTTAATAAAGACATTTCATGTAGTATAGATTATTCTTTTGTCGCTTTCTCAATGGAACTTTGGAATTGAGCAAGCATAATGAACGCTTGTACAAAATATTAACTACATTTGAAGTTTCTGTATAAACGGGCAAAAATCAATAATATAATTTACTGTATTTCTGCACTGTACCAGATGTAAGTCTAATTATTTTAATCAATCACATAATCAAGGCATATATAACTGATAAATAACATTTTCAACTGGCAAAATTAAATTACAAAATAGATACTAAATAGTATCACAACGTCATGCTTATTTACAAGAATAAAAACTACTCAAGTAATACGATTTCTGATTAAAATAATTTATTTATAAATAACACATGAGTAATTATTCGCTAAACATGATTTACATACATATATTTAGCATTTCTAAATACATTATAAGCGTTCATTTACCTTTACATTCAGAGCAAAATGTTCGAATTTTAGGATAAATTTTCATGAAAGGAAATGGCGCAAGATTCACAAAACGACTACCTACATCTAAAGTTCTTTAGTACGACAAAAGTATAAAAAATTGTTTTAAAATAATAAAATAATATAACATTTATAATACTTAGAATAATAAAATAGAACACTGTGACTGGGGGGAAAACAGGCCTCAATGATAAACTCATTTTTAGTGATGGCAACTCATACGCAGGCCCGTTGCTAATAACGACGGCCCCGCTTTAACCCGGGATTTTCCATTTTCACATGTGAACGGGCCTAATGACAACAAACGTTTTCAGAGATCGAATTTCATTGTTTCTCTGAGTAAATGGCGTTTTCAGTTGGTTTATTTTTCTCATTTCTTCAGTTTTTTCTGAAAGAAATAAACTAAACAGAAACTTTCAGGGAAAAAAAGTACAAATCTTTAAATTTGGGGACAAAGTATTTTTGGGGACAAAATGAAAAAAAAAATCTAAATTTGGGAACTGTCCTCGAATTTCGAGGACGTATGGTCACCTTAAGTATGGTATCTCTAGGGAAAAGTAGCCTGAACATTTTACTAAGCAGCATTATAAAATCAATAGTATATACTTTTCTGTTTTAGATATAATTAGTTTTGAAATCAAATCTAAATTTAGTGAAAATGATTTAACTATTTTAGGGGGCTTTATCAGATCGGGGCAAAGAGGTTTAACTTATGGAGGCGCCCATCTTATCCGTTTTTGAAGTCAACGACCACGCCCCCTCACTGTCCCAGAACATCCGATATCGTCATTGGCATACATGTGAATTTTCAAGAACAAAACTGCTGTATTTCTCATTTTTTACTGATTGTACGTAAGTTTACCTTAAAACCACATCTTTAGGCATAATTTTAATCTTAATTCTGTAATACTTTTACTGTTTATTTTTAAAAAATCAATTATTTTTAAACACGTATTATTAATTGGACATCAACGGAGAGCGTTTTCATTGTTCGCTTTGTTATTATTACTTTCTTTCAAGTGAACTATGTCCTTGAAAATCAATAATAGTCCTTAAAATTTTAAGTGTAATTTCGTTAGCTACTACATTTTATTTGAAATCTTATCCGTTTTTTCCTGCCTCTACTAAATGAAGTAAACAGTATTGATGGAAATTATTCAACTTTCATATTTCTTTCATTACCCTAAACTGTTTCTCGATGCAAAATATTATTATGATAAATGACCTAAGAAAGTTAGGGATGGATATGAGACATCTCGCATCGTCTCGCGATACGAAACGAGACGAGACAGAGCCTTGTCTCGCGCGAGATATAAGCCGAGATATCGCGAGATATATCGAGGCGAGATATTGCCTCGCATAAATTTACAAAATTTTCATCAAAATGGATGAATACGTATGTCATTAAATCTTTTGGATATTTCATATTTTTCTCTTAAAAAATTAATATTTCTAAATAAAATGTTTCATCTGTTATTGAAAAATGCCTCTTTCACCATAAGCCGAGCTATGCGAAGCAAATGAATGATCTATGAGAGCGATTACGCAAATAAAACGCTGGGTATCAGCGGAGCATTCAAAGATCCACGTTGAGAAGCAAGCCTGGTCACAAGTCTCTGTTGTCTCTTCTTTTTGATGGTGTGAATGAGCAAGTTAAACCCGGGTTCCCGATTAAATGTGAAACCCACACCTTGCACACTGAAACCAGGTGTGTGTGTGTGTGGGGGGGGGTAAGTAGGCTTTATTATAATTATCCTGTCTCCATTGAAACTTTTTATGAATTTACTATTCTGTACATTGGGGCCGTCAATTAGATTAAAATTTTATTTGCGCACCATGTCCTGAGTTCTGCATCATTTCTAACAAAATTCAAAGCTTTATATAATTTTAAAAGCAAATAAAACTTCCATAAACCATGCATATTATATTTACGCAATTTCGGAAATAAATAAATAAAAATAAATGTTTTTTGGTGTCTTGTCACCATGGGCGCCGGCAGCATAGGGCAAGGGGGTAATGCCCCCCCTGAGTTTTTGAATGCAGTGTTTTCCCTTGTTTTTTGCTCTTTCCAACATGGTAACCATACGTCGAAGTAGTCTTTGCCCCCCCCCTGGGAAATATTCTGCCGGCGCCCATGTTGTCACATTATATAAACGGATTCAATCTGAATTTTTATCAGTTCAAATGCACATATCAGTTTGGTAATTAATATATGTACGAATATTCTAATATCTAACTAATTGTTATTATTAATATTATTTTCCCATAAAATAGTAATAAGTTACAAAAAATATGGTAGCAAATCTCAGCTCATAATTTTGCGAGACTCGCGAGACGTCTCGCGTCGACGCGAGACGAGACAAAGGGGCTCCGAGACGTGGCCGAACTTTACCTCTGCGAGACGAGACGAGACATCCCTGTTTCTCGTCTCGCACGTCTCGAGTGCATCTCTAAAGAAGGTTGAAGTGTATAATTGTTTCTTCGTGTCTGAAGAAGATAATGTTCTCTCACTGTCTGTAAATACCTCATATATCTTATTCAACATATTTGAAATTGCATTCTTACTTCTAATATCTGTAACATGACTTAAAACTATTGTTAATATAATGTGAGCAGTTTAATAATTTAAGCTGATGTGAAATAAAAATAAAACTTATTTTTACCCATGTTACAATAAAAAATCCTAGAAATATAAAAAGCAATTTTTCATTATAATTAAACAATTATCAAGAAAAAATATAACCAGTTTTGCAAAGTATAGTATAATCATAAGAATAACTGTTTTTTTTTTTTGTTTCACTTGATTTTTAAAACGCAATGCACGAAAATAAATTTGAAATTATGCAATAAAAAACAAGTTAATACGTGAAAACAATCTTCCATAAATGTAAAATGGATAAAAAAAAATTTGGTTAGTAACTTCCAAATTATTTTCATTAACACTTTCCGAAACTGGTTTTTCAATGCATCTCTATGCGTTCTTTAATCTTCCGGGATAGTGAGGGGGCGTGGCAGGCTTCACTTTCCTAGCACTGCGTAGCGCAGCATGGGCGCCTCCATATGTTAAGCCTCCTTGGATTAGGGCCATCGTGATTGTACCAGGCCTGCTTATGCACTCCGAAAGAGGCCTACGGATGTTTACTCATTGGTTAGATTCCGCCTTCTGATGACGTATCTAAGTGCTGGAACCAATAAGTGAGCATCGGTATTCCTCTTTGGAGCAGGCCCGGTAGAATCGCGGTGGACCCAGGGGCGGATCCAGAGAAACCATTTGGGGGGGGGGGGCTTCGTTTTTCATTAGGATGATACAATGATTTCCCAATACTTTTTCTCCCAATGTTTAATTAGACATGGTATATCACAACTAAATAAGTATGCTGTCTGCTGCAAGAACCGTCGAAAGAAAACTCGGTAGGGGGGGGGCAGAGCTATCGTGCGCCCTATACCGATCAAGTTAAGGCCGATGCTCATAAGCCACGTGTTTTATGCGTTTCATTGGACGACGGGACTGATACGGGAAAAAAAAGTTCCATTGCTCTCTCCATTGTGTGGGGAGGACAGGGCTTTCAGTTTAGCACATTAATCTTTTGTTAGTAGATCCCGACTGATCATTAAAAGTCGTAAATTTCGCCAGAAAAATGTCGCTTTAACCCCTGTAGACAAGACGTGGCTAATCGGCAAGACCTTTATTCATGTTGTTGTTCGCTGGCCCTAATCATTAACATTTTAGTGTGTACAGAGTATAATTGCTGAATGCATTATTGAACCCATTTCACAGCCACCGTGCAATATACAGTGATCACAGCATATATTTGCGCATTTTAGGATGGCATTAAGTTTTCCAGATTAAGTAATTCCCATCCTTTTCTGTGAGGACTGTAGTAAACCAACCTTAATTGCTGTTTACAACTTTTATCACTATTACCTGCTATTTAAAATTTGAGTTTTCTTTTTTAAAACCAGACCAGCTATACATTGCCAGGTACTCACTTTGTCTGATATCTTAGAATATGTTTTACTTTTATAATGAGGATTTGTACCCATACGTCTGGGTGGTGTGGACAACTTATAAGAGCAGTTGAAAGAATGAAAGCTGCACAATTGCGGAGGGTTGGATGGTTCGTCTATGCTTCAGCATCACTTAAGGCCGATGCTGATTGCCCCTACGTCTAACGTGACTGCAGTGGGTAAGAGGGCATTCTCGTCGCGAATTTTACGACTTTTTAATGGCAATTCGGGGCTTACCGATAAAATATTTCTGCACTAAACCGCAAACTCCGTCCCCTATAAAATGGAGAGAGCAACGGCAGATTTTTTCTCTCGTATCAGTGTGCCGTCGTCCATTCAAATACAGTGGAACCTGCTAAACTGACCACCTTGGTCAAGAGATCGTGTGTCTGTAGTGACAACTTTAATGCAATTTTGCTTTACAACCATCACACTTTAACACCTTTGTAAGGTGACCGTCTTTATAAGGTGACCAGTTTTATTCTTCCCAAGGGTAGTCCCATTAGATAGGTTTCACTGTACAAATAAAACTGGGAACTGTACTCTAGCCACTATGGCGATAGCGAGTCAATAAAATTTGCCCATCCTTTTGTTTAAAAATAAAAGATCTATCATTTTTGTAAATAGAGAAATTATGTTTAGTACACAAGGACTCAATAAGTATTGGTGTAAATATTCTTGGTATATGTATATATATAGTCGTTAAACAGAGAGCCACAACTATATATATATAGATAGAGAGAGAGAGAGTTGTCTCTCTGTTTAATGACTTTCAAGGAACAGTGAAAATGTGAAAAATCGCCCTTAGAGATCTTCCATAAACAGAATTTGTAAAAGAATAATATTTCCCCTTACACTTTGGAAGATGCCTGGTTCAAAACCAGTTCGCGTCCGCCGACCTAACTGCTCGGAGTTTTCCGTGCTTTCCTCCGAAACTTAGAGTAAATAAGGGTTAGGACCCCTTAGAAAGACCCCCATGGAGTGCATCCCACCCATCGGCTTAGATTCCATGCGAAGATAATTGGCCGTAATCCTACAGAACCAACACCAACCCTTTCCACTTTACATTCTTATGACTGGGAACTCGTGGGTTCGTGGGACTGTGAATATTTTTCTTGATATATTGGCTTACTTAAAGATGTTACTTTTATTATCATTATATTGTTTTATTATCCACAAAAAATTATTTTATGTTACCTTAAAAGAAGGTAGTAAAAACAAGAAATACAATAAAATTAGGTTTCAAGAAAATCAAAATGAGACAGTTGTTTCATTTTTCGCCTTCCCGTTATTCTTTCTTCCAGATTTTCTCAGATGTGAAATGCGTCAGCTTCTATTTTATGAATTTTTCTAGCTAACCAGCCGAAGCCTGAAAATTTTGCATTCCAAATTTTTCTGGCAGAATAACAGCCCTACAGTAATTGGTTGATTTTATTTTGGTAATACGAACAATTATCTACATGAGGGATGCCTTACGTGGGGGTTCTTCTAAGGGTTCTTAATCCGTATTTATGAAAATTTTCGGAGTAAACTGCGTAAAGACTACGAACGGCTAGATTGACGGACGCGACCTGAGTTTGAACCAGGCACTTTTCGTCTCCCAGTTTCGAGCACTATGCGCTCAGCCATTCGTCGGGCCTCCAGAAATTGGAGTTATGTGTTATGTGGCAAGCCTATACTAGAGGCATCTGCATTCTGGGGCGGTTGCCTTGGTCGGAGGCGGTTGCCTTGGTCTTTTTTTTCAGAGTTTCTAACGCGTATTCATTTTAAATCTGCAGAAAACCATCTGGAAAAGCTCCTGATAGTTAGATCTACAGCCGAGCGGTAGGCCCAAACGCGGGACCTTCACACTTCTGCCGCCTATCATGTCGAGTGTCTTATCCACTCGGCCATGGTGGGGGCCCAGAAATTAGAATGTTGGATGCTCTTGCTTCATGCAACCATTTGCATGCAGAAGTGCCTTGGCAAACTCTTCCAATCGGCCACATTGACTTTTCGGCCGTTTGGATTTGGATCCCGAACTAAATTTTTGTGCTGCTTCAAGAATTTTCTCTTTGCTTCTAAAATACCTTTGAGAATACACTCAGGTAGTTGAGATTGTCTTACTTGCGAATTGCACTTTTGACATTCCCCGACACTTTTTTCCCACTCTTAAAAAAATTTCCCCCCTGTTCCTGTAGCGTAAGATGAAAAAAAAATCGTTGTTAAACAGAAACGACGTCGTCTTTGATTAGAAATTTTTTACGCTGGAGTTGCTGGGACTTTGAAATATCGTCGTTGGAAAGAGATCGCCGTTAAACAGAGAGTCAACTGTATATACAGTACTACTTTTTTAAATTTCAGTTCATGTGAAAATTTACAATTTTTTAACTTCCCTAATCAATAGTGTATTTCTAGCTCTGGGGGGGCTCGAGCCCCCAGAGCCCCCCCCTCCGTGGATCCGCCACTGGGTGGACCCCATCAGATGTCATTATAAGCAAAAATCCAACTGATGACAATTTAAGTTTAATTAGTACGACATACGGCATCAATAAAAATGATTTAACATGTGAGGTCAAAATTTTTAACAAAATGGTTTTAAATGGAAACCTTAATAACACCCTCAAAAACAGACTAAGTTTTATGAAAAATAAGGATTTTAATGTGGGTTTGAAAATTTGTATTTCTTGTACAAAGTATTTTTAACCATACTTACAAACACAGCTTCATGTGAAAGGAGTTTTTCAACCTTTCGAAGGTTGAAAACATATTAGCGTTTAACATCAGGACAGGAAAGACTGAGCCATTTGGCATTACTGTATATATAACGAAACAAAGAGATAAATACAGACGCAATTATTGACAAATTTAGCTCAGACGCAACTATTCGAGGCAGACGCTTAGCTTTAGTTTAAATTAAACGAAAATTCATTAAGAGAAATAACACAAACATAGTAATTAAAATTTATTTTTGTTGCCGTCAAATGTCGAGTTTTGGCTTTTACGCCATTAACTCATGAGCTCTTCAATAATTTTTGGAAATAGTAATTAAAATTTTGTTTATTTTCTTCTAAAATAAAACGTGAATATCTACATTTTTCAGATGCATCATGTTAAATTAATTTTTTTTTGAGGAGGGGTGGGGGTTCAAAATTGAGTTGCGCCTCCACGGGCCTCTCAAAAGCTAAATCCGACTCTGCTTTGAACTTTTACCCAGGGCCTAACTATAACAGTTTTGTGCCCAGGACACTTTTCAAATTTTATGCCTCTTTATATAGCTAGCACAATTTAGGTAAAAGCTAGATTTTACTAGTTAAACTTGGGATTTACCAGACTTCGGGCTTTTACCGTATATACCAAAACGTGTCTACGCAAATCGGTCCACAAATTATGTCAGCAAAAAATACCACAGTTAACGAAATATCACTGGAGTGTAGTCAGGGCTTAATTTGGGCCGGAGCTCACCTCCGGTACTTCTTTCATTTGAGTGAATTTTTACATATTAGGCAAAACCAAGCGGAGCTCATGAATATTGGGCTCCGGAGCCCACCATTACATATTAATTTGTCATTTTTACCCTTTTCAAACATACGTCGATTTTAACAGGCACACCACACAGGATTCGTTTCGCCTCAAACCGATTCTAGCATCCTGAAACCGATTTCTGTCAGCTTGGCAAAAGCAGATCTATCTGTGTCGTATCTTAGTGCACAACCCGTAATTCCTTTTAACCAAAACTAAGACTCCTATATATCGAGCTGACCTACGCCTTCTGAAAATTGCCCACATTAGGCTTAACACAGCACTCCTTGGCGACACCGCTTGGAATTCTTATTCTGCATTTTAAACCAATAAATTTGTTATTATGGGTGGTTGTGCCGCCATAAATTGTTCTAATCATTCAAGAAATGGATTTAGCATGGCTAAATTCTCTAAAGATGCAGAAAAAAGAAGAAAATGGGTGATCAACATGCGACGAGATTCCGGATCATCTGCTCAAATTTGCCTTATAAGTTCGATTTTATTATTGAAAATTTTTACTGTTACCTTAGAAAATGCCTTTTTCTTGTAAGTTTATCTTTGTTATTTAATTTAAAATACCAAAGTTGTTCGTAGCTTGTTTAGTTTTGTTAAAACGCAAATGTTATGTTAAGAGTGCGTTTTGCATTATCGCCAAAGATACTTGTTGTGTTTGTCAACAAAACCTTGTTCTTTAGCATTAAAAAACTTCTTACTTACTTATGTGTTTAAAAAAGCAATAGACAACATATATGTTAATAAATTTAATTAAGCATCTTGAATATTGTTGTATACCTGTCATGTATTTTAATGTAAAGCTAACATGTAGATGGCAGCACCTGCTAGCCAACCCTGTTCAGTAAAACTTCAATAAAGTACCAGCGGTACGCTCAGTACGCTGTTAGACATCTTGTTGGTCAGTGATGCCAATGTCAGGGGAAAAATAGGGACTTTTTGGCGGAAAATTGGCCTTCAGGGGAAAAGGGAGTTTTTCTTAAAATTGTCCATATTCTAGGGACTTTTTCAGATTTTGCCAGATTGAGGAAATTTTCCCTTCCAGGGGGGGAATTTTTAGGTAAATTTATGTGGAATAGGGAAAAAAAAACATTTCCAGGAATACGTGAATTCTGTTTGTTTATATGACACCTAGATGGATGATCCAATCCAGTGGCAGAAGGTGGGATGTCTGTTCGTAGGGGGCTGGATTTCACATCTGGTTTTACTATAGGTTTGTAGTACGGTGGAAGAAAGGACTCACCGTGGAAAACTCGCGGATAGCTTTGAAGTGACCGAAGAATCATGGAATGGGACTGGGTGTCCATTTGCCCCTGCAACGCCTTTGCTTGCAATTTTCGGGATCCCCCTTGCTCCTTCCTACAGACCCCATGCTTAGTTTTCCAAAGACATGAAACTCAGCCTTAAGAGATAAAGAGCTATGCTAAACATACTTTTCTTTGTCTCTAGTGTGAGAAATTCTGTTGCACGTCAGACGATAAAACTAGTAGATAAAACCAATTCTTTTTTTTACCAATTCAAGTAAAAAATCCTGACCTGGTCGCCTAGAGTTTTTTACCCTGCATCTGATCAAGATCACATAAGCCAAGCCACATAAAACTGATATATTCGAATATTATACACAGTGGCGTACGCAAGCGTTAGGGGGGGGGGGGTTCCCTAGTAGCACAAATATTTCAAAAAAGGTTAAAATTACGCTGGAAACACTTTTTTACGTTAAAAAACGTGTTTTAAACGTCTTTTGGACTAATTGTGCTACTGGGGTTATGGGGTTACAGCCCCCTACTCTTAAAAGAAGAATTAGAATATACACTGAAGTACACTATTCACCACACACGTATGTGGAATCGATTATTAGGTATTGTTATAAGCGTATAATACATATGAACTATAGACGTAGTATCGGGGGGGGGGACAGGAGGGTACGTGTCCCCTGTGCCCCAACTTCAAAATCTTTTAAACAAACATTTGTTTTAAAATTTAAAAGAAACTCCCTATTCTGCTCTTAAATTCAATAAGTTCCCCCCCCCCTCTAAAATCTTTCATGTGTACCTCCAAAATTTCTGTGGGTTTGGGAGCGGTGATAAGCCTTCCGCCTTTCTTAGAAAGCTCTTGTAATTAGGTTTTCTTAAGAATGTAATACATATCAACCATGACCATAGGCGTATATCGGGAGGGGGGGGACAGGAGGGCACGTGTCCCTCCCCCCACCAACTTCGTTTCAAAATCGTTGTAGAATTTATAAACAACGATCTTGTAGGACAAGTCTATAGCCAGAAAATATGCGAATGATAGTATTCAATTTTCCTTGTGAAAGAAAATAAAAGTAAAATGCACTAAAGTTCATTATTACTTCTGAAAAGTTAGATTTTTTGTCTTTTAGTGCGAGAGTTAGGGCAAATCAAATTATCTATATTTTCTTGTTTGGGGAGGGTCAAAAGAGGTGCGCTTCTAACCCCTTCGGTTAAAAATAATGTTAATGAACAAATATATATAATTAATTTGATTATTTTTTTTATAAATTTAAACTTAAGTATAGTACAGTTATTTGTTGCATCTCCTGGATCAGAGCCTTCTTATCGCATGGGCAAATCGAGAATTTTCCCAGGGTCCCCGGCTCAAAAGGAGCCCCAACTCCAAATGTTGTTCTGAAATATTCTTTTTTATATCAAAATTTTATGAAAAATAAAACAAATTTCATAGATGGGGCCCCCTATAGATTCATCAATGCCTGGCCTCCTTTTGGTCATACTCGAGCCCTGCCCTGGATGAAATCTGGCTGGCTTCCTTGGTTAGGGGGCTCGCCCCATTTGCACCCCTTCCCCTAGATAAGTGTCCATGTGCAGGGACGTATCCAGAAAACATTTCGGCGGTGGTCTAAACGGTAAAAAAGGCAGAGTTTTTATCGAAAACACTTTATCATTATCATTTTAGTAACAAAAATCAATATTTCGGGGAGGGGGTATTTAAGGGGGGGCGGCCCCCCCTTAAATACGTCCTTGTCCATGTGATATATGATACCATACACCACAGTTGAGTTTCGTTTTTAATCGAGACCATTTCTGCGATCCTTAATGGAAACTTGGAAAATCGGCCAACAGTTGCATAATTTTTTGAACTAATGTGCCGTTAATTTATATATGCGTATGTGTGTGAATTAACATTTAAGCAAATAATAGTGAAACTGGAATAATATTGCAGTTGTCAACGGAAGTGAAAACAATCTAAAGAGAAAGGAAAAATTCGACACTAAAATAATATATATGTATATTAATATTAAAGTATTACTATATTTTATATTATAATATAACATCTAATATTGTTGATTATATCAATATATAATACCTATTAATGTACAATATAAAATAATAAGTTAGTTATCTATGAGAACACTAGATGGCGACACAATCGTTCATTGGATTTCTTGAAACGGGAAAACAGGGACTTTTGAGGCTCGAAACAGGGGAAACTGGTCCAGAAACATTGGCATCACTGTTGTTGGTGGCTTCTCATGTCGTGTCTGCTAAATATGTATTTTTAATCTAAGTCCATCGCTATCACAGTGTAACTTAATATTACTATATTGTAAACGTCAAACATTACATGGTGTCAGAAACTTACCCTGCGCTCATATTAACTAATTAGCCAATAATTTTTTCGCTTTAAAGAAACTTTGCAGTATGGCACATAATTTGCCCACGTTGTCACCGTTTGATGCCGGCACTAATCCTTCAGAGTCGAGAAGACACTGGAAGGAGGACTTTCAAGATTATCTGGAAGCTTTAAAATATCGCCAGGAGCCCGAAAGCACGAAAACTGCGCTTTTCCGACACGTGTGCGGAGACGAGCTCAAGAGCAGTATAGATCATCTGATCTAAAGCCAGCCGCGGGTAGTACGGAAGTAACGCTAAAGCAAGTTCTTGAAGAGTTCGACAAATATTTTTCGGACTATCAGAACGAGATATGTGCTATTAGATTACAGAATAACACCTACTAATGGCCTTTCTTCTCCAGCAGAGTTGTTGATGGGCAGGTGTTTAAGATCTTTTTTGCTCTCTCACCCTCTTCGCCTCAAGCCAAAATTTCCAATCAGTGAGGCAGTAAAATCTCTAAAAAAGAGACAAGATATGCATAACAAATATGCTAACAGACATGCTGTTCAACATTCACAGCTTCAAAATAATTCGAAGGTGTGGTTTCAGAAAAAGCCAAATGAAACATGGAAGCAAGGAACTATAATTAGGTGTGGTCCTCATCCTCGCTCGTATGTGATTAGAGGAAAGGATGGAGGTGTGTACAGAAGAAATAGATTCCACATCAGACCTGACACTACTTCATCATCAGGTGATAACACTACATGGAGTAGAACTGCAGAAGATCTGCATCCAACTCCAAGTGCTGAAGAAACTTTAGTTCAAGTTTGTCAAAGTGATTCGAGCAATCAAACTTTAAATAGACAAGATCCCATTTTATGAAAATCAAATAGAACTGTAGTGAAACCTGCTAGATACAGAGACAATTAATTGAACACTAAGTTAGGAGTAAAAGTAAGAACTTAAATAGAACTCTAAACTTCTTAAAAGTTAAGTTGAATGACTTCAGAAAAAGTAAGTGATTAAGTAAAAAAAAAAAAAAAAAAACTGAATAGGTTACTAGTGTTCTGTAATTTAAAGAATTTAATTTCCTTAACTTGTTAAATTCTTAAAGCTAAATAGGTAACGAGTACTTTTAATTTAATGAAGTGTAATTTCTCTAATTTGTTATGTTTATAAAATAAAAAAAAAGGCCATGTCATGTATTTTAATGTAAAGCTAACATGTAGATGGCAGCACCTACTAGCCAACCCTGTTCTGTAAAACTCTTGAATAAAGTACCAGCGGTACGCTACGCTCAGTACGCTGTTAGACATCCTGTTGGTAGCTGCTCATGTCGTCTTAGTGTCTGCTAAATATGTAATTTTAATCTAAGTCCAACGCTATCACAATGTAACTTAATATTACTATATTGTAAACGTCAAACATTACAATACCTACAATTATTTTCGAAATCATAATAAAATATTAAAGTTTGTCACTAATTACGTTTACTTTAACGAAATGCCACAGTAGCGGGATTAATATGCCAAAGTAGCGAGAAGTGCGCCAAAGATAGCAACCCCATAGTTTCGGTTTGGGCAACTTTTCGAGACGTAAGCCGGCCGGGGGTTCTAACCAAAACCAAAACTGCTGCTTCTGACGTCACTACGCTTCAACTGGCTTTAGCTTCAACTAATAGGAATTTATTCAGATTTTTCGAGTCGTTTAGAATCGCGAAAGTTCGTAGGATCTTTAGTTTTCATAACTCTGAATACGCAAGGTAATTAAGACGGGTTTGACATGGGCGCCGGCAGCATAGGGCAAGGGGGTGGGCGATGCCCCCCCCTGAATTTTTGTATGCAGTGTTTTCCCTTGCTTTTTTGCTCTTTCCAACATGGTAAGCATACATTGAAGTAGTCTTTACCCCCCCCCCCCCGCCTGGGAAATATTCTGCAGGCGCCCATGTGGTTTTCCAGGCGCTTTTGAGTTTGTAAGCGTCAATAAATAATAAAGGATATAAACACTCAAAACGTTGATTACGGATAATTACTAATTTAGTTAATTAGCTAAAATTTTTATTTTTATTATTTTATTTGTTTAAATATTGATTTAATAAATTTGCACACATATGGACAAACTAAAAAGTAATTGTATACTAACGCAATTCCTAAATATAAACAAAAAATTCTAATTGTAATTAGCTTAATTAATTTTAGAAGTTTTTGAGGGTCTTATGCAGCGATCTTAAATATCATATTTTTGAAAATGTCAAAAATATCCGATATTTTGATGTACTGTAAAATCACCTATTTTCGCGAAAATGAAGATGTCGGTAATTTCGCGAGCTGAAAATTTCACGAATTTTATATAAATAGAATCGAAATTTGAACCGAAAATGTTTCGCGAGGCTTTAATTTTCGCAAATACGACGGGTTCGCGGAAGTCGCGAAAATTAAAGCCTCGCGAAAATAAGGGATTTTACAGTACATAAAATATATTCAGTACTAAGTTACTATTGATAAATATTTTCGGACATGATATTAAAATTATGAAACAAATATATTCCATTGTATGTTTGTACGTAATATATAATTTATTGTAATTTTTTAACAACAATTTTTACCGGACACCGAAAAGAATTCCAATACATTATACTCTACAATTGATCATTCTTTAAAGAATGTTTTAGACATATTAATCTACTTCAAACAAAACAAAATTTATAAATGTTATTTAGGATCACAAAGTGATGATTTTGATCGAAAATGGTATCTGCAGTGATTATGGCTTTTTTAGAGGAGCAGCCAAAAGAATTTCAATACATTACTGTCTCTTTCAATCACTTCTAGATTACTTTAACAGTTTTTTTTTAAATTTTATTTCTTTTATTTAGGAGAAAATAAAATTACATGTTATGCCGCAAAACGTGCAAAAATCTAAAATCTGCACAGGTCTGCTCCCAATTTGCAGATTTTGAGTTTTCTACTGTATATTGTTCGTATTTCTTCATGCTAATTTCAGATCATCTATTATTAACCGTTTTGTGAAATATTTATTTGTGTGATTACGGCAACGCTACCCTAGGGTGATCTGTCAAGGATGGAGGATGCCTTGGTAGGCGGACTTTCTAAGGGTAAATTAAAATAATAAAAAACTTTGTAAAATATCACCATAAAGATTACTTTCTAAGGGGTTCTAACGCGTGTTCACGTTACATCTGGAGAAAACCTACCTAAAGTCCAGACCGTTAGATCTAAGGCTACTATAGGGGTTATAGTTAGATCGACAGCCGCGCGATGGGACCCGAACCCGTGACCTTCGCACTTCGGCCGTCTACCATTTTCAGTGATATACCAACTGTGCCATGAAATAATAAAAATATGTCAAATACTATTACATGGAAAAACATTTGAATTATTATTTTAATTGAATGTTCTACCTACCCGGTACTGAAGGGGTAGCTCGGACTTACAGTACGCCGCTGTATGTGAGCATAAGTTCGAGAATATTAGGGCTCCGGTACTTCTTTTGCTAGAAATTAAGCCCTGAGTGTAGTGCTAATAAAGCAGTAAGTATGAAATATCTATAGATGCGGCTTTAATAACATTTTTGATACCAGTTTTAAAAGGAAAACGACGCCTTAGCTGGGAAATTACAACTACAGAAATTCCCAACCTTAAAGACCGAGTGGAAACACTTTCCATATTTCTGTCAAGTTGTGCGTTTTTGAAAAACGCACAACTTGACAGAAAATTAATTATTCGCAATTCGAATTTCAATTATTTGCAAATCTAAAATAGGAAATTTCTCTCTTACTCGAATACTTTTTTTGTAGGATTGAAAAACCTTTCATTTTTAATACAACTTTGCTCTGAGCGGCTACAGGCTGGGCAAGTATATTTGAATAACATATTCAATTTTTAAAAGAGCAACTTTAAAAAATCACAGATCAAAGTACAGCATGTACTAATTTAAGCGGGAGGATGGCGGCCTGGGCACCCCCCAAAATTTTGAATTTTTGTTTATTGGTTGTCAATAAATAGAGCGTTTTTGGGAGAGATTCTAGCTTTTTCCCCCTGTCGGGCAAATCCCCCCTCCCCCCCCCCCCCCCCCCACGCACACACCTGAAATTTTTTCTTGCTACGTCCCGGAACCAATCTCAAAATATTTTAAACAAATTTTCATTCATATTATTTTTACTTTGTGATTTCCTGCAAAGATAGGAAATTTAACTTACATTTTAATAATTGTTTTAGGGACAAGTGAGCAAAAAAAAGGAGTCCTTTTTAATAAATTTTTTTTAGTAGTGCAAAGGATTTTATTTATTTGGTCCAAATTGTAACTCTAATAAATAATGGATGAATACGAAGGCTTCTAATATTATAAACACATTATAACCATAGAGTATATTATCTTCATTGCAAAAAAGAATGTTTACCAATGTAATGGTAGTGCGTGGCGCTGTGTACATCCTACATTTTAGAAGAAACCTACTTCTCAAAACTTGAAGATGGGAAATTGAGAATTGAGACTGCTCAGCTGGTTAGCATCCGGGTACTCGGCACCTTCCGACATTTCTATTTTTGCATCATTAAACTGTCGTGTGCGTATTTTGTTATTTGTTATGAAATGGTGCGCGTCTTCGTGTAATTTTGACTTGCTGTATAGTGTATATAATTTTCTGTACTGTAAATAAAATGCTACGTCATTTCCCTTTTATGTTATTGTAATGAGTTTCTAAGCCAACCTCTCATTAGACATTTCCGAGCGAAAGATGGCCATGGTTCGACAACTGACAGAGGGTGAGCTGATGAATGGAAGTACTCCCGAAGGTACATTTAAATTTCTGACTTATTTGTGAAGATAAACATTAAAATTCATTGTTTTGGCGTGAAATATTTCAAAATTTTACTTGAAACGCGCCATAGCTGTATTAGTTTACTAAATGTTCGAATTGTTTTTTGTTTATGATGGCTGGTTGAAGGGCATCCACGAATTAATTTTTTTGAGAGGTAACTGTAAATTACTAAAGGTAGGGGTAAAAAAAATTTAAAATTTAGTATGGACTGTTTGATCCCCAAAAATTGCATTCTTAGTTCATTCTCATTTCAAAATAAAAGCTTTTATACAATAACATTTCTCAAGTTTGTTCAACGAAGTACTAGACTTATAATAAATATTTTCTTAAGCATTTTAAATTGCGCATTGAAACTTATTTTTTATGTATGTTAAAAAATCTTTTTATAAATATATATATTTTAATTTGTTATTGAACTTAACATATTTCTTGTTTACTAATAACAAATTAGTTTTGTCAAATCTAATGAAAGATATTTTAGTTTGTTTGATAATTAATGATATGGTTGAATTTATGTTGGACTATGTAGGGTACATTTACCTGCTGATGATTTCTGTGGATAGCTGTTTGTATTATGAAATTATGCGAGTATGTTGTTAGGGTGAATTTACTGTTATACAAATTTTACTCCCAAGAAAATTTAACTCTTAAGTATTTAAAGTTTTCTAATACATATTGCAAGAATATTATTGTCTGTTTGTCTTGATTAAATTTGTATTTGTAAAATATAAAATGAATTCAGTTTATCTGCTTGTTAATAAAACACAAAAAGGAAAAATAAAATGATTAATTCTCTAATTTGAGCTCCTAGCTTTGTTTTTAAAACTTTATGCATAAGTTGTCTTTTTATTGAACACTAGAGGTATATATTCCTGATGGTACGTATTTAGGTCATGGTTTTCATTGCAAAAGTTAAAATAACTTTCTGAAATTCTTTCCTTTTCAAGATTTTTGTTTTTATGAGATTTTTGTTTATGTTGTTGTAATGAAACAAAAAGTGATTAGGAAAAAGAAAGATTTTAATTACAGAAATCAAATATTTTACAGTCTTTGCGCTATTTATACTTGTCAGTTCAAATGTCTCTTTATTTCATAATTGCCTAATGTTTTAAAATTATTCAAAACTTGAAAGGTTTTTCAGCATTCTTACTATGCTGACTGCTTTAAATTTGTTTCACCCGATTTGAATATTTATGATGATTCTGAGAAATGTATCGGTGAAGTCTAGTTGTTTTGTAACTGTTGTGGGTGTTTGTACACAGTGTCATGCACAAGGAAGATTATTTTCTCACCTGATGGGGGGAAAAAACTCCAGGCATTTTTAACTTTACATCCATAACCCCCTCCCCAAACATGAAAGAAGTCTATATACCACTGCTTTGCATACATCTATGTTTTCTCATGCAGTAAGTTGACTATCCTTGGCTGATTTGCAATCTTTTTGGTGCTGTTCAGTTGCTACCTTGCTAACAAAAAATCAGTTTCTTTGATTTATACAGTCATAGATGTAAATGGAATTCCAGGGATCTGTCTTAACTTTTCAGACAGGATTCTGTGTTTGTGAAATTGTGAAAAATGTACTCCTGAATGAATGTACCTAAATGAATTCCTCTGCCACCCAGAAAATTATTTAAAAAATACAGTAAAAAACAAGGGAAGAAAATCAACTTATGTCTGAATAATGATATAAAAATACAGAGGAATGATACAATGTACAAAATTATGAGATTACAACTTATTTAAACATGTGTTGAGTAATAGTTTAAGATTTTGGATGCTGTAAGTATAGGTTTAAAAAAAATACTGATTAGCACAGTTTTGCTGCTCTAGAAATTCAAAATAGTTCTTTTTCAGAGCCAAACCTTCATTAAATGTTATTTTAACAATCTTTTGATCATTCTCACTTGTTACTGTGACAGTCATCTGAAGTTAATCAATGCTACCACCAGACCTCACAAATTTTAAAACCTTTTTTTTTTTTTTCTCTCCCCCAAGTGGGAATTGCTTATTTAATTTTACCTTCAATGTTATACAGTGCAATTATCTGAGGTTTCAGTTGGTAGGGCAGATTTCATTGTCTACATTGAACAGACAGTGCAGATTTTAGAGCCTTGCGGATTTTGGGTCTTCTATGGCGACTTCTTCTTTGGCGACTGCCAAACCCAGTGACTATGACTAACCATTTTGCAAAATGAAATCATTTTAAGAGACAAACTGATATTGCATGTAATTTATGCTGACAAAAACATAAAAAAATCAAACTTACTGGGAAACAACACAAACATCTTCAACTAGTTTTCTTACCCCCCCCCCCCCCCCAAAAAAAAAAAGCAACTTCAGCAAATTCAGGAGCATGCTCTACAGTTAATCTAAAATAG
This sequence comes from Cheiracanthium punctorium, assembly GCA_038373885.1. Taxonomy (NCBI): domain Eukaryota; kingdom Metazoa; phylum Arthropoda; class Arachnida; order Araneae; family Cheiracanthiidae; genus Cheiracanthium; species Cheiracanthium punctorium. The sequence continues at coordinate 199,236 of JAWZYV010012686.1, read as the reverse complement.
GCAAATAGTGGTCTGTTTTTAATCCAAAAAAAACTTAGCTATGCAGCTAGGTTGCCAAATCCATCGAATATAAAACCAGCATGATTAAAATTAGCACTTAAAAAACACAAACTTTAATTTCACTACAAAGACTACTCAAAAACCTTAAACAACTCAATACGATTTCATTTAATGAAAGCACTAATTTTATTTTTCTCATTTCATTTGCTTACTTCACATTCCAAAAATGCATATTACATTGTCTTCAGTATCTGTGCAACTCTCTTTGACTTCACTGTTGCCCTATTCCTCTTCACTTTCATCTCCATCAGCTTAACATAGTTCTAACATAATTCATAGGGATTGACAGATACCACATTTTCACCAATACCGATACTTTCCCTATAAATTCATTTTTAGAACTAGCAGATACCAATACTTTACAGTTATTGTATCGATCGATACCGATACTTTACATGATTTAATGACATTGAAATCTACATCTGTGGGCAGATTTGCAAAGAGCGTGCAGTTCTCATTAAAATGAATAACACCATGATGAGCCCATAGATAAAAAATTTGAACCCAGTAGAAAACGTCAAAAAGAAAAAGCAGTGAATACATTGAAGTGAGTGTGCACTATCGCATGTGTAATAATATTCTATATGCTACTTGTAAAATTAATCTTAATCCAAGAAATGAAACGATTACAAAAAATGTCTCAAATAAATTACTTTTATAAAGTCGGGACAGATCAGAGAGAAAATTTAAGCAATGTAAAATAACTAATTTTAATTTTTATTATAAGTAAGTTTTGTGTTTGAAATCAAATTTTCTAAAAATTTCAAATCATTGACAAATCTTTATTAGTTTTGGAAAAAATAATTGCCTGCTGCCCCCCCCCCCCAAAAAAAAAGTGAATAAATAAATAAGAGTGGTTAATAAATAAATAAGAGTAAAGACTCCAGCCGAGAGTCTGTGATATCTTGCCCGTCCTGCAGTGACATAGTTAGGAATTTTTCATGCAGGGGTTACGACTACTGCAACTCACATACATGTATGCATATGTGTGATAAGGGAGTGAAGAATAGACATTGTGTGGTAAAAAATTCCTCATGGCGGGAGAGGTTTGTCGCACTCTATCCCCCCCCCCTTGGCTACACCACTGCCATCCTCAGTGTTCATCCTAGGCGTTTTTCGAAGGGCGCTGTGCCCTGCCTGCCCTTTAAAGCAAAAAATCCCGCCCTACTTGCCCTTTAAAAAAAAATCACCGCCTTTTTGCCACCCAAAAACAGCGCCCTGCCTGCCGCTCTTCTAGCCCTGATTTCATTCATGGCGCCATCCTCTCCCCTCTGCTTACATTTATTGCGTTGCGGCATCTCTTTCCTCTTTGTTGACATTAGTTAGCACCTTCACAGATTCTAGTGTTTAGTCTAGATTGATTTGCAGGGCACAGCGCCCGGCGGTGTTTTTATCGTCTTTTTAGTGCCCAGCTGTCCAATTTCTTTTCTTTCTGCCCCCCTCCTTTTAAATTTTTATTATGCTTAGTCAACAATCACTTTTTTTTTCCTTACATACCATTTGTGGCCCATCACGAAAATACGTTAAATAAAACGGCCCCTTCTCAGAAATACGATTGAGTACAATAACCCTATCATAAAAATAGGTTCGAATTAAAGCGGCCCTTTCACAGAAACAGTCTATGAAATCGGATCTTTCCCACAAGTGTAATTTATTAAAATGCCTTTTTCAAATATTCTATTCTTTCAGATCGAAATACTGTTAATGCCTTTTTCATTGTCTGTTTTCATTTGTGCAAGCGAGTAACCCGAAAAGGCCCCTAGTGTGTTTTGTTTTTGCTGACTCAAGTGAGAAGCCCGATCGCAGGGCAGAACTACGTCTACGTGGGCATTTCAGTTGGGAGTTGGGGGAAGAAAATACGGTTGGGAAATTCAAAATTTTATAAAGTTATCTAAATATTTCTGATTCCATCTGTCAATCCTCAAATATCAGTTGCTGCATTTGATAAATATGTAGTTGTGAGTTATCAAACAATCATTATTCCAGTGTTCGTCGCCAGCTGTTGTTCTTCTCTATGTTTTTAATAGTTTTGCACACTAATAAGTTTATTTTTTATTTCCTCCCCTAAATGATTTCTTCTTTTTAATCGGCTTTCTTACTACATATTATTCTTAATGTATAACAGTTATTTACTAATCATATATTATTACAGATGATACAGAAAGTATGCCTTAGCAAAACGATGTTTTGCGATTCGAAAATTCTGCGGGATTTGTTTGTTTGTTATGGCAAGCCTAGACAAGGGATATCTCCTGGGGGGGGGGGGGGGGGCTTGGTTGGATGACTTTTTAAGGAGTTCTAACTTGTATTGACTTTACATCTGGATGAAACCGACCAAAACTCCAGACCGACAGTCACGCGGCCGGGGCCCGAACGTGGGAACTTCAACACTTCAGCCGTCAACTATGTTCAGTGACTTTATCCACTCAAATTGGTCTGAAAATCGAGCGATTTGCGAATACAGCAATTGAAACACATTATGCTTTTGCCAAATTAAGAGCATAATAATGATCTTTTGCTATTGCAGTGTAGCGCCAGGGTTTTTGGCTCTGGTGCAGTCCTTCAGTTTGCCGCCCCATTCTTTTTTAAGTTTCAGCATTCTGCCCCCCATTTCGGCCTTTTAGTTCTCCACCATATTATTTTTAGGTGTCCTGCCGGCCACCATCTTTGTTTTTACCTTGCCGCTCCGGCGGACCCCCCCCCCCCTTTATTACACAACAGTTTTAATTGTACTAAAGTGGAGTAACTGCAGAATTTAGTAAATCAGACTATTGACAAGATTTGGTATTCTAACTATTCACATTATGTATCTTCAGATTTTTAAAAAGTTCTCAACATTTTAATGAATGAAGCAAAATAAATAAATAAAAGCAATAGAAAGCTAGTTCTGGGAAAGAATGTCTTAAGAAAACAAATTGTCTTAAGTTATTCATAAAACTGTCATCAATTTAAGCTTATTTTCAGTTTTTAAAAACTAAAAAATAAAAAAATTCGAAATGATTCTGGAAGTCTTTTTAACATGTAATTTGTTTGAGTACTTTTGACAACAGGATGTTAATTATTTTTATTATTTTAAGCTGATTAAAAACATTTGATAGTCAAAATATTTAATACTTTTTTTTTATTTTAAAAGTATTAAAGCAAGGTTGAAGAACGAAAATTTAGTGTTTTTAAAGAGAACTTTTTAAGTATGCTACAAAAAATTAAAAATAAAGCTATGAAAAATAAATTATTTAAAATATAAACTTTATTTCACACATTTGGACAATTCTGCGAGTTAAAAAAATATTTATTTTATACCTGCTAAAAAACTTACATGTAGTAATTATTTTTATTTATTTTAAAGAATAGTGCTTTTAAAAAAACTTATATTCACTTTTTATGAATGAGTAAACATTAAATTAGAAGTGAAAGAGAAGAACAAATATATATTTCAGTAATTTGATTTCATATGGTGTACATTCCAACCATTGGATGCAATACAAAATTTGCATGAATGTCATTTATTCTAGCAATCTTCTGTGTTCAGAATTCAATTTTCCCAATTTCTATAGTTATCAATAGATGGATGAGTTAAATTGTTTGATCCAATTTTAAATGTCTAATAGTAATAATAGTAACTTCGAAAATCTTTACTTGGTACTCATTCAATAATTATTGTGAACAAAAGAATTTAAATTCTGCTTTATATTATTAAATTTTATTATTTTTATTATATGCTGAACACATCTATCCCAATCCACTTACACTGACAGTCCTTTTCTGTTTAAAAGTTTGTACCAATATAGGTAAAACATCCTATATGAATGTGATCCAGTAATTGTGGTCCAGTAGTGATAGTGTGATAAAATTGAACATAAATTAGCAGTCCCTCTGCCTTTCCCTACTGCCTAACAAATCATGTTTGGCTAAAAATTTCTGAAACCTTCTTCAGTAAATGTACTATTCTTATAAATAATAAACATGTAATTTATGTAATTTTGGGGGAAAAAAAATTAAGCAGAAAATTCAAAATTACTTTTATTAAAACTTCTTTTTTTTTTTTTTTTTTTTAAATCAAAAACTTCTAGTTATCTACAGATTTAATTCACATATTTGTCATGCTTAGAGCAAAATATTATCAACAAATCCTTTTTCCTATTTCGCTTACACTTACTTCTACAGGATATTTTCCCCAAAAGATCAGGGGGGAAAAAACTAAGACAAATTGGAAAAAATCTAACTATGCATTGTAGTCAGAACACATATTACAACTCTACATGTTAAAGTTTCGGGGATCAGATAGTTTCAAACCAGTGTCTATATATGTTAGCTACCTGTACATTCTCGTGGAACCCCAAAGTGCCTTTTTAAAGAACAGGGTGCCCTTTTTGAAATTTCCCCCCTGTCGACCCTTTTTTCTAGAGTCAACACTATTCTAATCACCTCCTCTTGTAAGTTAACCATTTTTTTTATGCCTATATAGCTATACATGAAAACTTTTAAGTGCAAATTTTATATGTAGACTCCTCACCCCCCCCCCCCTCAAAAAAAAAAAAAAAACTTTAGATACGATAAATGCAGATTTAATATGAAAAAGCATTGTATTGTTGGCTGACCTTTTTCTAAAAAAGTAAATGGCAATATTTGCTTAGTATATACAGGCACGTATCCAGAAAACAGTTTGTAGGGGGGGGGGGTCCTGGACCCCCCTAATTACGTTCTTGAGTATATATATATATATACACAGTTGAACGCCAGAAATCCGCCGACCTAAAATCCACAAACGTCCGAAATCCGCACACCTTCTCTGATATAAATAATGAAATTCGCAGTATTCCACCAATGTAGAAATTTTTGAAGAGTTTCTTGAATCCAGATAAATATGATTCTGATGATGATCTAAAACTTGGGTAATAATAATAAAATCCATTTGATAAAAGTTTAAAGTTAAGAAAAGAATACCCTAAATTTTTACAACAGCTAAGTTCTATAACAAAACAAAAATTAATCATAATTCTGTTTAAATATTCTGATGAAAATATGCAGTTTAAACAGTTATTGTTTAAACTGCATATTTAAACAGTTATACAATTTGCAAAATTAAATAAATAAAAGAAAGAAAGAAACAAAGTAGAAAAAAAATATTTTAAAACAAATCACCATAGAACATGTTTTCAAAATTGGAGAAAGGAAATTTTGAAACCATTTGCTTTGCTAATCTTCATGTTATTTCTTTTTCTCCTATGCTTTTGTATTTAAAGTGAAAATATAAATGAAATACTCTTGACTGTGTTTTTATTTCATTATAATTGTATTCTCCTTTTCTTAAGTCAGTGGCGGCTTTTCAGGTGAAGTAGGTGAAGTGCCTCTTCACCAAGTATTGTAAGTAACAAAAAATTGTGTAACGTAAGCAAGCCATAATCCTTTTTCAAATTTAGTCTGTAAGAATACACTTACATTTCTGATGAAAGCCCAATTGCCATAAGACTATGTGCTAAATCATGCTCTTACTATCAGTGAAGCCAAACTCTCTTCCCACCCCTCCCCTTGCCGCGCGCATAGAAATAATACACCGCGCGGCCAAAGAAAGCTTCAATGACTTGTGTCACGATTGGTCCATTGTTAGAGTCACGTGGTACGCTGGTTCTGACGGGGTGAGTTGTGAAGTGCTAAGGAAAAATTATCTCTTCTACTGCACTTATTGGGGGGTTGCCATGGTAACCCCAAATGCTTCATTCAGTTTTACAGCTTTACTTTCTATCAGGTGAAGAGATCCCTCAGAAAACGGTCTGTCTCTTCAAGTGAGAGAAAACCCAGCGTAGTGCATCTCCAAGCACAAATTTGTGTAGGAAAATGAAACCACGTGATTTGTTTGAGATTTTTACTGCTGTCTTTTGAAAATTTTAGAGTTTCTTCTTGTGTTAATTTTAATGATAATAATAGTTAGTTTCTTTTCTGTTTATTCACCTTCATTATGTTTCCTGTAAATGATGTAGTCTGTAATGTATTACAAACACCGTTTAGTCGGTGGAATGATGACGATAAAAGAGATGTTCTTTCTTGTGGTCGTGGTTTGAAGGGGGCTCAAAAATGACTACAAAACGGATAAAAATTCAAAATTTTGTTTTTAAATGATCTTCTAAGTTATTGTAAAGATTTTTAATTAAGAGAAGTGGAAAGCTAATTTTAAGGCATTTTAGAAGTCTTGATACTCCATGTAGCAACATTTCTAAATTAGTTCAGTATGCGATGTCTATACTTGGGATATTTGTTACAGTTGAGACAAAATTTTCTATTATCAGGAACATTTGGTCGGTAGAAAGGGGTAAACTTTCAATATGTAATGTTAAAAATCGTCTAAAGGTCAAAATTAATTCTGAACTTCCATGTTGGGATTTTTATGATATCATCAAAACGAACAAAGAATTCCCGAAAAAAGCCCCATGTCTCATGAAAAATATATGACTAAATAATTGTGAAAAATATATGACTAAATAAGTTTATTGTTTCAGTAGTAAGGAAATGTTTTTAGTTTACTTTTTACAGTAATTTTAAAAATACTGTAAAATCTCATTACAATTAAGTAAAGTATTGCGAAGATAATGAATAATATATTTTTATCTAAGGTAAATTTCAAATTAATTAAAAAATATTTTTTTTCAAATAAAATCATTAGAATAATTAAATTAATTAAATATCCCTTTAACAAAGAAAATCATTAAAAACTTTACTTAATCCAAACAAAAAGGGGATAGGAGGCCCGAAATGAGACTGAGCTTCCCCTCACTTCAAAGGTAAAAAGGGCCCTGGGTCGACCAGTGGAGGCATTAGGAATGAATGCATAGCTGAAAGATTAAAAATTTCTTTCCGCAGAAAGGCCTGTGCCACCGCCTAATTACCATGTTTAATGGACATGGGCACCTGCTCCATAGGCCAAGGGGGGCTATAGCCCCCCCCCTGGATTTTTGTATGCCTTGTGTTTTCCCTTGCTTTTTTGCTCTTTTCAACATGGTAACTATACGTTAAAGTAGTCTTTGCCCCCCCTGGGAAATATTCTGCCGACGCCCATATTAATGGCTGCATCAGGTGTTTTTCATAATATTTTGGTATCAAGCTCTTCACCTATTTTTTTTATCACGGGCCGCCACTGTCTTAAGTCTTAAATGTAATAGGATTTATCTTTTATGGCCTGAAATCTGCAAAAACCTAAAATCCGCACAAGCCTTGGTCCCAAGCTGTGCAGATTTCTGGCTCTCTACTGTATGTATATATATATATTCATATAGTGCCTCTTTATATTCTGACATGCCCTTGAAAGCCTAAATTGCCCTTTTTTAATGACTAGCACCCTGCCCCTTTTTCATCCTAGGATGATCTCTGCCATCCTACTGTTATGCCACTGTCCATACTATACCAGTGGAAATATAAGTTATTTTCTTGCCATTCTTCCAAAGTTGCCATATGTACGTTTTCAGGATAATGTGGAAAGCAGCAATGTAGTTTTAAGGGGAAAAGTTTGAGGATGGCCACTTATAACTTGGTAGTTAGTTCAATGAAATTATTTCTAAAACAATAAATTAATTAAATCATTAGTTTTTTATAGTTTATTACTTGATTAATATTAATTATGGTTTTGCATTTTAATAAGATTGCCTTTATCTAAATTACCATATTGTTTTTCTCTGTACATTATTCAGTATTTACAATGAGAGTTTTGTGTTATGGAAAATCTACATGATGGGGGTGCCTTAGGCGGTGAATTTTTAAAAAGCATTTACCATCAGACCGTGCAACCACTCAAAAAAGTGTTTGAGTAATAGCCATATTTCCTACTTTCAATTTATGAATAACTAATTAGTTTTTGTAAAAAATACAAGTTTAAAAGAAATTATAGAACTAATTGTTGTGTTACATGATTCATTTTTGCAGGGAACTAAATTTTAATTATGAAACTGGCATGGGACTTACATTCAAGTAATGTGATCCCGAAAAATTTCGGGGGCAAAATTTCAACGAAAAAACTGATTTTGACTGCCTCTAAATTTACTTTAAAGAATTTTTTTGATGCATCTCATTGTAAGTTAGCATGGACCACCATATGAACGTGTCTGCAACTCATTCTGACCAGCGGTGAGTCTATTGCAGCCAGTTTTTCCATGCTGTCTGTACGTACGTGTGCATGTGTATATGTATGTATGTAACTCGTATATCTCAAAAACTATTGGTCATAGAATGTTGAAATTTTGTATTTAGGATTGTTCTATGATCTAGTTGTGCACCTCCCCTTTTGGTCTCAATTGAATGGGTAGTTTATGTACAGGATCGCCCAAAAGATTCTAAATACATTACGCTCTATGGGCCAAAATTCATTAAACTCTCATATCTCAAAAACTATTAGGCGTAGAATGTTGAAACTTTATATTAGGATTGTTGTAACATCTAGTTGTGCACCTCCCTTTCGGTTCCATTTGACTGCATAGTTTATCTTCAGGGCTGCCAAAAAGATTCTAAATACATTACGCTCTATGGGCCGAAATTCATTAAAGCGTATTTTAGAGGTATTGGGCTATTTTAAACGACTCAGAAGTGATATATGCTGTTAAGAGTTACAAAATGAATTTCTCCATTGAAAGAAGTGTCTTTATCATTTATAGTTCTGCTACAGGAACACTCAAAAGATTTCCAATACAATATGGTCAATGGCAATTTTAGAGGCATTCATCCATTTCAAACACAATACTGTCCTACCATATAAGTTAGGTAATGGTCACGTGCCTCCCTCAAGAACTACGCCAAAAGTCGCCAAGCTTGGCGACTTTTGGTGTACGTGTGTATGTATTTAACTCACAAATCTCAAAGACTATTAGTCATAGAATGTTGAAATTTCATATATAAGATTGTTGTAACATCTAGTTGTGCATCTCAATTTTTGGTTCCAATCTACTGGAGAGCTTATTTACAGGACCACCAAAAAGAAATTCAATACTTTAATGTCTATGGACATCTTCAATATAATAAAACATTATTTGGTCAATGCCTAAAAATCTCTCCGTCTGTCATCGAACTGGGTGGGTTTTGCCAAAATATCGCCAAATTTGGCGATAGTCATTTGGTCCATGGCCAAAATATCACCATTTGTCATCGTTCTTGGCGAGTTTTGGCAAAATATCTCCAAATTTGGCGATAGTCTGTTATTGTTTGGTCCATGCCCAAAATCTCGCCATTTGTTTTCAACCTTAGTGAGTTTTGCCGAAATATCACCAAATTTGGTGCCAAAAATTATTTTGTATTTTATATAACTCTAAAACTTTAACCCGTAGAATTTTGAACTTTTGTATTTAGAACTATTGTAATATCTGTTTTCAATATCTTTTTTGACTGCAATCGACTGGGTTATTTATTTAAATGGTCAGCCAATCCTTAAATACATTAAGGGTATGGATGCATTCAATTCATTGAAAGTCTTTGGTCAATTACTACTTTGGCTATCCACAAAATCTCGCAAATTATCTCAAGCTTGTCGGCTTTTGGAGAATTATCGCCAAATAAAGTGTCAGAAGAAAATCTTTCAAATTGAACTCAGCTTGGCAATACCGAAATATTTGGCTAGAAATTGCTAAACCTTACTATTACTGATATTTTATCTCTTTCAAACAAAATAAGTTTAGATGAAGGCACAGAAAATATTTTTGATTTAATAAACGTGTAAGGAAGTCATGTGTTGTCCACATCAGATTTTTTGAAAGGGTGTGAGTGAGTCTTAATTCTAGTATTGGTTTAATTTCTGACACAAGATCACAATATGAAAATTTTGAAGGGCCGATTTAAAATAAATTATTTAAATTAGGGGTCACTCGTAAATATCAATATCGATTTCCCATAATTTTAAAGGCCCCTTAAATATCAAACCATGTCAAGGACAGTGTGCCTAATCAGTGCTGATATCATACCCAAGCTGAATCAGATGTCCTTGCATCAGTTTTTTAAATAAAAATTTTAATCCAGTTTTAAGCAAAAATTTAAAGCCAATTCAAAAGCCATAAACCTACCTCTCCATAAGAGTTATGTATATATATGAATGACCCCTTTTTTGAATCCAGACAGAGAAAATAAACGTTTATAAAACTGAAGTAAAATTATAGCCTACTTCTCGACTTATGCTTTTTGAATTCACTACGGATCGCATATTTACTGTTAGGCTCCAAATAGAAATATTTTAAGAGAATAGACAACTGCCCTGTTCCACTGTCATCTAACGTTTCCTCATCCATATTTTTCACACTTGATGATGGTACATCCATATTAGTGATGGTTAGAAAAAAACAAACAGTTTGAAAACAGTCGCGCAAACAAATACACCAATGAAATGAACCTGTAATCTCATCACCAGAATATTCTTGAGTGGTATTGCACCTGCGTGGTTTTTCTTCTGAAAAGCTAAGTATCGGTTGAAAAGTATTGATGAAAATGGATGAATGTATCAGGAACTGATACTTTCCAGATACTTTCGAAATATGAAAGAACCGATACCTAAAAAAATAGGAAGTATCGGCACCAATACTATCGGTCGATCCCTAATAACTCACTATTTCCCCTCCCTCACTGACATCAACACCCCCATCACTAATATGTTTTCTTTTATTTAATTTCACATTCAATCCACATTTGCTATCAACATACACACTTGCTATGAAACCAACTTTCATAAACCAGTCAATAACACTTCACTCTTAACTTCATAAAAAGAAAAAATTTCAAACTCCAAACAAAAATTGATTGAATTCCCCGAGACAGCTAACTGTGTAATGTTATAACCTTGCATGATGGTGAGTCATTCTTTGCTAGCCATTAATCGCCCAATGTTTCTACCAAAGAAACCAACAGCTAGGAAAATAATTAAATACTAGCTGCTTACCCGTTCTCCACATGGTAGGAAAATAACATTTTCCTTACTCATATAATTCAAATTAAACCCAGTGATGCGGAATCTAAAAAAGTGAAAAATTATTTAAATCGCGATGAAACATTCATGTCATGAGTGCAAATCTGAGATGACTGCAACATAATGGCACAAAAACTATTTCATTGTCACTGGCCATCAAAAAAGAAGCAACTTCTCTTGGATGACCTTGCCCAGCCTTTTTCTCGATGGATCCGGTATTGTGGAACTGTTTCTATAAGTTGCACACGGTACTAGGCAATTGAACTCTCTACAAATCTGGAGACTATCCTGCTTCTAGTCTTCACACATGGGATCTAGGTCAAGGGGTGGGGGTATCGTCCGTGGGGTCTTTCTAAGGGGTCCTAACCCGTATTTACTCTACGTTTTGGAGGCAACCAGCCATATATGTTTCCTAACATATGCATATTGCGAATACAGTTCTATTTTCCGAATGGAATACAGGAAAACTCCGAACGATTAGGTCATCGGAAGCGACTTGTTTTGAACAAAAAACCTCTAGTCTCCCAGTTCAGAGTGCTATGGACTCGGCCACTGGCCAGACTAAGTCGGCTAGGGGGATATTATAAGCACATGAGAGCTTTGTTGTACACATGATTGCAATGTGAGTCTTCGTATGCGATAAATCCTCAGGTGATTTATTTTTTATCTTCATTTCATATTACTGACTTTTCATACTCTTGTGATCTTTGGGTCTTTGTCATGCGCATAATCAATTATAATTTCCCATTAAATTAGAGTTAAATAGTTCTCCTTCTCGCCACTTCTACACCAAAGACGTCAATCTGCATTTCCCTCGTTTCAAGAAAAATGCTTACAAAGGTTCATTGCTTCAGTTATACTGATTAATCAATTTTCTTGCAAACTAATCGGAATTAAGATATGAGGCTTTGACATGGTATACAGGCTTTCTTAAAGACCTTGAAAATTAATGTAGTTAAAAATAACCAAAGTTACAGGTTTGCGTTATTGACGTGGACATTGTGGTAATGTTCTAATTGTGTCATATCCAATGTGTTTTCAGTTTTCGAGTCAAGAGCTGTAGAAATGAGTGTTTTCACTTAATTGTTAAATTTAACAGCTTGAGTGGCAAAAACGGATTCCATAACTACGGAAACTGGAGCAATATTAAAAATAGAACATGAAATGAAATTTATTTATGCTGCTAGAACTGTCATATTGGTGTAATTAACGCCGATAGTCAATGGCAAATAGCCAAAATGAATCCTAAATTTAACTTCACAGTAAATTCAATAATTTATAGGCAATACCAGCTATATTTACCAGGCTTAAAAACATTCTCGTTCATCTCCGAAAACTTTCGTACATATACAGAATTCTTATTTTACTATACCCTGTTTGGCAGGATTAATAAAAAATTATCTATCCACCCACTCGTAACATTGGCTCATCTCAATCGTGCCATAGAATTAGTACAAATGTAAAAAACACACGCTATTAAACACGGAGTTACACTACATTTGAATATTTATTGCCAACTTTTCTAAGAAAGGTACTAAAGAAGGAATCCGCATATGCCATTTTGTGAGATTTTTTTTTTTTTTCCCCAAGAGAATCATTCTAAGCACTGATTTAACAGCAATCAAAATGGGAAATACTTATTTGTGTATGGTTCGATTGCCAAAAACTAATGCAGGCATCTAATTGAAAAGTAGCAAAGCAGTATTTTAAGTTATCAACTATAACGTGTTTTATTTATTCCAATTTACCGAATGCGAGAATTTAATTTCTTTTGAAATTACCGTATAATGCGCACCCTTAAATTTCGACCTTATTTTTTGTATAAAAAGTGCACTTTTCATACAAAAAATAAGGTCGAAATTTAAGGGTGCGCATTATACGCCGGTTATAAAAATGATAAATTTAAAAATAAGGAAAAGATGAGCATTAAAAAAATGAGATTTCTACATGTACCTGAATGTTGTTTATTTAAAAGAAATGACATACCTTATGAACTTAAATTTTCATTATCGGACAGCATAATCATTCATTTTCCGTTAATATTTTCAGGCACATGATCAAATTCAGTTTCATCTTCACTAGCACTGTTACTCTGATCCATAAATAAATAGTTATCATGCATTCCATCTAGATTGTTCGATATAGTACATTTTTTAAATGACTTTTTAATTATATCGGGTTTAATTTCATTCCATGCTTGTATTATCTGCTCACACACTATTTCTAGACTGGCATGACGCATTTCACCTCCTTCCATAAATGTTTTATCTCCTTCCAACATCCATGTATTCCAAAATCGTTTTAAAATTCCTTATAATGGTTTATTAACACACACATCTAAAGGTTGAACTAATGGCGTTAATCCGCCTGGATAACTGCCATGTCTGTGTTGCACTCTTTCATTAATTTCTTTGTATTATCCGTTAAATGCAATCTGAACATATCCCAAACTAAGACTTTCTGGATTCCATAGGGCAAGTCTGTGATTGCAAAGTAAAGGGTGCGCGTTATACGGAGGATATACATAAAAATTAAAAAATGAAGTTTAAAATTATAGGTGCACGTTATATGCCGGTGCGCGTTATACTCCGGCATTTACGGTAGGTGGCATTCACCCAAGTTAAATCAATTTACTTAATTTGTGGAAAATTCCGAAGATCGACCGCTTAAAATCACTTTAATAATTGCACTATTTCTGCATGGAAAATTAAAGTTTAACGCCGTATTCTAATAAAACCTACACTTGTTTTTAAAAATACTATTTCGGTGCGCTCGCAGTAAATTGCGCCAAGCCTAAAACTGTGCATATCGGTAGAACCTACTACTTTCTCAAATTCGCCATTTTTTGCTAAACTAAAAAAATATGCATATTAGTCTCAGAAATCTCAAAGTCCTTACTCTTTTACGTATAAAAAAATATTGCATTTCTCCTCTGATTTTCCTCACAGACGATATTTTAATTAATAAATAACCTAAACAGAAAAAAAGATACTTCTTTTGTTTTTAATTCAAGAGTCTAAATCATTTAATAAATTTGCCAAACATGGCAACCTCGATGCTTCTTTCTCACTACAGGGGTTACAATTGCGGACTTGCGGAGAGCAAAAATTAGCATTTTTGACAGGTTTTTTATCTATCTCCTAAACTAATTTGAATTTCAAAATTTAAATTAGCGGAAGACCTTCCTCGGAATTTTCCGAATCCCTGAACACCTCGATAAAAACTCAACTCCCAGCCGTTTCGGAGGAGATGATGCTACACACAGACAGACGTGCACAGATTTTAATAGTATAGAAAATCAAACATGTATTTACTTATCTATATAATACTCTTATGCAGATAAGAATATATATGAAGGTTGATTCTATGATCAAGGAACGAACTTCGGGGTGGGTGATTATTCAGCCGAATTAGAATCGCATAGCAATGTGTGGTCACAAATAGAGATGTAACGAATAGTGATTTGGCCGAATAGCCGAATACCGAATATTCGGCCAATAGCTCAGGCCGAATACTGAATATTCGGCACCTAGTTTAGGCCGAATATTAAATTTTTTAAAATTTCATTTTAATTGTAAATAAAATGTCGCTTTTCAAAAAATTTGTAATTAAATACTGAATAAAGACTAATTAAAATCTATACTATTAAAATCTGTGCGCGTCTGTCTATAACATCATCTCCTCCGAAACTGCTGGGAGTTGAATTTCGATCGAGGTGTCCCCGGATTCGAAAAATTACGAGGAAGGTCTTCCGCTGAATTAAATTTCGAAATTCGAATTAGTTTAGGAGATATTAATTGATTAAAAAAAAACCCGTCAAAATCGCCAATTTTTGCTCTCCGCAATTCAGCGATTGTAACCCCTGTAGTCAAAAAAGGGAGAAATAAGCATCGAGGTTGCCATGTTTGGCGAATTTATTAAATGATTTACACTCTTGCATTAAAAATAAAGGAATAATAATTTTTTTCTGTTTCGAATATTTGCTAGGTTATTTTTTAATTAAAATATCGTCTGCGTGGGAAATCAGACCAGGGATTCAATATTTTTCATATGCAAAAGAAAAAGGATTTGTAAATTTCAGAGACTAAAGTGTATAACTTTATAATTTGGCGGCAAATAAAATGGCTTAAATGCCGATTTTGAGAAAATAGTTTGCAGCGGTTTGCACAGTTTTAGGGCTTGGCGCAATTTACTGAGAGCGTAAAGAAATTTTAATTTTCTGTTCAGAAATAATACACTTATTAAGGCGATTTTAAATTATCTACAGAATTTTTATCAAGTTAAATAAATTGATTTAAGTTAGGGAAACCCCGCCAAATTTCAGAAAATTAAATTTTTTCATTTGTATTGCTAATTCTATGCCCCGATTGATATGAGTTGGTGTTACGAGTGTATGAATAGATAATATTTTTTAATCCCGCCAAACAAGGTGTAATAAAATAGGAAGTCTTTATAAATACGAATGCTGTTTGAGATGAATGAGAATATTTTTTAAACCCAGTATGACTAGCTGATAATGCCTTTAAATTATTGCATTTATTGTCAATTTTAATGTGTAATAATTCATTTTGGCTATTTGCCATTGACTGCCGACGTTAATTACGCCAATATGGCAGTTCTTGCAAAGTAAACATAAAAAAATCATTTCATATTCTATTTTCAACACTGCTACAGTTTCCGTAGCAATGGAATCCATTGTTGCCACTTAAGTTGTTAAATTTAATAATTAAGTGAAACCACTCATTTCTACAGCTCCTAAGACCCAAAAAAGTGAAAACGCATTAAATATGAAACAAATAGAATTTTAACTTATTTGTGCATTTAAAGAAAATCGAAGTTTTTTCAGGCAATTCAGCATATCTTTCATTTTATTCCCTTCCCGGGGGTGACGTCATTTTCACGTCATTGTCTTCTGTTTTGCTGTCAGATTATCCGGAGAAGCACATTACACACTAACGTATGTGCTGCTTCGGCGGGCATAAGGAAGCGCTTTTGTCGGGTGCGTATTTGCCTAACCCCTCTGCAGAGGCGTAGCCAAGGGGGGGTTAGGGGGTCATAACCCACCCCCATGAGGAATTTTTTGCCATACAAAATGTTTCTTCACTACATTGTCACACCCACATATACATATATATGAGTTGTAGTAGTCGTAACCCCCCCCCCCCCCACATGAAAAATTTCTGGCTATGCCCCTGTCCCTCTGTGTGTATAAATTGAAGCAATGGAACTTTGTAGGCGTTTTTTTTTTAAACTAGAAAAGGGCAGATTAACGTTGTTAACGTGGAAGAAGCGATATGGAAAACTATTTAATTGGTAGTCGTAATGCGAAATGATAATCGATTATTCACATGCGCAAAGCACCAAAATTTCGAAAGTATGAAAAGTCAGGAATATGAAATGAAAATCCAAAATAAACCACCAGAGACTATAGGATAAGCATCGTGTACGAGAATGATATTGCAATCATGTACATAACAAAGGCGCTTGCAAGGAATACAAAATATAATATGAAATTAATTGCTCTTTCTTCCCATGGCGTTTGTGGAACCTTTCCGAATAACGGGATTCGATGTGCTTAGAATATTTCATATAAATTCCTTATATGTTAAAGTTCTATTTATTTTTTCATATATGTTCCAGTTACTCCAGTTACAAGACCAAGAGCTCTAGAAACGATTTCAGATTTTGTTTAATATTGAATTTGACACTCTGCAATTAATCTATGTTAAAAATAAATTATTTTATTTAGTGTGAATTGGCAGTGAGATCAACGTTAGTTTTATGTAACAAGTGTGCTACTGTATTAAGAGTTCAGTAAGGGTAATAAGCTTTTCCGCTTAAGTTACGTCACAAATGTTTTCATTTACGAAAGCGGGATGCATTTTTGGTTTCTGAACGTACAATGTGCATCGATTGTTTCGTGTTTTTTAAATTTAGGTAAAATTTAATAAAGTCATCTGCAACATAACTGTGCTAATGCATTGTCACGCTTTACGAAGTGCAAGATAAGATAAAATAGTATTCAACATCATGTAATGTTATTCATATGGTATGTATGAATGCTATAAATTAAACCTAAAAAAGAGAATTATATGATGTAAAAATAAGGCATTTTTCGAAAGAGAAAAGTTTCGTCTGCATACCGTAAAGTTCTTACTTTTCTGATCGACAATGACGTAGTTTTCGTGTCATCATGTTGCAATCGTTTCAAATTTCCACTCATGGAGTCAGCTTTTTGTCAGAATTCCAGCAATTTTTCACTATTAGAGATTCCTATCACTGGGTTTAATTCGAATTATATGTGTGTAAGGAAAATATTCGTCTCCTACCGTGCGGAGAATGGGTACGCAGCTAGTTCGTTCTATATTATTTGTAGGTACTTAAAAATACACAACAATATATTATCTGTGAACCTAAAAAATCTTGGTCATGAAAAAATATCTTTTACAAAGTTAAACACTAATAGCAGCATAATTATATTTTGAGATATTCATATTTTAATAAATATGCTATGGTAAATGTGATTAATCTGCTGATTATATGTCATGCTTTGGGTTTTACAGCCTCTGGGCAAACATATGTAACAGCTTTTCAAAATTATTTGTAATTGAGGATCTGAAAAGATTCCTCCTACCCCCCCCCCCCTTAAAGAAGGTGGAAAACGAAGTCAAGTAGTGTCACAAAGTAGAAAAGTTTGCATTTCTGTAATATTAAATACATTGGATTGTTTCATTCAGCTTAAAATTCAATGACTTATAATATGAAATTAACATATTGAAGTAACTAAGGAATATTATTTGTAAATGCATTTAAAAATACACCTTTGTTCTGAAATTATTCAGCTAATATTTAACAATATTCAGCCACAACTATTCGGCTGATATCTGTTCAGTATTCAGCTTACCGAATATTTGGCCAACCGAATATTCGGCAAAACAGTCGAATAGTGGCCGAATATTCGTTACATCCCTAGTCACAAATAGTCTTATTAATAATCATTTTAGAATAAGCTTCATAGAAACATTAAATCACTTCCAAAAAGATTTCATAGCTAGGGTTCTTTCAATTTGTCAATATTTATCTCAATAATACATTTTTTTAACTGATAATGTACTAATAGTATGCATGGAGACTGAGGCATAGTTGGGAGGTTGGGGAGGGATATTGTGAGATATTTCTCAAATGCCCCCTGAAAATTATGTATGTTAAGTAGTAAAAATTACTCATACTAAGCCTTAAGTTGTGCAGAAATTTTGTTTATTTACCCAAGACTTATTTCATAATCCCCTTCTTCCCCTATTTTCCTGGCTATGCCCATGCATGGAGAAAGTTAAAGAAACATGCTCTAGGTCATGGTGCGGCAGATTTAAATTTTGCCTGTGGGTGGTTTTGTTCATGAACCTTAATGCAGGCTTACATGAGTGTTCTAAATTTAAAATTCATACTGAAAATGTGATATTTCCTTCTGTTTTATCGTACCTCAAAATTAAATTCTTGTTCTTTCATCAGTATCGAAGAATTGTTGCAAAACCATCTGAAAATCCTTTGCTAGTGTTCTTTTTTCTAACTATCAACAAACTAGGTTGTAAAGATATTTGAAATTACATTTTGTTTTCCACAGAACTAAGTAAAACATAAATTACTCAACTCAGCTTTTGAAATATCTTTCAGTAAAATTTCTGTAACTTGAGTTTTCTTATTTAAATATGTGATATGTTTGTAAAATTCTATTAACAGTAATTCAAAAATGGGAGGGGGGGGGGAGGACCTGCTATATACAAAAACATATCAAAAACTGAAATAAAAAGTTAATACTATGAATGGCACTTATCTACCAGAAAAATCCAGCATTTAATCATGAAAATATCTTGAAAGTCACATATTTCAGACAGATATTTTGACAGGTATGGACTTTATTAACTTCAATATGCATGGGACTTTTTGTTAATGGTCTCAAACTGTTTAGTGGATAATGCAAAACATTTTTTTCTGTACTCCCCCTCTCTAAAGTTTTATTTAGTATTAAAGTTATTACACAAGTGATTTAAGCAGATATGTGAATTTGGGCAAAATAATGAGCGTTGTGTGTGCATTTGCTTCTATTATTGATCATTGTGATAATTCCATCTATTGTCTTGTTACAGATGATAGCCGCTCATCTGATCATTTGGAATACAACAGTCATTCTGCATCACATAGTTCATCTGGCAGTAAAAGAAATTCACCAGTGTACATGCCTTCTCTTCAATACACAAAGGTATTTCACCAAATTTTGTGATGTTCACAAAACTTTTTGTTAAAATTTTGATGTTCCTGATGATTTTAATAGAAAATTACTTTCAGAGGATTGAATATTGAAAATCTTTCTGTAATGTTAGCTTAATCATTAAAAAAAATATTGACTGATTTGTGTGAAGTCGTTTCTTTTAGAACTTAGTAGTGAATTTATAATTGTACTTACAGCATGGCCCAATGTTGCCCATGCAATGGAGGAGAGATGGCTGTTAACCTTATATATTGATTGTAAAGGGAAGGAATGGGAATCCTCCCACTGCAATGTTATAAAAAAAGACATGGGACTTCCCACTGCAAGGATAAAAAGAAATGAACCTCTTCCCGAACCTCTCATACAGAATCTGTGTGTGTATGTGGGGGGGGGGGGGAGGATTAGTGTGGTCACCTTCTAATCCTTTCTCTTTCAGTCTCTCCCCCACTCCCCCAATTAACTCTCGCCTGATGTCAGGAGAAAATTCTTTTCAGCTATGATCTTTCTGGGATAGATTTTTTGCTTCATCCTTTCAGAGAAAAAAAAAAAAAAAAAAACTAATATTTCTGCCTGGTTGAAAATTTAAGTAGCTGAAATAAATGTTTTATCAATGATAAAAAGATGAAAAATTTTTGCCTGTTAGATTTTTTGATAGTGTTTCAAATCGCAAAAATTTACCTGAAAAGTGATCTTTTAAAATTTCTTAAAAATCTACAAATTTAAGTATGATTTTTAGACAAAGCTTATTTGAAAAACAATATAGTTTCTGATGATATAAGAAATTTAGTTTTCAGTATGTGCAAAACATAAAATAACTAAAAACAATCCCCCCACCCCCAACAAGCTTTTTTTTTTTTTGTTCTATTTAGTCAGTTTGCCAAATTTGGTCCAGATCCAACGAACAGGCAAATAAACAAGAAAGCTATTTTATATGTTTAGACCAGCTGAAGGCCCTGTTCTTCACAGGAATGAATGGATTTTTTTAAAATATTACGGTTTGTTGGAATTACTATCTATCATAATAAATAGATATAGCGAAATGGATATCTCATAAATATTATCTGTGTTCAATAATCATGCATATAGAATTTCATGGCGATTGTTCAAACGGTGAAGATGATTTGGCACAGCGCAATCTGTCAGTTATTGCAAAATGGATAGCATCAAAATATTCTCATGTTCAAATATCTATGTGCACAAGTTTTCATAGCAAACAGTTTAACAGTCAAGATTCACTGCTGTGCCATCTAGTAGCGGAATTAAAGTAATATGCTACAGTGCAATCAAAGGGCGAGATATAACAAAATGGATAACGCGAAAATATTCTCAGTGTTCAAATATGTATGTATACCAATTTTCAGAGGTCAGTGTTACGATCAAGAAGTTGATTGCTGCAGTGCTATCTAGTGTCGAGTTAAAGTAATAATGTGCTGTAGTGCCATCTAATGGTGAGCTTACAGCCAAATGAATACTAAAAATATTTTCTCACTCAAATGTGTAAGTATACCAATTCTTAAAGTTAATCGGTCAAACAGTTTTGAAGTTGGTGCACTGCATCGGCATCTAGCTGCAAGTCATAGCAAAATGGATGGCATAAAAGTATTCTCCGTGCTGTGTGTACGAATTTTCATTGAAATCAGTTGAACGGTATTTTCATAGCAAGCAGTTGAACGCTACAAAAGGCAAGTTGTAGTAAAATGGATGTGGTGAAAATATTCTTAGTGTTCAAACATCTATGTGTACAAATTTCCATGGCAATCAGTTAGTTGAATCGTCCTGAAGTTAAAGTGGTATCTGGTGGCAAGTTATAGCAAAATGGATAATGTTAAAATATCCTCTGTTCAAATATCTATGTGTATCAGTTTTCATAGTGATCAGTTGAACAGTCTTTATATGCTGTAGTGCCATCTAGCGGCGAGTTAAAGAATTTGATACGTTGCAGCTCCATCTAGTGGAGAGTTTGAGTAATGATGTGCTACAGCACAATGAAGTGGCGAGTTATAACAAAATGGATAACACGAAAATATTCTCAGTGTTCAAGAATATCAAATGTCCGGTCAAGAAGTTGGTGTGCTGCATTGCCACCTAATTGCGAGTTAAAGTAATAGTGCGCTGCAGTGCCATCTAGTAGTGAATAACAGCTAAATGTGTTAATATAAAATTTCATTACTTACGCATTATCCTGGCGGTCCCTCGAGATGAAAGATTTTTTGCCAAGAGAAATGCTGGGCATATGAAATTAATCATGGTTTTGAATAAGATTGGCAACAGTTTGGCAGGAATGAACCGCCGGGATAATATGTAAGTATCAAAATTTCTTATGGCAATTGGTCGAACGGTACAGAATTTGATGCACTGCATTGCTATCTTGCGTCAAGTTATAGCAAAACGGATAGTGTAAAAATATTCCCCATGTTCAAATATCCATTGTACCAAGTTTCATCAAAATCGCTTGAACGAAATAGAATTCAACCTTCTGCAGTACCATCTAGCAGCAAGTTATAGTAAAATCAGATTGTGTGACAATATTCTCTGTGTTCACATATCCACAAATACCAATTTTCATCAAAATCAGTAGAACGGTATTTTCATAGCAAACGGTCGAACGAGAATAGAATAAGATGCTCTGCAGCGCCATCTAGCGGCAAGTTATAGCAAAAGGGATAGTGTAAAAATATTTTCCATGATCATATATCCATACATACCAATTTTCGTCAAAATAGGTTAAACCAGGATGGCGACAGATCAGGGAAATCATGGCAAAATCAGGGTACTTTATCCATCTGGAAAAATCATAGAAGTATCAGGGAATTTCATAAAAATATCCAAAAATCTGGGGAACTTTTTGTTTCCATTTAGTGAAAGACATTGTTTTTAGTTGTAGATCAGCATCTGACTTGTGGATCATTCAATATTCAACTAATGCAGATACTTTACAAATTCAAGATTTAAGTGATGTAGGCACTATGAGTCCAAAACCACAGGTATTCGGACTCATACCAAGATATGTATCATACGATTCATATAGACATGTGAATTAATAAGGCATCTTGAATGCAAGTACGATGCACTCACTCATTTTGGGTCAAAACTTCTGTATTAGGGCGATTCAGTAGTGGTCGATTGCTGATTGCCTTTTCTGCCAACATGGTGGACTTTCTTGGCAGAGTGACCAGTGATGTAAAATACCCGGGTATTTATTTTCAAGGGTAAATACCTGGGTATTTATTTTTGAATTAACACTATTGTTTAAAAAAAGCTTGTATTTGTGGATAAGGATATCCTCACACACACACATTATATATATATATAAGTAAACAAAAAGAAAAATGAGAAACTTAGGAATCCTTTACAACTTTTTAATTTCATAAAACTTCAAAAAATATAATTATGAAAAGAAGCTATACATGTTGAATAAAATACTTGATTAAATATAGTCTATAAATATAACTGTTGGAATAAAATTGTAAATAGGAATAATAAAAAGGAGTAGTGTATTTGACAATTTGAAAAAAAGGAGAGAAATTCAACTGTACTAAATATATACAGACAGTAAAATATGATAAAAACATATAAAACATTATTTAATACGGCGGATTAATCAGTTAAAGTTTTTTATTTGGGAATACCTTATTCCCCCGTAAACGATATGTATTTCGGTTACCCACATAACCATCATCAGTCGTTTCTGGATCTCACACTAATGGCGGCTTCCTCTTCTATCTCTTCTCTCTTCTTCTGGAATTTTCGATGAATGACATCATCTCATGATCGGTCGATTGTATGAAGCGCATCGTTGATGCTGCCATCTGTCGTTGTTATTTCCAAGCTCTCACGAATGTAGGCATATATACTATTTTTAAAGTTGGCTATTTTTTTAATATTTTTAAAATCAATGGTAATGGGCTCTTTCAAAGCAAAACGGGCCAGAGCGGTACTTTGTTTCTGGAGGTTAATGTCTTGAAAATATTCGTTTTTTCGCTCTTTAATTTTCCTCTTTGTAACGCCGATACAGACAGTACATACATCGGCGTTACAAAGAGGAAAATTAAAGAGCGAAAAAAACATTTTCAAGACATTAACCTCCAGAAACAAAGTACCGCTCTGGCCCGTTTTGCTTTGAAAGAGCCCATTACCATTGATTTTAAAAATATTAAAAAAATAGCCAACTTTAAAAATAGTATATATGCCTACATTCGTGAGAGCTTGGAAATAGTGACGACAGATGGCAGCATCAACGATGCGCTTCATACAATCGACCAATCATGGGATGACGTCATTCATCGAAAATTCCAGAAGAAGAGAGAAGAGATAGAAGAGGAAGCCGCCATTAGTGTGAGATCCAGAAACGACTGATGATGGTTATGTGTGTAACCGAAATATAAATCGTTTACGGGGGAATAAGGTATTCCCAAATAAAAAACTTTAACTAAGTAAAATATGAATTACAAATCTGAATCTCAGGAAACCGAAAATCAAATTTGTAATTCTGAAAAATTTGTTAAACGGAAATTTTATTAAAAAAAATTGGTATTAATGATTTTTTAGAAATATTTTGTTCATCAATCTGAAATATTCATAAAAGTTTAAATTTACCGCAAAAAATGTTTTTAAACCTATTACTTATAACTACTAGTTTTGTAACTATTTGCATGTAATTTTTATTTTAGTGATCATTAAATCAATCACATAAGATGCATATAATCCCCTCTCCCCTTCAATAACAAACCATAATAAACTATCACCAGTTTAAAAAATAATAAACATAAAATAAGCTCTGGGATATAATAGTTAACTTAAAATAAGCTATGAGGTATATTAATCAATGTAACACATTAAAAATATTGCCAAAGCTGTCACTTGCACAAAACAATTTAAGGAGTACCATAAAACATCCTTCATAATTAAAGTTAGTGAAAAAAATGCTGTATAACTGATAAAGTAGTTTATGCCAAATAATCAAACGCTTAATAATTAAAAAAAAAACTGCAAAAATACTCATAATGAAGTCAAATTAAAATTAAAAACTTTGTATTAAAAAAAAGGAACAATAATAGAAATCAAATTGGTATTAATCATAAATTTTAAGAACAGTTATTCCATTCTAAGTTGAAAATACCCAGTTTTTGGGTATTTATCCAGGCCTTGGGTAAATACCCAAAAAATATTTACCTACCCGGTGGGTATTTACCCACCCCACATCACTGATAGTGACCCTTGTATCCTTATTCCACTCTGAAGTTCTCTGCTGTCACAATAATTTTGATTCTCACCAGATGTGCGACGATCAGAGAAAAACCAGGGAACTTTATTTCTAAAGTTCTGTAGCCACCCTGTAAAACAGTATTTTCATAGCAAGCAGTCGAATAGAATTCGACATTCTGCAGTGCCACCTAGTGGCATCTGATATTTTAGTAGTTATTCTTCTATTCGGGGTGGGGATGAATCCAACAAATCAGTCCAGCTGTTCTTGAGTTATAAATGGTGTAACTAACCCGACTTCCTTTTATTTATACAGATTACCTTCCCTCGTTATATTCATTTGTTGGATGACAAGAAAAATGCCCAATATATCTAGAGAAGAGTGGGGTGGGTTATATGGTAAAAATTTTACTTATATGAACTCATGCACTTACCATACAATAGAATTACTAGTATATGTTGAGTAATAAAATAAGAATCAGTTAAGTTATAAAGACAAATAAGTTTAATTTCCTATTTAAATTTATGACATGAAAACAATGTATATTCACTTTTCATTTTTTCCTGAAAGAAGTTCAGAAAAGGAAAATGAGGGGAAAAAGTGCGATGCATCCAAATGTAGAATATAACAAGGGCATATAGTACTGCTAAATATTTATGCATGGTAATTTCTTTATCCCTCTTTTCAAGTATGTTAAACCAAGTAATGCTATTTATGGTTAAAATATTTAAAAAATCACCCCCTTTTTTTAAGGTTTTAATATATACCTAGGTTTTAACCCTTTGCACTCAAGCAAATCAGCAATTCAAAATGAGTTAATCGATCCTGCATATTTCGTGAAATTTTTACAGCTTGCTTAAAATAATTTCAGACATGAATTAATGCTTTTAAACTTATATATTTTAACATTTCATATATCTTCAAAGAACAACATTTGTTAAACTTTGATATCTGTTTTTGCTTAGTAGGATATCGAACACATCTTCGATTGAAAGTATTTCTTTATCACATTCCATGCTTATTGGTATGCCACCAAATTAAAAAAATCTGGAGTGACTCCACTGGACTTTCCGAACACTTACAATTAAGATCATTACTAAGCATTTAATAAACGCTAGCACACTTTCAAGAATTTCCTCCCATATGCCATAATGTAAAAGAAATCTTTGTCGTAGTCCCGTAGAAAAACTATAAGTCCTATATACACCAAAATCAATACCGGTCTTGCGACAGAGGTTTGTAACATACATACCCAATTTGAGCTCGATGGAATGCCCCGTTTAGGAGCTACCGTGTTCACTCATTCACACACACACATACATCTTCTAAAAATAGCATAAATGAATTCAGAAGACCTCAAAATGTGTAAATCCACCAAAATCTCGAAGTCGAAAATTTTCATGATTACAATACTTTCCTTACATGATGCATGTTCGGAAAGGTAATAATGCTTCCTAGTTAAGATTCTGAACTGTTCTTTAATAATACTCTTAGCTTCGATTAAAATCCATATAAAAGAAGGATCTATTGTTTATTTTGATTACTGGAAGAGTTATTGCACCACTGAAATGGAAGAAAAGGGTCTGCAGTATTTGAAAATAAATCAAAAGTATTATTTTGCTGATCAAGTTACTAGTGTAAACACACAGGAAATTGAGTGATTTTGGGGCAGTGCCAAATGGAGAAATAAAAAATATGGGGGGGGTATCTACTGTCCATCGGCATCTTGAGTCGTACCTCATCAAATTTATGTTGGAGTTGATCTATTTGAGCAAATTCTCAATGATATTTCCATATTTTAGAACAATCGCTTCAATAAGCATAAAAATTTCTTCTTAGTATATTGATACTTTTACATATTGTATATATTTTTTATGTATTAATTAAAGCTTTTGTTTTTGTTTTGGGAAACAGCAATGATTTCGTAGTCCTTTAACGATGTCCCCCCCCCCCCCCAAAAAAAAGGGGTCAGGATTTGTGTTTCTAATTAAAAAAGCATTTTTTCTTACCAGAAATGCTCTAAAATTTAAATCTTTTCTTGAAAATCCCAATTCAAAGACTTTATTGGCGGTGTAAAACAATTTTAATTTCTCTAGAACGGATTATAATTTTTGTAGTATTTATATAAATAATAAGGTAGAAACTAAGAAAGTAAAACAATTTCTAACTCTCTTGATTGTGCAAGCGCAGACAAGAAGTATTGCTCATAAAAAAATTTTTTTAGGGAAATATTTGTGTGGGAAGTTTTATAAAAAATGGTTAGATATAAACAAAAGTATTTGAATTGTATGACATTGATTTTTGTTTTTGGAGATGTTAATTGTTTCACCTTAAAGTAATTTTAAGGGTATGTTTTTTTGTATACTTAATTTTTCATGTTATCAGTATACTCCTTAAATGAAGTGTTTGAAATGTACTAATAATAGTTTTGTTACAGGAGGATTTGATGAAGTATGCTAATCTTCCTTCAGCCCAAAATCGACCTGCTTGTTTGGACCCTGCATATAACAAGTAAGACTTGTTTAAATAAAGTTTAAATAATATTTTTGTCATTTTGTAAATTTCAAGTTTTTTTGTGTGTGTGTTCATCAAATATTAAATCTTTGAGTTAAATTAGCAGAGCAAGCCACTTCAAGGGTCAATAGGAAAATGCTATTCACCATGCTGAATAGTGCCGTCCTTCTCTCTCTTGGCACCCTCTTCTTTTGATTTTGACACCCACATCAGCACAGTTCCTCAAAGATTATCTTAACATCTGACTATGACTCAAAGTGCCAATTTTAACCCGTATTGAAGGTTTGAATCATTAAATGCAAGAACACATGCGAAGTATACTGTGATCATTTGTAAACATGGTCGAGTACAATGATTTGTATGACTTTCAAAATTACGATTACCTCGTGATTCTACTAATTTAAATTTTTCAATGCTCTGAGAGAGACAATTGAGTGGTTTGGATTTAATAGATGATGTAGATTTTCAGAGCCAGCATCTTTAAGTAAACCATGGAAACACTGACTTAATATTAGAAAATAAATTTCATCATTCACTCTGAAAAATAATCTTACTATTACTCACAGGTTTTACATTTGCATCATGAATTTCAATGAACTTATGATAGGTCTGAATCTTGCTTCAGGTTAGTCGGCTAACCATTCACTTATGCCACAAAAGCCATTTTTGGTTGGTGGGACTTGTGGTTTGTTGGTCTTGTGGATACTTTCCTGGAAGCTAGTAGTTTGTGGATTTGAATCTCATTGGGGAGGGAGGACACTTTTGCCTTACAATTTGTTTAATATTGTGAAACATATTAGTACATATTTATTACAATGTTTTAGCTCTCTAATTAAAATTTTTCTGTTGAAAATTAGTGAATTTTTAACTGTGTAACAAACTTAAAAGGTTAACTGATACTTAAGCTTTTGTATGTATTGCTCTAAATCTTTCAATAATTGTTGAAATAAGAAAGGCCTGTTTTCACATCTGTAGGTGAAATATTAATAATCATTGTATAAATGCAAGTATTAAACTACAACTTTTAAATTAAGCTAATTTTAGAAAGTGTAAAAAGCTTTAAATTTTTTTCTTGATAATGAAGAACCTCACAGTAGTGAGGTTACACATGTTAATTTATCTTCTGAGTAATTTTCCTTGTTTTTGTATAAAGTGCTCAATTTGTTAGTTATTCGGCAACTTGAATTACAATTTGAAATCTCATGGATCAGTAAATGTGTTTTGAAAAAAAATAGTTAGAAATAATAAGGTGTTTGAAAAATATGCCCCTCTTTGTGATTTAATAAATATAAATTGCAAAACCCATAAAGGATATTGTGTTGTTACAACTTATTTCCAATATTCCGTTACAAGCAACAGCATGGAACTAACTAAAAATACAGAAGAAAAAAAAGAAATTAAAAGGCAGTTTCTGTATATTACAATGCATGTATAGGAGGGCTGTGGCTATAGATGTGGGCTGGGTAAACAACCCTGTGGATAGGGTATTTTATAAATGGACACTTACTCAGTTATTTTCCTCTGAACTTTTTGAATAAATATCTAAAGTACTTAAAATATTGAGTTACAGTGTAATCTTGATATCTTGAATAAATGTGCATCCCCTTACAAACTTAACCCCCTTTTATTTCATCACATTATCTTGATTTTCTCCCCCAGTGTCCCTTTGACTTTGAGATATCCTGTTTTTAATATATTTTTACATGAGTGGCCACCAAACTACCAATTTTGAATTTCTTGGTACTCTCCATCATTTTGGGTCAGAATATATGTATCCGTCAGACAAATTTTTGTGAATTCTTTGGTATTTATAGCATGAGTTAACCTTCCACATAAATTAGGAAATAAGCAGAATTCAGCAATTTAAAATTCAAATGTATTTGAATTCAGAAATCACAACTTAACCGTTTTCCTTAGATATACAATATTAACAGGACTGTCAACCTTGGAGGAACAATTTCAAAAGCATTTAGCTTAAAGTAATTTGAATTACTAATTTTATCTATTTTTCTTTTTTTAAACTGTTTGCTGCAGGTATCAAAACTTAAGCCAGTTAAGAGAACCGAGGTAGGAAATGTGAAAGGGAAAAAACTTTTTGGAAAATAATTTTAATACATCGAGAGCAATTGGCAGCTTAATTATAATTAAATAAATATCGTTAAAGAAACAGTGATGTATTTATTGAAAATAAAATTATCAGGTGGGAAAAATGTGAAATGCTGGAAAACAATGCTAGATTTTAAAGTCGGAAGTATATGTAAGTACCACAAAGAGAGAACTACTGAAAAAGACTAAAGACAACTAAAAATTTATACATGCATTTCAAGGGGTACAGAAGATCCTCTTTTACAAATTGCAGTTTAGCAATTTGTAAAAGAGGAGTTGCAGTATGTAAGCTGAGCTGAACACATGCTGCATATGTAATTTACAGTATGTGTTCAGCTCAGGTTTTGTACTAAATTCCTTGATGCTTCCTCAATCAGGAGCTTCCTAACCCAGCTGAAGCATACAAATATATTCTTTTTAAGTAATAATTTTCATTTTTATGAACTGTATAAATAAGAATACTTCATAGACAATGCAGAAATACCTGTATTGTGAACTGATACTAAGTATATTTTTCAAGGAGCAGCTAACTTAGACTTGGGCACATCCTTGTTTGCCTTGTAGAAATCAGTGCGTACACATAACCATAATTTGTCTTGATTATAGTTCTGAGAATAGAATAAGTATGTTTAATTTATACCTATAAACTTGCAACTTAACTACAACAGCCACATTCGAAAGATTTTGTTTCGCTGGAAACATCCCCTTTTATATCAATGTTTCGTGCAGACAAAGTAATTTTATTTGGGGGAAAAAAAAAAAAAAAAAAAAAAAAACTGCATAGTCTGGAAAAACTATTTCAAATGAATTGGAATCTCAATTTTCCCTTCAAAGCCTGATAACCATGATTTCAGTATGACATAATTGTCCCTTGGGACAGCTAATTTTGTCACACAAATATTAACTTTCTCTGTTCTTGGAAATAAAATCGAGCAGAAAATAGCGAAAAATCGCTTAAAAATTAGGGAACAGGCAAATTTTCAGATTTTTAAAGTAATGCAGATTGTATTTTTATACATAATTATTAAAAATTTCAGGCGAATCGTACAAACGATTGTGATGTTATTGTGCTTTTTGTGATTAACTTTTTAATCTTTTTAGGGTAATGGGGTTAAAAAGTTTTATCTTGGAGTGGTTACCTGGAATTGTTAGAGGATCTGAATCAAGGATCAGCATAACCATGTAGTAGGATAAATTTTTAAATTGCAGCCAAATTAAAGCACTAACATACTGAGTATTATTTACACAGCCCCAATCACAACTAAAAGTAGATCAGAGAATCATATTATTCACATGTTGGAAAAACAATAACATAGTTTTGCGATAAATTTTCTAAAATTACTCAAAACCTGATTAAATTTTTTTAAATTTCAAAAAGTATATTTAAAACAATACTGACATTTTTAACAGTTTTCAATTAAATTAATAAATACTATTATTTATGAATTGTGGATATTTACCACAAAATTATAAAAACCCGGGTATTTTACATCTATAGTTATGGCGCAGTGTTGAGCAAAGGATTCAGATTTTAATCCTGGCCGGTCAAAGACAGGAAATTTCTGTCTATAAAAATGCATATGCATATCTCCATACTACTGTGGCACAAATTCCCAAAGAGTGACCTTTTTTTTTTTTTTTTTTTCATTTGCTGAATGCTCTTTTCAAATAATAATTTATTTTAACATTTTGTATTATTTACAAAAATTTTATGGTACTTTTCTGTGGCTAAAAAATTATTGTGTATTAATTTTTTATTCTCATTAAATTTGCAGCCCAACTGGAAAATGGGACCCTGAAAGATGGTTTATGAATCACCGAAGTGATCGTCTTTCATCTGGTGATGATGTTCGTTCAAAGCGTGAAAGGCAAGATGATGGAATTGTTAGTCATAAGCGTAAGTCTTCTGATCCCAAAGAGCGTATTAAGGAAGAAAAAGATGATATTGTCCTGAGTCCTCAAAGGAGAAGTTTTGGTACTGGTTGCCATGTAATTCAACAGTCATCATTGGCTAGGAGGCCAGGCAGTCCTACTGATGGCAGGGACTCTGAAAAGTAAGGCTTTTATTTTATGAATTTTGGATATTCGCCGGGTTTTATGAATTTAGGATATTCACCGGATGGATTGGCCAGCCAGATCTCCAGACCTTAACCCTATAGAGCATGCCTGGGGTGCTCTGGGGAGGGCAATTGCAGCTCGCAACCCCCCCCCCCTCTGAGAACCATCCAGGGAATGAAAAAAAGCGTTGCTGAAGGAGTGGGACCAATTGCCACAGGAAGTGATAAACTGCCTTATATCAAGTATGAAATCATGCTGCAAGACCTGTATATCTGTAAGAAGGGACCACACCCCCTATTAACCTATTTTGTTATTTATTCTGCAACTGCTTTTTCATACCTTCAGGCTCCGTGTGTTACTCACGATCATATTTTTGTATTACACTAATTGAATGGTTATTTGTTTTGTAATGTATGTATGTAAATCAAATTTCACTAAAATCGGTCCAGTAGTTCTAGAGATAATCGATGAAGTCTGCAAATTCGCTTAATTTCTTACATCAGTGTATTTAAAGAATATTTTTTACCTTTTAGTCCATATTGTTATATAAGTGCTTGTTTAATTTTTAAAACTAATTTTTCTTTTGTCTTCTAATGAAGTAAAAACTAGATTAGAATTATTCTCAACTTTCAGAATTGATAATGTTTTGTAAGAAGTATGTTAAAATAATAATAATAACCACCTTTTGTTTTCAAGCCGAATAAAGGTGTGAAAGACTTATAATGGATGCGCATGTTAAATCATTAACACAGAAATTATGGTGTAGTCATTAGCAGTTCAAAAGAACTACCAATAATCAAAAGATGCTTCTCTTCTGTTTAGGATTGAGATTAGTAGAAGAGATTAACTGAGATTAGTAGAGGAGCCTTTCAAATGCACTTTAAACATTAAATATTTGTAGACTATAATGTGTCATCCCCCCCCAAATGTCACTGGCAGCTTGTGGGCCATCAATTACTTTTTCACATTAATGGATGGATGTTACAACACAATTCCAAATATGTATTTATAATGGTTTCTTTGTAAACAGGTTGAGAAATTGGGAGCAAAAATCTAGGCGTCAACTGCACCTTTTTTTTTTCCGGTTGCCAAACTGTCTCATTCAGGTGCAGTTTTGAAAACCTTTGTTTTGTTTATATGCATAAACTATAAACAGGTAGTCTTAATGATCACGCACAGTAATAATAAAGAAGATCAGGACTGTTAAAATTAAGATAGTAATAAAAAGTAAATATCAAGTAAAAGTAAATATCAAGTAGATATAAAAAATTAATTTTTATAGCTTTCCACCTATGCATCCAGAATACAATATTATGATACATTTTACAACAATGTGGTCTTTAGTTATAGTTTAGAAGTATTTTATAAATTGTTGCTATATAGCTACAATGCCTATGGTAGATAAACTTATTCAGTATACGTGTACTAGCTTCAAAATGTTACCTGATCAACCACCACTGTAAGCAAACAGGTAGTACATGTTAAAATTGTGGAAATATGTATTTGTATTCTCAGTGGGTTGAAATGGAGTTGGGAGAGGGTCTATGAAAGTTTTCAATTTCATCAAGAAGGATTTAATATTTTATATAGCTATTTTATCTTATTAAAAATTATTTTTATTTAAATTACTTAAAACATATTTTAATACAAACTTAATTTTATCTTAATTATTAAAATTTTTATATTTAAATAAGTTTTTATTTTATATTTTCAAATAACTAATTCCAATTAAGTTTTTTTTTAATTACAGTATCTCAAAGGTGTTTTATTTAAAAAGAAAATTTTTATTAAGTTTAAACCATCAAGTAACATTTTTATTTAATTTCAAATAAAATTTTTACTTTAATTATTGTAATTTAGGCCCGGAAGTCCAAACTTTATAATTTCCCAAAATCCAGACGTTTTGCTCCCCCCCCCCCCTCACACACACACAAATAAATAAATAAATAAATCTTCTTTCGTTTTTTTCATGAAATTGCATTAATTGCAGTTCCAATCCATGTATTGTTTTCAGTCACGCACTTAGCCAGTTGCTATTGCGGTGCTGCAATGCGCCATGGCAAATAAAATCCAAGATAGCATCTGGACTGTAAACCTGTACTCTCCGGCAGTAAATAATTATATTTAATTAATGAATATTAACTAATCCAAATAACTTTTATACTGCCTTAATTAAAAAGATCTTGCACGTTCATCAATATTGATATCAAGTATTATCATCGTATCTTTCCACACTGCCGCCCCATATGAGCCGAGCTACCGCTAAAACATACATTTGCAGAAAGAATCCAATATGGCGAGTGCGAGCTTGTAGTTTCCTTCGATCAACTTCATTAATATACATGGAGTTAAAAAATTATTGCTAAATTTCTTTTACGTTTCTCTATTTTTTACATTACAAAAAAGTGCGATTTAAATGATTACACATCAGTGGAAGACAAGAAAGTGGTCTTCCGCACATTTTTCAACCACAAAAGACTGTCTGTAGAGGATCGTTTCTTTCTGCCACGGGGCGGTTGTGTGAAAAGCTTACGAAAGCAAAAGTTTTTTCACGGAAATTTACATTTATATTTTTACAGCACATTAAAAAAAAATAGTCGTCTAGACAAAAAAGTCCCCAGAATTTGCAAAATAGTCGTTTTTCGCAGTATTTTTGTTTAAAAAGTCGCCTGTGGCAGCCCTATATCGGGCAAAATGTTAGGCGTAAAAAATGACGACTGGTTCTTAAATCTTGGTCGCCAAAACAAAAATTACAGTTGCAAAATACGACTAACGATAGTTAATTTCGCACCCTGTTTGTAAATTAAAGTTCTTAAAAATATGATAGCACACATAGAAACTGCAATAGGGTGTTTGTAGTATTGCGAGCATTTCTGTCATATCTGCAACAAATTCAATTGATCATAACTAAATAAAAAATTGAGCTAGAAAAAGAAAAAACTATTCACCTTTCTTTATATATATCTTATAAATAAAAATGAAATTCTGTTTGTTTGTTTGTTTGTTTGTTTGTTTGTTTGCTTGTATATATATATATATATAGAGTATATTACATTGTTTACTAAAAAAAGAAACTGTTCCTCTAACTCAATTTTTGTGCAGTTATAACCAATCAAACTTATTATGAACTAAAATGCTCACAACACTGTGGAAGCATTCAGTTACCAAATAAGTTCTTCAAAAATGATAGCAAATACTGATGAAAGTTCGATATTAAATTACAACTGAATATTTTCTGGTGTCATGTTCACACACACAAAAGTACATTTTCGCAGTTAATTCCTATCCTTAAAAACTGAATTGATGGATTCAGATTTGTGTTTTTCAATGTTCAACTGGGTTGGCAGGTGAATGGAACAGGTGTTATGAGCCAACAATGGCTAGTGGGCCAGAGTTTGAGCATTCCTGATTTAAATCGGATAAAAAAAAAAAAAAATCAATTGATTTAAATTTTGATTTAAATCAGCAATTTTAATCATTCGATTTAATCGGGCCATGGTAGCCCAGTGGTTAAGGCATTGGACTAGTAACCGGAAGGTTTAATACTGGCGTACCACTAAAGACCACCATGTACGTGCATGTTAAATCCATGGTTCCGAAAGTCCTCTCGGCGGTCGCTAGCAGTTTCAGAATGGTGCCATATTCAGAAGTCCCCCACCTTCTGATGAGGTTCCAAATTGTGGCAGGAAATTCCGGGAAGGATGTATAGGTATCTCTAAGCGACACATTCAGTGACGCAAGCTGTCCTCTCCTGGCAAATAAATCAATTTAATCATTGACACCCTGGTGCAGGCCTCAGCTAAACACTTTTACAGTCGGCATCTGTCATTGGTATTCACTGTTGAGGTTTTGCCTTCAGCTCTCGCATTTGTTGCTAGAATGCCTTTTGAAGGACAGTACGTCACACTGAGCGAGAGTTGCATCTTCCCTTTGGCAATGTCAGATACTTCAACCTCCAAATATATAATATGAACTATTTTCTTTTATAGATATCTTTTATTGTTGTTGTTTTGAGTTAAATGTTTATTATTTTTTTTTCAGCTATAGAGAACCTTCTAGAAGAATAGGAAGTGGTCGTATTATGACTCGTGACAGGGATCAAAGAGATTGGGAGAGAGATCGAGAATATGGTTATGGGAATAATCGAAGTGAACGAAGAGATAGGTTTGATCAAGAAGATAATGATAAAGATCTGAGGCGTTATTCCAACCGATATACGCGTAATGACAGACGATCAAGAGGTCAGTATGTGTACAGTATATGCTTTGATGTTAGAAAATCTTTTTACTCATTTAAAAAAATAATGAAGGAAGAAGTAACAATAAAAATTTTACTTACTTTCTCTAAAACATCTAAACCCCTGTAAAACACTGTGGCAACACACTGTCATACATTTCAAGTACACATATTTCATCTAAATAATTATTCTGGTCTATGACAGCCATTTCACCGACAATGTATAGGGTTTCTACAGTCCTGGAAAGTCAGGGAAATGAATTTTGATCAGGGAAAATCAAGGAAAATGTAGACAAGTCGGGGAAAAGAAAGAAAAATCAGATTTCATAGTGAAATTCAGCTTATTGGTTAGTTTGGACCAAAAAATAACTTGCCCTAAAAATCTTTAAAAATCAATAAATAAAATTAGAGTTTGAAATGAAAAAGCTGTACCAGAAAAAAAAGCAATTAAGCATGATTAGAGCATGATCCTTGGATACCAAAATTAACATTAAAATGAAAGAACTGAAAAATCTTAAATGTACCTATACCTAGATTTTTAGAGTTGCTTGGAGAGGAAAACCACCTCTTTAAAATTATTTCATCAAGCTTATTATATCACTTTTTTGTAGTAAATTTAAGGTAAGATTTTAAAATGATATATTTTAAGGAGATGCATAATTTCTGTTTGATTATTGCTGCTTAAGTGGAAAATAACTGCTGTAAATGAAAAGAATTTCTTACCATATATTTTTTAAACAAACTATTTTTTGAAATCAAAAATTTATGTACTTTTATATCACTCAATTTATTTAAAAACTTAGTATTTTTACAATTTCTATTATACAATTTAAATAAGTCCATTTTTGTTTCATAAAATTATTTCTTATGTTTTATAAGATGTTGCTGTAAAAGTGTATTTCTTTGTATGATCTAAAAAAAAAAAAAATCTATTTTGATAAGTTGTAGAAATGATTCTATTTTTACAACTGAAAAAAAGAATCTGTGTAAAACTGATTCTACACTGAATCAGTGTAAAACTGATTCAGTGTAATCAGTTTTACACTGAAACTGATACTAGTTCAGTGTAATCAGTTTTACACTGAAACTGATACTGATACTAATATATGAGCCCTAGAAAATATTATAGATAACCACGGAAATGCTAATGATATTGCAAGAGCATCTGCGTTGCACAAAAATATTTGCTCCTATGATTTTCTCATTGGATTAATAATTTCCGAAAAAATATTAGGTATAACTCACTCACTGTCCGAATATTTGCACAGTGCAGTACCTGCTTGCACAGCACAGTGCATTTGCACAAGCAGGCGGATCTCCATATTGCTCTTGAAAGAGTAGATAGAAAAAATTTCAAGTATGAGAAAGAATGCCGAAGAATTTAGGAATTTATTTTCAAAAGCAAATACATTGGCTGGTAGCTTCGGAATTATATCAAGATTTGCCCCGTCGAGTTTGCAGTCGGAGACATCGAGAAAACTATCCTAGCAGCTCTCTGAGGAATATTACAGACAATCAGTTTTTATTCTGTATTTGGAAGAATTAGTAGTAGCATTAACAGAGCGCTTCACAGCACATAAAAATGAAATAGTTGCTCTTCATAATCTAATGCAACAGCACTGCACCCAAAAGTCATTTTATGATATAGAACCAGCAGATTAGATTTTATATGGAGGATTTAAAACATAAAAACTTTTCTGTAATAGGAGAGTGGGACCTGTTGGTACTTAAATGGAAGAAATCAATTGCCATAAAACCACATTGTTTCCCTATAAATATGAGTGCAGCATCAACGAGTGCAGCAGTGATATTTTTCCAAATATCAATATCCTGCTTCTACTTCTAGCCGTTCAACCTGTAACAACCGCCTCGGTTAAACAATCCTTTTCAGCCCTAAAAAGACTGAAAAATTACCTCAGAAATAGCACAGGGGATGAGAGATTAACTTCATGTCCGTGCATAGAGATATTATCGTAAATGAAAAAAAATGTTATTAATAAATATGCTTCGGTCCCAAGAAGAATAAAATTAATGTAAAATCATCTGTAGTTTTCTTAATCAAAATATTTTCTTTTTTGAGATTACGTAACTAGAGTTGCTATGTTTCTTTTAGATTATGACCCCCCCCCCCAAATGTCTACGACATTGTAATTAATATCAATTCAGATTAATTTTCAAGCCAGCTAATTGTTACCCCCTCCCTTTAAACAGGTTTTGCTGCCACTTGCAAAAATTCTTCCGGTTCCAATTATTTATTGTGAGTCTATTTCAGTCTCAGATTATGGCCCAGATACTGTGAAACCTCCCAAGTGGGACACTCGCATAAGTTGGGACAATTTCTGGAGAACGAATGTTCCAGTTACATTACACTGAAATGTGAAATATTCCTCCATAAGTAAAATGGACAAATTTTGAGGGAACCCGCATGTGTCCAACTTTCGGAGGTTTCACAGTAAAAAAAAATTTCGATAGAAATCAGGGTTAGGTTGGAGGAGATGGCTTCGTTAATTTTCTTTTATGCAGTAAAATTTCTGACAATGGCAGTGAATAAAAGTTATCAGAGAAAAATTAAAATTAAAAAAAAAAAAACTTTAAAATTAAAAAAAAAAATCACATGTTCTTAAAATTAAAAAAATATTTTAATAGTTTTATATACACACATACATAAATTATATATGTAAGCACATAGGTATAATGAGTATACATATTGTGAAAAAAAATGTTATTAATAAATATGCTTCGGTCCCAAGAAGAATAAAATTAATGTAAAATCATCTGTAGTTTTCTTAATCAAAATATTTTCTTTTTCGAGATTACGTAACTAGAGTTGCTATGTTTCTTTTAGATTATGACTCCCCCCCCAAATGTCTACGACATTGTAATTAATATCAATTCAGATTAATTTTCAAGCCAGCTAATTGTTACCCCCTCCCTTTAAACAGGTTTTGCTGCCACTTGCAAAAATTCTTCCGGTTCCAATTATTTATTGTAAGTCTATTTCAGTCTCAGATTATGGCCCAGATACTGTGAAACCTCCCAAGTGGGACACTCACATAAGTTGGGACAATTTCTGGAGAACGAATGTTCCAGTTACATTACACTGAAATGTGAAATATTCCTCCATAAGTAAAATGGACAAATTTTGAGGGAACCCGCATGTGTCCAACTTTCGGAGGTTTCACAGTAAAAAAAAATTTCGATAGAAATCGGGGTTAGGTTGGAGGAGATGGCTTCGTTAATTTTCTTTTATGCAGTAAAATTTCTGACAATGGCAGTGAATAAAAGTTATCAGAGAAAAATTAAAATAAAAAAAAAAATCGCATGTTCTTAAAATTTAAAAAAATATTTTAATAGTTTTATATACACACATACATAAATTATATATGTAAGCACATAGGTATAATGAGTATACATATTGTGCCCCCCCCCCCCCCCCGAAAAGAAATCCTGGCTACGGCCTTGATTGGGTGGTTTTTTTATAAAAAAGATAAAATGTATAAGTTAAAAAAAAAACAGTAACTACTCAAGTAAGTGGAATATGAAGTCAACAAAATCATATGAGATAAAGTCAGGGAAAAGCATGTTAGAACTCGGGGGAAACAGATGCTTTGAAATCTGTAGAAACCCTGAATGTATGAATGTTTTTCTTTCAAAAAATATTTTTACAACTATATGGCCATTGTAAATGTACAACTTTATTGAATACTTAAAAAAAACTTAGTTTTTTTTTTTTAGTATTTTACTGGAAAATAACTTATTTTCCAGTAAAATACTCTGCTGAATAAAATCAGCTTCATTACACAGATACACTAACCATCTTGAAATACTGACTAAAATACACACAGAAATCAAGACAAACTGTATTGAGAAATATTTCCAAGAGAGAAAAAAAAATCACCAAATCTGTTTAGGCTGTAGTTAAAAGAAAACCAAATTTTGTATCTCCAAGTAGTTTTGAGTTTAACCTGCTAATATTAACACCTCTTTTATATCGTACTGTTACAAATAATAAATGAGCCTTTTAAGTAGTAAACATCTGTTTTGTTGCAAAACAGCAGATTGTAATAAATTGATTTCAAACAAATACTAATTTTTTGTCATTAAGTACTGAACGGTTAAATTATTAGCAATTAATTGAAAATCCTCTATGGCATGGGCGATTGTTTTCTGCAGCTGGACCAAATTTCTGAAAAAATTTTAACCACTGAGCCACATGATGGATATTTTAATTTTTTTGTTGTGTTATAGCTTGGCTCTATGGTCAAGCCTCTTTCTGAAAAATTTGAATTCTTATTATTTATGCCAATATTTTCCTAAATGTTAATGATATTCAACTAAGGCTTTTAAATGAGTGCTGTATGGAGTTAACTAAAAAGCTGTGAAAGTCCAAAATCAATATTTTATAAAAGGTACTTAATATTATCCCAGCAGTCATTCCCACCAGACTATTTTTTCGTCAAATGTGCTTGCAAACTGTTGCCAATCATAAATTAAATAAAACTTTGTGAGAAAACACACATATGATGTTACTTGTAAATTGATTAAAAAATATATATATAGTGCTGTCCTGTATGTTGTATTAAAAAAAATATATTTGTGTTTTTATGTTATATTTGTTTTTGTTCCTTTGTTTGTTCTGTTTCTTTTGTTTTTGCTTTTTATTATTCGTCTTATTATTTATTTATGTCCTTATTTTCTTTTCTTTTTATCCCTTCCCCCCCTTTTTTCCTCTCTCCATGGTTTTGTTTGGCTTTTCTTTTTCCTTGTGGCAACATGCTTGTTTGTTTATCTTTTTCAGTTCCCTGAGTTCCGTGTGACGAAGGGCTTTGACTGATGAAGACCGAAAGAATTTTTGGTCGAAACGATTGTATAAAGTTACAAGCAACATCTTATGTGTGTTTTTCCACAAAGTTTTTATTTAATTTATTGTTTAACACCAGTATTTTGAGTGTTTTTTCTGTTGCCAATAATATTCCAAACCATCAATAATTTCATGTATCTGGCATTTATCTTGGTGAAAAATTGCTCGTCTTGGCAGACCACTGGGAACAAGTACCGTTAAAAGTTTAATTTTCTTAATTTTCAAATTTAAGTACAATGATTTTAGGCCCTTTTTTTTTTCCCCCAATGCTTTTCTGAAAAAGAAAGTTTTGACAGCTTGAGGAAATACTTGTACTAGCTCTGTTTACAAATGGAGATTCTTAAACTGTAAATGTTTTTTATGTGAATTAGAATAATGTATTTTCTGTGATTTGGGATGTGAAATGCTTGTGCAATATAACTTTTTTAAAAACTTCACTTAACATATTTCAGGTCGAGATCGGATAGATGAAGTGGAACCTGAATGGTTTAGTGGAGGTCCTACTAGTCAGTCAGAAACCATAGAACTTGTTGGTTTTGAAGAACAAAATGATGATGACAATCGCAAGCCTAAAAAGAGTAATAAAAGAGCCAAGCAAAATTCTCGTCGTTCTAGTCTTAAGTCTGAAGAAGGAGAAAAAATTGAAAATGTTTTAAATGAAGAACAGACTCCAAAGAAAGGTATGTATATAAAGATATATATTTTAGCCTTTCTGTTAAATTTAGTTTTTAGCTTTATTACTTGTAAACAATGTGCCAAGCATAACTTGTATCAAGATTTCTTTTCCCTTTCTATAAAGTAAGTCTTCAAAAATATAATTCATTGCATTAATGTATATAATTAGCTTTATGATAAAAATTACTTTGTTAAATTGACCCAGAACTATGTAATCGGGGTGTCGACAGATCATGGAAATCATGGAAAAATCAGGGTACTTTTTTGATCTGGAAAAATCATGGAAATATCAGGGAATTTTGTAAAAATATTTAAAAATCAGGGAACTTTTGTTTCTGCCTAGTGAACTAGATCATTTTTAATTGCCAATTTGATGCGCGGTTCCGTTCTGGATCACATGACGCTCAACTGATGCACAGATACAGACATTTTACGAATCCGAAACCAGAATACAGATCATACGAGGACATAGAAATATGAATCCGAGACTAAGTGATGTAGTTTTAAGTGATGTAGGCACTATCACTATACGAATCCGAAAAAGTGCATGTATTCGGACTCGTTCTAAGATGCGGATCATACAAGAAATCGGATATGCGAATCATATCGGCATGTGAATTGCTTCCTGAATAAAGTCATAGGTTAAATGAATGGTAAAAGATGATTTAGTCTATTACTTACTGCGCCCTTGTGTTTTTTAAAGTGATGGGACATTTGAGTGATGCCTGCTAAGCTCCCCCGCAAGACGATTTTTTTATAGATAGTGCTCATTTTTAAGCCTTTTTACATATTTTATTTTTTTTAATTTGAAACGATACATTGATTGAAATAAAATAAGTTGACTAGGTTGCCAGTTTATTTTGATCAGTCATCCTTACGCTTAAATTTGAACACCACCTTTATAAAACGAGGAAACTTTCTGCTACATATTGTCTTTTAGGGTTAGACTAAATCTTATGTTTGGATTTATGAAACTGAACTACAATTTTATTAATATTAAGCATTTTTGTGGTTTTCTATTATTTATTTCCCTATATGAAGCATTCACCTGTTGGTGCATGATACACAATGGCGATTTATATGAAAGATTATGGTATGTATGTACATAATTAGTTCTGGAAATTTGATAAAGATTGTCAGGGAAAAATCAGGGAACTTTTTTTCTCAATTTCTGTAGCCACCCTGGTAATGTTTGACCATTCTTATTTCAAGATCAATTTTTAAAAAATCTTTGTTCCCACATGTTCGAGAATTTAACTTAGACTGAAAAACATTTCAGCCACTTTGTTTTTACAAAGGTTAAATAAAACATTGAACTTACTAAAAGCAATTAAAAATACCCGAAAGTCCATCAAAATATATTTTGCCCTCACTGCAAGACCATAATCAGTTGTACTCCCTTCATTTCCACTTTGTTGGATGAGCAAGGTACTCAATTTGTCATCCTGAGCTGCATCTGTAATGTCATTTACAGTGCCATCTGTGGACAGAATCTCTAAATTTGCAAAAAGACATATCTTATACTTAATTTTTATAATATTGTCAGTCCGTTTCAAATTTTTGTTCTCTGGGTTAAATGTGAAAGGTCTATGCTTAGTTTGTTTGAATTTCAGATCATTAATATGTTCATTCTTCCTTTCTTTTATTTTTTGCTTTTCGTATCAATTAAATGCTGTAAAGAAAAGAACTGCGCTTTTCATGTTTAACCCATAAAACTGAAATCGAAACAGACAATATTAAAAAAATTGCAGATTATAAGAGCAAGACATATACTTTTTTTCGTGAATCTTTAAAGATTTTTTTCAGCAGAAGGTGCTATAAACAACATGAGACCTGCAGCTCTGGGTGACATGTAGCACTTTGCTCATACAGCAAAGTAGACAAGAAGCCAATACAATTGATTATGGCTCTGTAATGAGGAAAAAAAATATTATGAACTTTTAGATATTTTATTCATTTTTAAATATATTGAACTTTTTTAATGTTCTTTAATCCGGTGATATTCTTCCAAGATTTCTTGTTCTATTAACCCTTCCTTATTAACCCTTTCTCCACAGTTGCTGAGTTTATGGAAGGTACAATGGGGATGAAAAGTACTGCTGTGCCAATTATCCTGGAGGGAGATTTTTACCTCTAAGCCTAATGTGTATGAAAATCTTCAAAATCATTTGCAATCTATATTAATTTTTTCTGCATAAGACATAAAAAGGCATTGTATTATATATTCTGCTTTGCTTTAATTTATTGTCAGATGAAAATTTAGCCAGAGAAAAATGAGATTTTGAATCTCTATATTCTAAAAAAAGGTAAAGGCCGCTGGCGCTGTCAAAAGCTTGTTGTCCTATCTCCTCCTAAACCGTGGAGATTTGAGTTTCGACTAAGGTGCCCACAGATTCGAAAAATTCGGAGGAACCTGCTAAGCTAACTTAAATTTCAAAAATCTAATTATTTCAGAAGATATTAATAAACTGAAAAAATAAACATAATGGTTGCCAGATTTGGCATAAAATCATTCATTCCTTTGCAACAAAGCATTTCCAAGTATCTAGAATCACGTGAAATTTTCAAACATGAGTTAGAATTACGCCCATTTTATGCCAAAATAAAAACTATCTTTCTTCAATGTTAATAAAACAATGTCTAAACTGTTAGTTTGCTTGAATGTGTCTCGCGTAGCTCGCAGACGGGTGATTGTAGACCTGCCAAATTTTGTACGGAAATTTTCCATGACAGTTCCCGACACACCTCGAAGCAATTTTTTTTTTTTTTCAAAACTCTAATTATTTTAGGAGATATCGATAAAAAACGTATCGCAAAAGGCTAATTTTTGCTTTCCGCCATTTCGTGATTGTAACCCCACAGTGGAAAAAGCGCCGTTTAAGCTTATCTAGGTTGCCACATTCGGCAAGTTTTTTTTTTGGGGTCTAGATTATTTGTAAGGCTGTTTTTAAATTAAAATATCGTGTGCATGGGAAATCAGAGCAGGAATGAAATGTTTTATACTCAACAGAAACATATTATTTAGAAATTTTCTGAGACTAAAATGTGCGACTTTTTAATTTGGTGATAAAATTAAACGGTTTTGTGCGATTTTGAGGAGATTATTCTAATGCTTGGTGCAATTTATCGTAATTTATCGTCTGCTGAATACACCTGAGAATAAGGTTTTGAAATCTTCATTCAGTTGGAATTGTGCATTTTTCTGTGCAGATTTTCTCCATCTATTAATGACTGTCATTTTATCTCTCACCCCCTTTATTGAAAATTGTATGAAAAACGTGTCCCAAAAATGCGACATAAAAGTATGCCACATAATTTTACATATATTTAAATACTATTAGTTCACAACAGCTTTAATCTATTGTTACAATATTTCTTAAGCTACAGAATATGCTTCACATGTATTTTTTACATATATTTAAATACTATTAGTTCACAACAGCTTTAATCTATTGTTACAATATTTCGTAAGCTGTAGAATAGGCATCACCTGTTTTTTTCTATAAATAGGTTACAGTAATATGAAATAAGTAACTCAAACTGTGTTACACAAAGTTGACAATTTTCAAATAGCAAGTTCGCTTAGATAACAGGAGTTTAGAATTAGCGATTATCCGTTTTTCCAAAACAGAATAACTAATATCTTGAAAAGGAAAAATAATTAAAATGCAGGTTATTTTAAAGCCGGTTCGGTCCAGCTGGATTATTTGCTACCAGTAGAAATATTTGGCGGCGTTAACTATGCCATTACAGCACACTTTGGATAT
Source organism: Cheiracanthium punctorium (assembly GCA_038373885.1). NCBI lineage: Eukaryota > Metazoa > Arthropoda > Arachnida > Araneae > Cheiracanthiidae > Cheiracanthium > Cheiracanthium punctorium. Next base: position 154,566 of record JAWZYV010012686.1, on the reverse strand, counting down.
TTGCTAGCGCGACGAGATGGTATAATTCATGGTGCTAAGTACGCCAATCTGCAAACAATTATATAAATCAGGGTGTCTACCGCTCCGGAAAATCCTGAAAGTCTGGAAAAAGCCGGGAAATTGGAAAATGGGTCCAGAAAGTCTGGAAAAAACCGGGAAATTCGATAATGGGTCCGGAAAATTCACCAAAAGAATCAATTTTTTTTTCGGTTTTTACCCTTTCTCTCAAATTGTCAGACTCAGAACTGAAAGCAACTGCAACACATTTTTCGGACCGCGAAAGCATCAAGCGATGTGCTTTGTATAAGGAGGGGAAAATGGGGCTCATCAATCGTGACGGGAGAGTAAAAGACAAATTAGCTTACTTGGTAACTCATAACTTAGGACCGTATTTCCAAGAACAGTTAGTTAATTCTATCAGAAAGTGCGACTACTTCTGTTTCTCAATTGATGAAAGCTTAATCCTGTATACTTCAGTTAAAATTGATTTCAAGAATTTGTACAAAATATGCAAATATATAGATGAGGGAGGGGGCACTGTGCAATTGCAAAGTAAAATGCATTGGTCAGGAATTTTTTTCCCGGGACCTCCCAAAAGTCAGGAAATTGACTTTCAGAAATTTGGTAGACACCCTGTAAATGAAAATATGGAACAGTTTTCCAGTAACCTTAAATGAAGAGTAATTATAGGTTGTGAGCATGTGTAAATCACCAAATAATGAAAAGTCGCCATTGGTGGCAAGCTATCCTATCTGTTCCGTAGCTTTTATTAACTTTACATGTACGCAAGTTGCCAAATAATGAAAAATTGCCATGGATGGCAAATTCGCAAGGTGTCCGTGTCCAATAGGTTTTACATATTAAAAATACAGCTGAAACAGATGTTCTGATTTTATTATGCTTTAGCTCCTAATTAATATAACTTTTGAATAGCAACACTAAATATCATTGTGTTTCTGAGGAGTGCAAATAATTTTTCCAGCGATTATAAGCGGAGTCCGCACTCCAGGTGGAGTATAGCTCAGGACCCGTACAACACGGATTTCCATAACAAAATATCTTCCGTGTTATGAGGGGGAGGGGGTCTACTGTAGTGTGAAGTTTAAATTTTTCTGTACCAATGAACATGCAAGAACCAAGCAATGTGTAGCTCAGTAACATTCTATCTGATCCAATCTTCAGGTTTTGTCTGTTGAAATTGTCTTTTTTACGAATAAGCCTTATTAAGGGCCGAATGCCTCGTACGAAAAGCGAGTGTAGCGAGTCTGGGGGGCCTTGGCCCCTAGTCTTTTATAAAGTATGGAACTCCAAAGACCTGATGCATCAGATTCATTCCTGGAATGTTGAGGATGTTAGTTTTTCAGAAATAGGACATTGTATTGGAAGACATACATCTACTGCATCTAATTCTATACATGGAAAATTTTATTTGGGGGATTGTCCATTCATTTTTCTCATTCATTCTGTATGCAACCCCTATTTTGCAGCTCGAAAAGTGATCTAACTTTAAGCAGTCTCATTGAATTTTGGGCATAGTAGAATTAAATTTTATTGTGCATGAAATTGTATGCACAATAAAATTTAATTCTACTATGCTAAGTTATAAATATTTAAAACTTATATTTAAAACTTTTTCAGGGTTGCCACTGGTCAGGGAGAACAGGGAAAACCTGGAAAAGTCAGGGAATTTCATTTTGGCAAAAAAAGTCAGGGAGAAGTCAGGGAAAATTGCAAATTTTAGCCCAAAACCTGGAAAATCATGTAATTTGGACTGGAAAAATCAGTGTTTGTAAACAAACGTTTAACCTTACTTTGGGGAGCTAAAAATATCAAAGAAAATATACAAAGTTGACATCATAAACATAAAAAATAGTCTGGATTTTTACCACATGATGGTCTGGAAAACCTGGAAAAGTCAGGGAATTTTTTTTCAGAAATTGAGTGGCAACCCTGTTTTTATTTTATTTATTTTATTTTATTTTATGAAATTGTATAAAGAAAATTTTTCTAAATTAAACAACTGATAGGGCCGGGGGACCGTAGTATAAAAATTTAAAGACTTTGAATTTTTCTGATATGATAGATTTTACAATTTAAAGTGTTTTTGCAACAGGAAATATGTGTCTGACTAATGGTTTAGGAAATAACCACTGGGCACAGTTAGCACTGGACACTCTGTGTGTGCGTGTCTGTTTGTCTCTCTTTCTTTTTATTTTATTTATTTTACTTTATTTGTTTGGTTGTAGGTGTAATGCAGGTGGAAAAGACTTAAAATTTTAAATGCACATTTTATAAACACCATTATGTTATAGTTACTTTAAAATTTAACAATGGTATAAAATTGTATTAGTTTAAAATACACAAATTGAAACTTTTATAATTAAATAATTTTTAGTATTAAGCCATGAAATTTTTCTGTTGTTAAATAAAGTGTGCAGGTTTACTTGACTAATTCATCCCCAACTACAAACCATATTTCATTGAACTTGGGATTTGTTGTCAAAACAACTGGAGTTAGAAAAAGCTTTTGCTTTTGAAAATGGAATTAGATGGGATCATGACCAGTTTTTGAGATTTGTATATGTAATTTAGTGGGATATAAATATTATTTTTGCATTCTAAATTTTAGTTTTAAACTGCATCATTAAGTTTACATAATTCTGGGTTTTATTTCAACTATTTCAGTAAAATGTTATCTAAATGTAGTATTTTTGTGCAGAGTAGATAAAGAACTATTGACTTTTTATCCTCTCATCAGCTAATCTTTCTCAAGAAGAACAACCAAAGCCTGCAGAAATAAGAAATGAAGAAGTAACTGAAACAACCAAATCAAATAATGCTGGTTTTGATATGGATGATTTATTTCGTATGGATTGGATTCCAGGCCTACTTCAGGTAAAATAATTTTTAAGTAGCAATGAATTAGTGTAAATCAATATTATTTGAGCAAAATTTTCAATATTATTAAATTGAAAATTAATGTTTTCTGCACCTGCTCTCTAGGGACATTCCATGGTGACTAACATAACATTTGTTGCTCAAAATGAAAATGATTTTTATGACAAATTACTTAAAAATAAAATTAAGATAACTTTTTCAGTTTTATAGTTATATACAGTAAAACCTGTTTAATAAGAAGTTCCCGCTTGAGAAGTTTTCCTAAGAAGTGGATATTTTCAGTTCCCATTTTTCCCCTGTTCTTACAATGTTAAAATAACCTGCTTGAAAGTTTCATACCCAACTCTTTCCCACTTAAAGCTTCTTTTAGTTCTAAGTTTACTTTCAGAATTCATTTACATCTGCCTTTTAATTATCGGCTTCTTCACCCTGTTGTGTTTCTGACGGTCAAAATTATATTATTTAAAGGACAAAGACTGTTCATTGTTTTATCGAAAGTGTTGAAAATGTGCCTGATGATTTTTTTTTTTTTTTCAAAAATTAAAACAGCTGGATTGTCATAGTTTTTTATTGGCAATCTCTAATAGATAACAGATTTTTTTCTGTAAAGTCAGTCAATTAAAGTGATGCTTAAAGCAAAATTTCTTAGATTTAATAAAATGATCCTGTAATAATTATGTTTCACTTTATTAACTATTTTCTAATGTCCAAAACAATTTAAATTTTAACAATTTAATTAGTTAAATTTAAACAATTTAACTTAAGAGGGTTTTACTGTTTTATAAAATCATAGCTGCAAAGTACTCGGATTTTGCCGGAGCTTCTCCGATGTTTTTAATGTTCTCCAGCAGAGTTGGGCATCATTAACTAAAATATTAGTTGAACCAAATATTCAACGAAAAACTAAGTTAGTTTTAATTGAACGCAACTAAATGTTCAACTAAATTAGTTGTTAGTTGAAGGTCCTACTAACTTGGTTCAGCTAAATTAGTTTTAGTTTTCACTTCAACTAAAACTAATTCAGTTGTAGAGTTAGTTGAACTTTACATCTAGCAACTATTAGTTTAGTTCTGATTGTCTAATAACTAATGAGGCCGACAGATGAAGAACACTTAGCCGCTTTTTGCTTGTGAAAACACAGAACTGTGTGTTCCTCTTCCTTTACCAATGGTTATTTATTTCTGTATTCTAGTGAGCACTTTCATTGTGTTATATCACTCTGTTTGACAAGGATTTAGAAGCAATTAAGTTTAAAACAAAGTGTAATTTTTAAACATTTTTCAGCAAGGCTGAAAAATGCTTGACTTTTGGTTTGTCTGTCTCTCTGTCTGTCCATACTCAAACTCAGTGCTTCCCCAACCTTTTCATTGTTGCGGACCAGTGGACGTTTGATAATTTTACCTCGGGCTACTGACTGGGGGAAGTGTTGCAACTGGGTTTTGTTTAAATCTGGTGCTTGTTATTAATTTTAAAATCGATTTTTCATAATTTATTGATTAGTTTACTAAAATAAACTACTAACCTTTTTACTAAGGCCGACATGATTATAAGTGGTTAGTACTTTAGCATTGTGTAATAACTAGGCAAGTTAACTGCTATCTAGAAGAGTAAAAGAAGTTGAATAATGTAAACCTATAAAGAAAAATTTTGGTCTTCATCCTAGAGAAGATTAAAGCTTGAACATCCTAAAATAAAACTTGATGGACAGAGAGATTGACTCCAATATCCAGGCGATTAATTCAGCTCCAATTGAATTTATTCATTATTATTAATCTTGCATTTTCTGAGATAATTCTCAATAACAGAAAATACATTCTTAACCATTAAATACAACTGAAAATACATTCTTAACCACTAAATACTTATCACAACACATAACATATCTCACAGAATTAAAATGAAACACTTAATATTAGAGAGTTGAAAATTTTCCTTTTCATTTCAAAAAAAGGAAATAACGTTAATTGTAAAAAAAAAAAAAATCAATATTCTGAGTTGACAGAAAATAAAATATAAAATAAAATAAATATTTAAAACTTACATAACCGGATCCCGTGAGGAATTAAAAAAAAAAAAACTTAAGAAAGAAAGAAAAACATAGTATTTATTCGTCCAATAGTGAGACGTTAAAAGAAACGAAGAGGAGAGAGGAAAAAGCAACAAGACAACGGCAGCTTTTGCCACCCGGATTGAAGTTCCATCCAAACTTTTCCTCCGCGGCTCGTTCGCTCGCCGTGTCACACACCGCCTCAGATGTGAAAAGTAGTTTGTTCAGTAAAAATTTTATTTTTTAATGTTTCACCTCTCATTTTGAATAAATGATCTTATTCCCATGCATAAGGTGAAACTGTGTCATCGTATTGTCACATTTCATGACGATGTATTGAACAATAATTATTGTAATTAATTCAGGTCTCAGTATTCTTGCGCTGTTGTCTTTGCCTACCCCCCATGATGACACAGCTCTCTGGAATGTTGATTACTTTTCCATATGTGTCCTGCACCAAGATGTACCAGCCTTTATGCACTGGGGGGTGCAAACAAGATGGCGAAGCATCTTCTTGGTGTATCTTGGAATGTTTTTTGAAAAAAGGAACATGGGGAGAGAGACACTTAAGAAAAAGGAGCAAAGAATTTACTGAGCAAAACTTACTTAATTTTGTATTTAAAAAAAAAAAAAAAAAACTCTTATTTTTCTTTCAAATTTTTCCATTGTAGAATATTTTAGTTTATTTAAAAAAAATCACATTCCTTCAAAATTTTACACATATAAAAAACAGTCCACTGAGAGAAAAAAGGGAAAAATGTCCACTTAGAAGGGTTATAATAAATCGCCATTTACTACATGTCATAAACTTGAAGATCCACTTAAAATTTGATTGAAGAAAAACATTCATTTAGCTTTTAATCTGTTACATAAATATTGAACCAAATTACTGTTAATATTTGTCTCTTGGGAGAGTGCTTACACACATTTAGTACCATAAAAAGTTAATTATTTCTATTAAGGGGAGAGCATAGCATAAAATTTCTCTTCTGACAAAATTAAAAATGGCTTTAATTAATTAAAACTTATCTCCAACTACTGAAAACAGCTTCATGCCTTTAAAGCTCAATAATCAACACAACAGAAAGGGCGGGTTGATTGTTAGCGGTTAGGGCCTTTGCCACCCACCTTTAATCCGCCCTTGTTTTGAAATACTTAAATGCCTACAGTTTGTCACCACTTGTGACGATACAAAATTTTATTTCATTCGTTTCGGTGGCTATATGTGGTGGACAAAAATTTAAGCATTTTGAAATTACTTTTGCAAAACTTTAACGTTAATCAATTTAAAAAAAAAATTCAATGCCTATAGTTTAAGTTGAGTGACCATGTATTATGAAACGAAATTTCGATTCATTCTCTTTAGTCGTTATTATATGATGTACAAACAAAAATGTAAACAATTTGAGACAATTTTTGCAATATCTGAAAATTTAATCAAAACTTTTGAACAATTTGGCACTTATAGTTTAAGTTGAGTGACCACCTATCATGGTACCAAATTTCATTTAATTCGCTTTTGTCATTTTGTGATGTGTGAACAAAAAAAAAAGCATATGGACAGAATGACAGAGTGACAACTAATTTTTGGTGGTCATACCGGGCTCCTATATGCTTGCCATGATAGAAATCGTAAAATTTTTTAATTTCAAGTAATGTAGAGACAAAAGTCTAATTTTATTTATATAGATATTGTCAAAAATTTCTATACAAAAATTTCTATTGTGTTGAATTCTAAAACTAATTTAGTTGAACTGAGTTAGTTGAAGCTTACAACTAAACCTAATAGCTGTTAGTTGATGGTTCAACTAACTTGGCTCAGCTAAATTATTTTTAGTTTTCCGTTCAACTAAAACTAATTTAGTTAAGCAGAGTTAGTTGAACCTTTCAACTAAGAGCTGTTAGTTTTGCTGTCATTTACTCATCAACTAACTACTTTTAGTTGTTAATTGAATGTTAGTTTTTGCCCAACTCTGTGCTTCAGAAATCTGATAATTTTTGAAAAACTCATTTCTCTGAATTCCAGTTAGTTTTTGTACAGTTCATACAGAATTTGCTTGTATGTTTTCCTAAGTGACGTCACATCCAATGGCTTCTCTTTGTCTTCTCCTACTGGATCTTCTTTTCCCCATGATGAAAAAGAGAGAAAAACCACTTGCTTTCACTCTTTAGACTCTGTACAGTTGTAACGTCACACGTTTGTTCTGGAAGCAGGCCCGATCCCAGAAGAAAATCTTGGGGGGGTGAAGATCAGCAATTTGCCGACTGAAAAAAAATGGATTTGCCGATTCAGTTTCTGCCTCACTAACAACCTTTTCAAGTAATGCTCCAAATTATGGGAAGCAACAAGCCATCATGCCCTGAAAGATCTCGGCGATTTACGTTAACAGCTTTAAAGCACTGCAGTACAGCTGAGCTATCAGCCTTCCCCTCCCAGAAAAAACAAAAAAAAAAAAAAAAAAAATTACAACTTGATTACATAATTCAAATTTACATTTTATTTAAATCGGATTTGCATGTAATATTTTAACTCATTAAATTAAATACTAACCTTTTAAAAATACTAACACTTTATACAAAAACGTTTACTTTATCAATATTACTGAATGTACTTACATTATTTATTAACCAGTTTTAAGTTAATTCTCCTACGTTTCAACGCTGCCCACTTGATTACTGTGTCATCTAAGTTAATTTTATCTACAATGTCTTTTTTGGAGTGCAGAAGCAACAGGTCATCTAAACGACTGTCTTTCATAGTTGACCTCAAGTAAGTTTTAATTCGTTTTAATTTGCTGAATGGCCTTTCATTAGATGCAACTGTTACTGGTGCTCTTAGGGCTAAATGGCAAAATCGATTAGCCAAAGGTAGAATGCCTTTTAATTCTTCGGCTTTATGCATTATTTTAAGTGTAGAGTCTATACCTTGGCATCTATCTGCGAAGATTTCTAATTCAGCTTGCCAGTTAAGCCATACCGAGAGAGCACTGATTATATATTAAAAAAAAAACTTTCTAACACTGTCTTATTTGCGCATATACCATTGCATTACAATTAGTTAACCTGTTCATACCCGAAGGCAGAGATTTCTTCCTCCTGTGTCCATCGTTGCTTCCTGGCTTGGGTTGCTGAATGCTGCTGCTATGGCCACAGCCTTGCACAAGTGCATGTCTGGGCCACAGAAGAGCATTCAAAACCTATTCTGGGAAGTAACGATGGACACAGGAGGGGGGGGAATTTCTGCCATCGCGATTTTAGCAACATCGGAAGTGAACAGGTTAAAGCCAACAAGACACAAAAATATTTACTGCTTATAATGCCTAATCTATGAGCGTTATTTTGTTATCCTTGTATAGCTATCAAGAAGACGGACAGCATGCTCTCATAAACCTCAATAATAAATATCAATTTTGTTTTGCTTGAAATGAAGGAACGGAATTCTTTTGTGTGCTCCGGTAAAAGAACTATAAATAGTACATAGACCCTTTTTAATAGGGTCGATACAACGGCGGATAAAGAATTCTTATTATTATTTTATTAATTAATTTTTTTGTGTGTGTGTGTGTGGGGGGGGGGGGTAGGTGTTGAGGCTAAGTTTTAAAAAGTTTATTTCACTCAAACAAAATGTACCATAAAGCACAATTTTAGTCTAAGCCAATATTAAAATTTTGGGAGGGGGCTAAGTTATAAAAAATGATTTTTTACGTATTTAACGAGTGTAATAAATTAAAATGTTACTCTTTTTGGGGGGCTGAAACCCCAGGATCGGCTACTGGGTACATGGTATTGTACATAGTACTATACTATGTATAGTACATAGTTCGATAATACATAATATGCGATCGATGAATATTTACGGCAGAGCACGGAGTAACAGACAAACGGAATTCATAAACATTCCAACTTCGTTGGAAAGTGTTAAAAAATGCTTAAAAAGACAGAATGTGAGGCTTAATGTGACACACAAAAAAAGATACGATCTGGAATAAGAAACGTAATTCTAGATTGAAAAGTTAAATTTTCCTGTAATTTAAGAGAAAAATGGAAAATCAGAGATGTCAATTTTGAGGTCCCTAAGATCGGGTCCCCCGTGTATTTGCCCTGCCATGTCTCCCTACTTTTTAAGGTCCTGTAATCCTTACTCTTACATTTTATTCTTGATTATAACTTACTCATTATTTTTCTAAAATCAAATTAAGTTACAAAATTGGGGTTCTTTGTATAAATGATATGAAAATAAATACAAATACATTAAAAAATAGTACAAATATATTTTAACTATATAATTACCTGATCGTTGATGAACTTTTTCTTGGAGAATGCCGCTTCAAATGGATTTGAGGGAGCTCCAACAGTTTGAATGGAAATTCTCTTTCCATTATGCACAGTTATTTCGTGTCTTCTTTTATAATCGTCATCAAAACAACTACCACATTTAGTGCATTGCACTTTTTGTCGCTTTCTTTTAATAACTGGTGTCATATTTTTGTTTACAACTGGTTTAGTTTCAAACTTAAACGCACATTTCAGCAATCACATTGAACTTAGTTAAATGTTAGATTTTTTTCCCGAATTAGTGTACTAATTATATTTAAAAGCTAAAGATGTATTCTTTTAAACAAGCTATGCTATAGAGTTCCTCCAAGTATGTATATAGGTAAATATAACTTTCACATGGTGGCTGTCCAGCAAGCAGGAATAGAGGACGCATTACACTATTTTCAACTATACAAATTGATTTCTTTTTCCCATGCATTTCAGAGAAGCAAAGAGAATACATCTATTTCCCAGAAAAAGTCACGCTGGGCTCAAAGGCAGCGATGGCTGAAAGCCAGTGGCGGCCTCCTTGCACTGTTTGTATCGGTATTTCGTAATTTTCCTCAGGGTGATTTATGAGACTGGACTTTTCTCGTCCCCAGACTGTATCACCCCCATAGCAGAAGAGTTCTTATTAGCTTACTATGGGCATGCAAGACGAATATTTACATTCTGAGACAGGTGTCATAGAAGTCTTTGGTGTCGAATGCGAAGTGCGGATTTTCAGACTCCCCCTTTTGTACAGTAGTGTATTGCAAACGAATACCGAGTGCTCTATTATTCATCCCCACTTCATTCTTTTGACTAATGCAAATAAGAAAGGAGTTTCCGACTCGGTGTTTTATACGCAGCAAGGTGAACCTCAAATAGACAAAAATTAGGAAAAGTGCCGATAGAAAACTCTTTTGAATACTAGAATGAAGAGTTTTGGAAGTCGGGAATAGCAATTTTTGCCGACTGAATGTTTTAAGTGGGGGGGTGTCTCACCCCCCCACACCCCCCCGTGGGATCGGCCCTGTCTGGAAGTGGTGTGGAAACTGAAGTGAAAGACTAGTGCATGGTTGATCACGTGTTGCATGTGCGCTTTGTTAGTAAGATGAAAGGGATTGTGCTGTTCTTGAAAATGTATTGTAAAGTAATTGTGTAGAAACAGCATGCTCATACACGAAAATTTGAATGATCGATATACTAAAGAATTTGATTTTATTAAAAAATCAAGGTAAGGCAATATCTTTGCATTATGCGCGGTTTGCAGTTTGGATATAAGTATTAGCTATGGAGGCAAATCTGATTGTGGCTCATTCAAAATCAAAGAAGCATATCAGAAACTATAATGTTATATGATGACTTTCAGACAATAATAGCAAATGTGTTATTTACAAATTTCATAGTAACACATAATATACTAACTGCTGCTGTGGATCATTTTTCAAAACTTATGCCAGTGATGTAAGCAAATTGTGAAGAAGTAAAAAAAAAAAAATTCCTGGGGAAGAATAAAAACTGGACATAGAAAAGATCTGTTGATTCTACTTGGAAGATAAGACTTTTTAAAAAGGAGTCCTTTCTCTGTTACTACTGATGGTAGTTATGATCCCACTATGCAAATGTATCCTATTGTCATTGCATTTTTTGATTCCTCAGTTGGACAAATTACTTAAACTTTTGTCACTTCCCTGCCTAGCAAAGAGCACATTCAAAAATATTGATAATTTGATTATAAAAGATTTCCTAAAGCATAACATACCTTTTAAGAATTGTGTTGCAATAGGATCAGGCGGTGCAAATGTCATGATTGGAAGAATGAAAGGTGCATACACTTTTTAAGAAACAGAGTGGTAAAATAGTGATGTTTGGTTGCTTATGTTATTTGTTACATTTAACAACTGAAAAAAGCTCAGGAACATTTCTATATCCTTCAATGAACTACTAATCATTCATATTTATTACAATCTGAGGCAGTGGCAGCTCCTTCATATGAGCACGTGAACTCCCAGAGGAAAAACTAAACACATTAGCAAATTAAATTTGAAAAAAAATATTAAGTACACTTCTCTAGATTTTTGGGAATTTAAAACAGGAGTTTTACTCTCCTCCACCCTCACTATTATTAAAAGTGCTTATTACAGCTAATGCACTGTGTTGTAGGTTACTACAGCATAGTACTTCGTAACTTACACGTGAGATCGGCCAAATGGCCTTCAGAACCACTGTCTTAAAAAAAATGCAGAGGGAGTCGCGAGAGAAGTAAGGCACTGCTGATATAACTCCATTTGCACATTTTTAGTGTACTCAGGGATTATTTTTTTGCTGTTATCTTTTCCGGATTCTCTCTTGGTTTGTTAGTCAGTTAATCCATTTTTCATTTTCTTATTTTCTTTATCATTTTTCACTACAGTATATTTTTATGAACTAGTGTAAATAATTAAGAAGGGTGTAAAATAAGTGTTTGGAGCTAAAGCAATTACATTTTTCAATATTATCCTTTGAAATATAAAATCAAGACAACACATTTTTGCTAAAACTTATTTTGGTGATGAAATTTAAGACCAAAGATTACTTGTTTTCATTCAGTAGCAAGCATTGTTTTCCTTTAACTCCTGAAAATGCAGTGTTCATCCTAGGCTTTTCGAAGGGCGCTGTGCCCTGCCCGCCCTTTAAAGCAAAAAATCCCGCCCTACTTGCCCTTTCAAAAAAAATCTCCGCCCTTTTGCCACCCAAAAACAGCGCCCTGCCTGCCGCTCTTCTAGCCCCGATTTCATTCATGGCACCATCCTCTCCCCTCTGTTTACATTTATTGCGTTGCGGCATCTCTTTCCTCTTTGCTGACATTAGTTAGCACCTTCACAGATTCTAGTGTTGAGTCTAGATTGATTTGGCAGGGCGCAGCGCCCGGCGGCTCTTTTATCGTCTTTTTAGTGCCCAGCTGCCCAATTTCTCTTCTTTCTGCCCCCCTCCTTTTAAATTTTTATTATTCTTAGTCAACAATCACTACTTTTTTTTTCCTACATACCATTTGCGTCCCATCACGAAAATACGTTAAATAAAGCGGCCCCTTCACAGAAATACGTTTGAGTACAATAACCCAATCATAAAAATAGGTTCGGATGAAAGCGGCCCTTTCGCAGAAACAGTCTATGAAATCGGATCTTTCCCACAAGTGTAATTTATTAAAATGCCCTTTCCAAATATTCTATTCTTTCAGATCGAAATACTGTTAATGCCTTTTTCATTGTCTGTTTTCATTTGTGCGAGCGAGTAACCCGAAAGGCAAGTGACTTTTTAAGGAGTACTAACTTGTATTGACTTTACATCTAGATGAAACCGACCAAAACTCCAGACCGACAGTCGCGCGGCCGGGGCCCGAACGTGGGAACTTCAACACTTCAGCCGTCAACCATGTTCAGTGGCTTTATCCACTCAAATCGGTCTGAAAATCGAGCGATTTCCGAATACAGCAATTGAAACACATTATGCTTTTGCCAAATTAAGAGCATAATAATGATCTTTTGCTATTGCAGTGTAGCGCCAGGGTTATTGGCTCCCGGTGCGGTCCTACAGTTTGCCGCCCCATTCTTTTTAAGTTTCAGCATTCTGCCCTCCATTTCGGCCTTTTAGTTTTCCACTATATTATTTTTAGGTGTCCTGCCGGCCACCATTTTTGTTTTTACCTTGCCGCCCGGGCGGCCCCCCCCCCTTTATTACGCAACAGTTTTAATTGTACTAAAGTGGAGTAACTGCAGAATTTAGTAAATCAGACTATTGACAAGATTTGGTATTCTAACTATTCATATTATGTATCTTCCGATTTTTAAAAAGTTCTCAACATTTTAATGAATGAAGCAAAAAAAAAATAAATAAATAAATAAATAAATAAATAAAAGCTATAGAAAGCTAGTTCTGGGAAAGAATGTCTTAAGAAAACAAATTGTGTCTTAAGTTATTCATAAAACTAACCGTCATCAATTTAAGCTTATTTTCAGTTTTTAAAAACTAAACAAAAAAATTCGAAATGATTCTAGAAGTTTTTTTAATATGTAATTTGTTTCAGTACTTTTGACAACAGGATGCTAATTATTTTAAGCTGATTAAAAACATTTGATAGTTAAAATATTTAATACTTTTTATATTTTAAAAGTATTAAAGCAAGGTTGAAGAACGAAAATTTAGTGTTTTTAAAGAGAACTTTTTAAGTATGCTACAAAAAATTAAAAATAAAGCTATGAAAAATAAATTATTTAAAATATAAACTTTATTTCACACATTTGGACAATTCTGTGAGTTAAAAAAAATATTTATTTTAAACCTGCTAAAAAACTTATATTCACTTTTCATGAATGAGCAAACATTAAATTAGAAGTGAAAGAGAAGAACAAATATATTTCAGTAATTTGATTTCATATGGTGTACATTCCAACCATTGGATGCAATACAAAATTTGCATGAATGTCATTTATTCTAGCAATCTTCTGTGTTCAGAATTCAATTTTCCCAATTTCTATAGTTATCAATTGATGGATGAGTTAAATTGTTTGATCCAATTTTAAATGTCTAATAGTAATAAGGGTAACTTTGAAAATCTTTACTTGGTACTCATTCAATAATTATTGTGAACAAAAGAATTTAAATTCTGATTTATATTATTAAATTTTATTATTTTTATTATATGCTGAACACATCTATCCTAATCCACTTACACTGACAGTCCTTTTCTGTTTAAAAGTTTGTACCAATATAGGTAAAACATCCTATATGAATGTGATCCAGTAATTGTGGTCCAGTAGTGATAGTGTCATAAAATTGAAGAACATAAATTAGCAGTCCCTCTGCCTTCCCCTACTGTCTAACAAATCATGTCTGGCTAAAAATTTCTGAAACCTTCTTCAATAAATGTACTGTTCTTATAAATAATAAACATGTAAGTTATGTAATTTCGAGCAAAAAAAAAAAAAAAAATTAAGCAGAAAATTCAAAATTACTTTTATTAAAACTTTTTTTTTTTTTTTTTTTTTTTTTAAATCAAAAACTTCTAGTTATCTAGATTTAATTCACATATTTATGTCATGCTTAGAGCAAAATATTATCAACAAATCCTTTTTCCTATTTCGCTTACACTTACTTCTACAGGATATTTTCTCCAAAAGATCAGGGGAAAAAACTAAGGCAAATAGAAAAAATCTAACTATGCATTGTAGTCAGAACACATATTACAACTCTACATGTTAAAGTTTCGGGGATCAGATAGTCTCAAACCAGTGTATATATATGTTAGCTACCTGTACATTCTCGTGGAACCCCAATGTGCCTTTTTTAAGAACAGGGTGCCCTTTTTGAAATTTCCCCCGTCGACCCTTTTTTTCTAGAGTCAACACTATTCTAATCACCTCCTCTTGTAAGTTAACCATTTTTTTATGCCTATATAGCTATACATGAAAAATTTTAAGTGCCAATTATTTTATATGTAGACCCCCCATCCCCCTCAAAAAAAAAAAAAACACTTCAGATACGATAAATGCAGATTCAATATGAAAAAGCATTGTATTGTTGGCTGACCTTTTTTCTAAAGAAGTAAATGGCAATATTCGCTTAGTATATACAGGCGCGTATCCAGAAAACAGTTTGGAGGGGGGGGGGGGGTCCAAACGGTAAAAAAAAGTTGAATTTTTCACAAAAAGACTATCATTTTCATTTTAGTAACAAAAATGAAAATTTCGGGGGGGGGGGTGTCCTGGACCCCCCTAAATACGTTCTTGAGTATATATATATATATATATATATATATATATATATTCATATAGTGCCTCTTTATATTCTGACGTTCCCTTGAAAGCTTAAATTGCCCTTTTTTAAGGACTAGCACCCTGCCCCTTTTTCATCCTAGGATGATCTCTGAAAATGCAAATATATTTTAATTCGTGAGGTGCATCATATCTGTATATTTAATTTTCGAAATTTATTTTGTGAACCTCCATTTAAATAACCCACTAGCCACCACTGATCTGAGGAAAAGTGTAAAAAGGAAAAGGGAATTGAAAAAATTCCATAATTGATACAACTCATATGAAAAGATGATTTAAAGCACTGTGTTACTCTATGATTATTGTTGGGTAAAACTCTCTCACGTTTGCTGAATTATTGGGATGCACTTTTGTTTCATTTCAAAGAAGAGTTTTCACATGTCAAAGTAAATGTATAAGTTAAGGAAAGCCAAAAACGTAGAGAATATGCTCAAGAGTTTGTCAAAAAAACTGAAATCTGACAATACTCTTTAGTTGGACTTCGTAAGTTCATGGTCCTAGTATTTGTAAAATCAAAGAGGAGAAACCTTAACCTTCTTCCCAAAAGTTAGAGGAGGGGGTGGGGAAGTAACATCTATTTAGAAAGAACAAAGAACAACAAAAAATATGAAAAATTCTTCAGAGAGAAGAAAAACTCAGAGAGAAGAAAAAATATGCCGCTGTCATGACTGATGATAAAGCCACTGTAGCACACGCAAAGAAGTTTGTAAAAGAACTCTCTCCTAAAAATCAAAAATTTTATCATGTAAAGAAGTACTTTGTTGCTTCACATGATTATATTATTGCTAATTTTCTTATTCATTCTGAACTTTACAGAATGCCAAAGTTGCAGATATGTTAAAACTTAAATTTATATCAATTTAGTATTTATTGTTAGATTTTCTTGTTTTCTTTTGAATGAAGAGAGTGAAAACACTTATGAAGCCATACATAAAGTGGAATCTGAATTTCTATGCTATTGAACAACAATTCCTGTGGCATTTTCTCTTGATAGGCCTGATCAACAGTGGAGTTTAATCTAATGAATTTGGACTTCATGGTAAACCACTATATAAAAGACAAGCAAATTGATGATAGGAATTTTGATATTCCTACACAGCAGTGCTTCATGCGAGAGCATTTTTAGTATAGTTTTGAGAAATAAAATGACTTCAGGAGTTCAATGAATCCAAAAATACTTGAATCCATATTGATTACAGCATCTCATATTTTTGAACCTTGTTATGCAAAAAAAGATATATTTTTTTAAGCAAGCAAAATAAGCATTAAATAAGAATGCATGATTTTAAAAATATCAATTATATATGTTTTATAACTTTATGTATCAATTCTTGTTTCTCTGTTTTGTATTAGCTTTATGAATTAATTCATAACTTAGAATTTTTCTAGTGTTCATAATGTTATTGCAAATATTAATGACTATGCATTTTATCTCTCACCCCCTTTATTGAAAATTGTCCCAAAAATGCGACATAAAAGTATGCGACATAATTTTACATATACACCCATTTGTCCATTTATGGGACAAAATAAATGTAACTTTTTAAAAATTGTAAAATAAATTCAAGAAAGTTGTTTAATTGCATAAGAACGACTGATTGTACCTATTTTCACAGACACTTACAATATATCCATCGAGACTAGTTTGTTTGCAATAATGATACATTTATGAACGTTTTTATCTCACAAAAATAAATAATGGGACAAAATATATGTAATTTTAAATTAAACAGTCAATTTAATACGAAGTAGCTCCTCCTTTAGCTCTAATCACTTCAGATAGTCGTTCATAAATAGAATCAGATAGTTTTTTAATAAACTCAACTGGTATTTCTTCGTAAATTTTTACTATCTTCAGATACGCCTCTTTTAAATTTGAAGCAGGCTTTTCGGCATACTTGCGCTTAATATAGTGCCAAACATGCTCAATAATATTTAAATCAGGACTCTGAGATGGCCACTTAATTAACTTAATGTTGTTTGAAGCAAAAAAAGCCTGCGTAAGCTTGCTTTTATGCTTAGGATCATTGTCCTGCTGGAAAAGCCAATCCTCTAGGCCCATTTCTTCGACACTTGGTAACAAATTCTCCTGTAATATCTTAATGTACTTTGCTGAATCCATTTTTCCTTCAATTTTGGCCAATTTTCCTGTGCATTTGGCACCTATACACCCCCAAATCATAATACTTCTGCCGTTATACTTTACTGTTTTTAATGTACAATTATTTTTTAATCTTTCACTGGCTCGATGCCACACCCATGTACATCCATCACTAGAAAAAAAAGTTGATTTTGCTTTCATCAGACCATATGACTTTACTCCAAAATCATTTGGGCTTGCAAATGTATTCTTTTCAGATATGAAAGGGACTTTTTTTGGTTTTGAGGCTTTAAAGCCTAACAATCTAATATTTCTCTTCAATGTTTTTGGTGAAAACGATTTTTCTAGTTTAACTGACACTATTTCTGTCATTTTAGGAGCTGACAAATGTCTATTTTTCTCGACTATACTTTGCACACATTTTAAATCACTTTCATTTAATATTGATTTTCGTCCACAGTTGCTTTTTTTTGTGGTGTAGTTCTCTTTTGTGTAATTCTTGAGCACATATGAGATGCATCTTGCTGACACCGAAAGTAATTGTGCTATATCCTTCTGTTTTTTACCTTGATTTTTTAATTTAAAAATCAAAGATCTTTCAGCATCTGTCAATTGTTTTTTGCTGCTCATACCCCTAAAAAATAAAAGAACATATATACTTTTCATAAATTTTTGGCGGGAAAAGTTAAACATACATCAAACTTTTTACTTTTTACACACAGCTTTTAAAATTACATGTATTTTGTCCAATTTCTTTTTTGGATTGCTTAAAAATGTTTTTTGTTATATATTTATGAAAGCTAACACAAAAATATGCGTATAGATTGTAGTTATAATTATGGTAAGTGTGTAATCCGCTTAAAGCAGTGTATTTAAAAACAAAAATCATGACTATTTTGCACTTTTTGAAAAATTACATTTATTTTGTCCCATAGTGTATTTAAATACTATTAGTTCACAACCGCTTTAATCTATTGTTAGAATATTCCGTAAGCTGTAGAATATACATCACATGTATTTTTCTGTAAATAGGTTACAATCATAAAAACTTCAACACCTTAAGAAAATTGTTTATTTTTTTATTGTGCAATGTCTTCTCCTGAATTCTGTATCCCTCAATAAACATTTATTTACTTAACTGTAACCGTGCTCGTGCACACATTCTTTTTACTTCTTCTGTACTTTTTTCTTTCTTGATGTTATGTTAAAATCCCACTCTTATTATGTTTGAGCCATAACTCTGCTAACATTTCTAAAAAGTTATAGACACCAAATGGATTAATTTATTTATTTGCTGATTTTTAACGTTCGTTTCAAGGCTGCATCATTCATCCTCAAAATGGCCGCTGGAACTTGGCGAATTAAAATTCTGAATAAAGATAATTACGAAACATGGAAACATAAAACATAGAATCATAAAATTAGGGATGCATTAAGAATAACTTGTAAAAGGTGTAAACGCATCGGGCACTGGGCTAGCTAATGTGAAAGTGGAAAAAAGAATAATTTTAAACATAAGCCTAACAGCCTGAGATTCTTATCCACTCTGGATGACTCGCCAATAGGGTTACCAGGCAAAATACAGCAATCCTACTCACCTAAAGCTCTCTCAACAATATCAAATAACGAAAAGCAAAATTTTTGGTGTGTTAAGATAGATACTAAAAATTATATAAGTTACTTCAGTTATCATCGACCCACGTTCACAATTGCAAGGAAAGATCAGGAAACTCTCCTACTTCCAGTCGATGAAATAAATGTAAAGGAAGAATAAAAGAAAAAGGGGTGAGAGATAAAATGGCGTAGTCAATTAATATCATTTTAATATGGCAATAATGAAACTAAAAAATTAGGGGGGGGTCAGGGGTCCCCCCCCCCCCCCCCCCGAGGCTCAAACAGCAGAGTTTTATATTTATATATACATGAGAATAATTTTATGGTGGTTAAGTTTGATAGTTTTCTGGTAAACTTTGGGTTGTCAAGTTGCATCACATTTTAAACAATCTATTAAAATAAAGTAAGAAAAAAGTAAAATCACTTCATTGGACAAATAATATTGCTTTGTATAATGTTTCAAAACTAAACTGTTTATCCAGAATTTTTTATTGCTGACATACAATATTGAAATGATTTATGATTTGGGTTTGAACAGTGTTGTTTTAAAATCAGTCTTAGGTTATTGATTCATAATGATAAAAATTGTCAGTTGTATCAATTATTGGGAATCTATATGGTTATCAAAAAATTTGCATACATTTTGATTTATATATATATTTTTAATGATGAAGACAATTTTTGATATAACTCTATTTGTGATTTCAATAACTCCAGTTTAGAAAATTTAAGTAAATTAGGTTTTTTTGTTTCAAATTTTTTATTCATGATATTTAATTTACTAACCTTCAGTGTGAAAGATTCATATTATGTTATGCTTCAATGCCATATTTCGTTCCAACTGCCAGTTGATCCTTGTGGCAGCTAAATTACGCCATCAGTTTTCAAGTGCGAGGACGCCACCATCTTGTATCAATTGCATGATAGCACACATGTTGATTTTATTTGATTTTTGCATGAAGTTAATTTAGATTAAATACTGTCATTGTAAATGTATTTAGTTATTTCACTAGACTATAATCGTCAATTTTTTAAATATATATATATTTTTTAGAATGAATCTCCACCAGATAATATGGGAAATGAAATATCATGTAGCCGCTTCAGTCAATGGTTTAAACGTGATAGCCCACAGCCAGAGTCTGCTAACAACAGCAGGCGCTCATCTTTTCATGAAGAACTTATAGCTAATAGTATTCTTAACAGTAAGATTTCTTCCCACATTTTATTGTATTCTTCACACCTCATTCTTGCTTTATAATCAATCAGATGTGCATATATGCTATCATACAAATATTCAATTTCAAATGTATTATTGGAAATGTAATGTTGGATTTAAATCTCACTTGCATTGGTGGCTTAGTTTTTGAAATTGAACATTTCCAATAGTACAATTTAGTGTTGTTTAGAAAGCTTTAAATTTTCTGCTTGTATTCTTTGAGGGTTATTAAGGAAACTGTTTCAAGACCAGTTCAATTCTTTTTGTTTTAATCTTAAGTGTTGTCTTGAAATATGAAATCTTGAATGGTGGCTGTTATGTTTGAAAAAATTCTTTTCTCCACCTTGCTTTCTAAAAGTTATATTAATTTATTAGTTTTAGCATTAATAAGTTTCATGTGTTTTTATTTAATTTTTAACCATGGTATTAATAGATATGATTGTCTTTAATTGTTGCAGGCATAGCAGAACCCCAACTAATAATTCCCTCACCAACTCCAAATTCAGACAACTTTTTTGCACCTATTAGTCCTGCAAGTTATTCTGCCCCTCAATCTCTAGCATCTGGTTGCAATTCTAACAAAGACATTATGGATATGCTTCAGTCAGCTAATACTTGTGCAGATACTGCTGTCAATGGAACAAATCAAAAAGGTACTTTATTGCCTAATTTTTACAATTTTAAGTTAAGTGTTTGCTATTATTAGCACAGTTTTAAAGTCTAATACTTTATTTTTTAATTGAAAGCTACTTTTTACTACACCCTCCCCTTTCCTACCTCCCTTAAAAAAAAAGCTACACACATCTCTTATAAGGTGAAATTCAGCTGAACCAGACCTTAACAGGAGGAAGTGTATCTAGTCTGAGTCAAGTTTATGATTAGGTGTCGACAACTGTTGTTAATTTTACACATGATAAAATCACTCACTGTAAAGGAATGAATAGTTAAGAAAAAAAAAAAGGTTGTACAGTTATGTAATACAAAAACAATTTCACTTATTAATCAAGTGCACATATTATGTACTCAGGACTTATATTTCTTTCATGTGCAATTTATATAATCTGACATTTGTAACCCATTTCTCTTATTTCAAAATTGCCTTTGTGTGTTTGGTACTATCGCACTTAATAGTGCTAACAGCAAGGTTGGGTAGGGTGCTAATTAAATTTAGTTAGTTATGCATCATGAATCAGTCACATATTAGAGCATCCTCTATATAACTTAGATTTTAATTGCCTGGATTTAAGATTCAGTTTTGTCCAGTACTACCCCAGTATAACAGGGTTGCTATGCGACCGGGAGAACCTGGAAAACCGGGAAAACTCAGGGAATTTAGAAATCACGAAAAAAACCGGGAAAACTCAGGGAAAATGAAGAATTTTCATGAAAACCGGGAAAATACAGGGAAAAATATATTTGCAGCGAAAAATTCATTTATATTTTTTAATTAATACAAATTTTAAATTTTTGTTTGGGAAAGATTATGCCTGTATTTCGTATTTCAGTAAAAAGTGAGATCGCGAACCATAACCTGCGCCTTGTTTATTGAAAAGCCGGAGTCACGCCCGTCGAAGCGATTGATTGGCGCCAGTGGTATGCCTATGCATCTAAGAGAGCTGGCTAGAGAAAGGGTATTCCCCTTTTCCCCTCTCAGCTCCGCTCTGTCGTATAATCTCTCTACAGAACGTTCCTTTAGAAAGGGCGATATTCCCTTTTGCGCTTCCTCCTGGTGGATTTTCCCCTTCTAGTTCTTCCCCATCTGCTTGTATGTGGGCACTGCTAGACACACGTCGCGTGTTTGTTTTTATGGTTTTTACTCTTTCTCGCTGTTTAGTCTTGCTGTCACCTCGTGTGTACTCTGTGTTTTTTTTTTTTTTTTTTTTTTCAAAATCTGCAAGGAGTTCATACCATGATGCCTTGCAGAGAAAGAAAGATGCTCAACAAAAGTTGCAAGATGAAGGAAGAAATAAATGAAAAGTTTCTGAGCAGATCAAAATATTACAAAAGAAAATACAGAAAATTATGGAGGAACAATCTGCTGGATTGTCTAACATCAACCAACAGATTTTGGAATTAAAAAATAATAATAATAAATCTTTAGATTTACTAGTGAAAGTGTTTATTTTATTAAAAATTTGCTTTTTTTCCCCAATGAGCAGGCACTTGTTCATCAATCATTTTGCCATTACTAAGGACCAAACTGCTGGTAATAAGTAATAATTTTAATTTACAGGGATAAAAATCTTCCACGGAATTCCGCATTTTAATTATTTTTATTTAAAAAAAATATGTAGATGATATAATCACGGCAGAATTCCGAATCTCGTATCTGCCAACTCAAGTTCAATCTTTTTGGTAAATGAGTATTTCCTTTTCAGTATTTCTTTATAAACATTTCTAATGCAACTACAAAATACTTGAATGCTTATTTAAATTTATGTTTATAAATTTCTTGAATTTTAAATGCTTCTGAAAGTTTGAATGTTAAGCTAAAAAATCATGACAGAGATTTAAATAAGACATTGATTTGCATAGATTGACTATGAGAAAAAGAACTGCTTTTCTTTTAAGTAAAGGTAAATGCAGTTTTTAATATTTATTTTTTAACACTTTTTGTCAATGCAACTAATTACACTGCAATATAATTTTTACACTATTTCTGATGGAAGTTTTGCAAAAAAAAAGTAAATAATAATAATATTAAACCTTCCAAATCAGCCTTTTTATGTTATTTTATTTGTACATAAAGACATTGTCTGAAATCTATTCATGAAATTATTTACCTTGACCTTAGATTTATGGGGAATTTGCTTAAAATCCTCTTTTTAAATAATGATAGCCTGTTTTTCTATTGAACACTCTCTATCTAAAATTGATTATTAAATACTTATTTATGCATGAGTACTGGGATTATTTTAATCAAGATAGAAATAATTAATTTGGTTTGCGATTGATATTTTATGGAAAACAGTGTATGATGCTTGTCAAAATATTTTAACGGTTAAATTCAAGCTTACGCACTTTTTCTCTTCAATCATTCTCATCCCTAAATTTAGCTTAACTAAATTAAGTTGATAATTTTAATTTAGTTAAGCTAATAATCAATGTGATATTATTAAAGATGCACAACTATTTAAAATATTAGGAGATGATACTATATTGCGTTATATGCCGTTATTGCGCTATGTCGTGTTTGTCCCCTTTTTGATCATGAAAAGGACAGGGAATTTCATTTCAGGATTTGAGTAGCAACCCTGTATAAGAAAAGTGAATAATACTAATTCTGGATTTCCTGAGTTGTAAGATACACAATACTCTGGGAGAAGTGAAAGAAGTTTTTCAATTTTCCCATTTCTTTTCAGAATTTATGACTGTCTCTTAATTTTAAGATTTGTAATTAATAACTGCCTCCTGCAGCTTGGCAATTTTTTCTTTGGATTACATAACTGAGCCATTATAGCAAAATAAAGATGATTATAAAAATGTATTACTAATTAAATAACATTTAAAAAATGAGGATAAATTCCTGTCAAATTAAAATTAAATGAATTTGTAAACTGAAATGCATTGATGTGTGAAATGCTAGTATTTTTAATGTTTTGACAATGTAAATTTGTTGTAATAATTTCTTACACTTACAATTTTGCACTGTTGTCATATTTAAAAAAAAAAAATCCAGTTGTGTAAAACACTAATAAAAATTCTAACCTTATAAAATGTCACCCTTTTCCGTAAAACTGTCTTACTTAACAGATCTGCTTTTTCATCAATTGTTTCTCCATTCTTACAATAGTATATACCATAAAAGATGCCTTTTGTCAAATGCATAAATACACAACTTTTTCTCTACATAAGCAGCTGTAAATATTATTTGCTAGTAATACATTTGATTTGTCTTTAAATATTATATCTAAAATGGCATGGGAGAAGATTGTATTTCTTTTGAAACAGATCTTCTGGTGAAAAATTAATTCATAAATGTCGGAAACTAGCACCCTAATAATCCTAGTAAGCAATTGCAAAAATTTCAATTTGGGGCTACTAACTGCAAATTTTTATTAAAGTTCACAGCTTTTTTAACACTTTCTTTGTCTGATGTGATACAGTAGATTTTAATTTTTATCATTTTCTGCTTATGTTAAATTGAATATTTCAGTTTTGCTAAATGTTTTCTTAATTTGAAATTGCTAACAGCTTTTAAATTCACTAATATTGCATGGATTCCATCAGTTTTAAATCTTATTTTGCCTCATTTGCTATTGTGTCATTTTAGATCCCAAGTGTGTAAAAGAGATCGAAGCTGGCTTAAAGCGAATGGTCTTGGGTGACAAACCACAGCAGCAAGAAAGATCAGCTTTTGATAAATTGGTATATTTTATTTCTGTATAGATAATTTGTGAATCACATGTTATCTTTGTGTATAAGTGATATATTTTGTGACCTAAGTAACCTATAATAATCAGAGCAAAAACATAGCTTTATGAAGAAGATAATAAATAAGCATAAAGAAACTATGTATAATAGTACCAATACAAAAATTATAATAGCAGACCGATTTCGGCATGTATTACATACTGTTCTCAGTGCTAGAATGATAATATAAAAAATTTACTCTGCTTATATAGATAAGGAAGGAATTCAGGAGAGTGTTTGAGGGCCAATAGGAAAGCAGGAAATTAGGTAACTGAGAACAGAGGATGATTATGCTCGACCAACGGTTTCTTTATAGCTTGATACTTTCTGTTGAACAGTCTACTCCCTATACCAATGACAAATGCAGACACAGTTAAATTTCATGACAAGGAAGATTGAATTAAAGACGTTCTGAAATACTACAGAAACAGACAAAACTGCCTTCCTGACTCCCTTATAGGAAACACTTCACACAAATCTTTATATATAATACATTGATGCAGTCGGATATGTTGAAATTCAAACCTCGTTGCAATTCTGAAACATAATATAACTGAAAGAAATAGACTTCAGGATGCTGGGCAGGCAGTGCCATCTATTGGACAAAAATATAGTTAAATATATACAATTAAATTCCAACTGAGAGATTTCTAAACTTCTGATTGGGGGGAGCAGCAAAATCAACATTAACAAGACTATTTGTTTTTCTGGATATTGAAAGCTTAAAAAAAATCTTAATTCACTGGGGTAACTGGGGTTTGCAAATGAGTTTAACAGAATTAAAATCAAAGGTATGGTTGGCATCCCAACAATATTAAAGATGGTATATTTGTTGGTTTCATGCTTTTTAACAAGAGCTATGTGCTTCTTAATTCTCAATTGTATGGTACGTTTAGTTTGTTCAATATAAGATGAACTACACGGACAATTGATACTGTAAATAGTCCATGAATTCAAAGTTAATTTTCCATTTGCAAATCCCGTTAACCCAGTGAATTAAATTTTCTTGAAGCTTTCAATATCTATAAAAACATAAATAGTCTTGTTAATGTTGATTTGGCTGCTCCCCCTTCCCCCCAACTGTCTGAATGTTGGAAATCCTTCTGTTCTCAGTTACCTTAATTTCCTGCTTTCCTATTGGACACACTCTCCTGACTCTCCTCCTTTTCTAAGCACAGCAATTTTTTGCTAATCTCATTCTAGCACTGATGACAGCATGTAATACATGCTGAAACTGATCAGCTATTATAAGTTTCGTTTTTGTGCTATTATACATTGTTTCTTGATGCTTATTTACAACCTATAATAACAATGCTTTTTTCTAATATAAACTGATTTAAGCATTTTGATATTTAGCTGCTGCACATGTCTGAATCTCGAAACTCACCTGCTTCCTCTCTAAGCATTGGTCCTCTGGATAAATCAAAGGCTCTGCAAGAACAGGATCTTTTACAAGATATGCTAGGTGATGTGTCATCAGTTTCACCTGTCATTCAACCATTCCAAATGTTTAAGGAGGATAACAAGCCTATTTCTCAACTTTCCTCTGGTAAGATTTTGGAACAATTCCCTATAAATATATTAGCACGCCCTGATTATGACAGTTGGGGTTTCGGGACCACATTGGAAGCCCCTTTTTCAGTAAATACAGCTATAAATTTACAATTTTTTAAAAATTGTAATCAATCAATTTCAGTTAATTGGGCAACACCGGTATAGGGTAAGTTTGGTCCTCATAACGAGCTGTTCTAATTGCACAAAAATTCCCCAAGATTTCAAGAATGGGCATGTTACATACATATTAAAATGCCATGACTTTTATTGTACAACACAAGTGTCTGGCAAAAACACATTTCTGTTGTATATGAACTTTAATCATTGAAAACTCTAAATTTACAAGTTTTCACAACAATAAATTTGATACCTTGCATTAAAAAAAAAAAAAAAAAAAAATCATAATCGGATATTATTTATCAGATAAATCATGAAGTCAGAAAGCAGTCAAATGTCCTCAAATGATAGGTCAGTTTTTATAAATATGAAGCATAAACAATGAAAAGTAAGAAAACACAACAGTATTTTAGTAAACAACAAGAAAACTTCATGATTTCTAAATTAATAATTTAAAATTCGTCCTAAATTATGAATAAATGTTTTCAGAAAAATTCAAACTGTTAGTTGAGAAATTTTTTATGAACAATTTTGGGCCCTACAAATCTAGGGACTTGGGCAAATGCCTGATTTGCACATGTGATAATCAGGCCCTGCATACTAGTATTTTTAATTTTAATGTTCAATTTATGTGTGACATTAAATGTTTGATGCTATAAATTTCTTTATTGTACTGTTAACTTTGGATATAATGAACATTTTGCTCTCAAGTTATTAGCGCATGCGTACATATGTTAGAAATGTTCAAAATAAAAATATTCCCCTGTTTTGTCTCTTCTCTATAAGAGTTGTTTCAAAAATAAAACTACATAAAAGATAAGTAAAATTAAGTTAAATTTTACTCTATTAGTGAAAAACACACTGGAAATTCTCAGTTTTCTTAACTTTACTGATGAGTAGAACTCATCAAACAGTGAAGCATACATATTTATATAAAATGGAGGCACTCTTTAATATTTATGAAAAATATTAAGGTACAGTTTGCTGTGATTTGTAAATATTGAGAGACGTAGTTTAATAATTATGTTCAGCTGTTATGGGGGTTTTAGGTTTAAGCCTTAGTTTGTATTATGCTTGATAGTTTGAGGAAAAATATTTAGTGCAAATATGTATAAACCAGTTGTAGTTCTTTCCTCTCCTCCATCTGCCCATTTTTTTATTTTTTTTTTCAATTTTTAACACGCTTAACTCTAAAAATCTAGTAGCATTCAAAGTACATGATGTGTTTAAAATACACATAAAGCACATAATGTGTTAAAAATAGGGACTAAAAGCTTACTTACATTTCATATAAATTCATGATAAAAATTTTTATTTATCATGATACTTGAATTAGGAGAGCAGGATTTGCATACACACACACACACACACAAAAAAAGAAAAGAAAGTAGCAGCCAGATGCTTACAACCCAATCACCTAAACTTCCTCTTTTTTTAAGTACATTTTTATGCTGCACTTCTTACTCATCAGACTAAAGAATTGAATTGGAGTAGGTCATAGCAAATTTTACGTAAGAAGTTCATTTCTTAAACTTGATAATTGTGCCATCTCAGAATAGTATGTTTCATTCTTAAATGTCTCCTATTTGCTGAGCATTTCAACATTATTAGTGTCTCCACAAGAGTATGCACTTCTCTTCTTAATATACTGTAGTATACACTGTATAACTGTAGTGTACTTTTTTAATACACTGTAGTATATTGTATACTATTTTTATACACTATTTACTGTTATAAATTTAGAAACAGAATTCTAATAGCTGATTCATGAAAATGCTATGGAAGCTCTCAACTTAATTTGTCTTGTAGGGGTGCTTTTAATCATTTATGCTAATATTTTCTAAAAACTTTCACTTGACTTTTATTTTAGACCAAGGCTCAAAACAGTCACTAACCATGGCAAATGCTGTGACTTCCATCCATAACTCCTAATAGCTCCAATGGTTAGTGGATCTTGCGTTAAGTTTAGCTGCAAATATTATATTTATGTATTAAAAGTTTATAAAGTACTGTTTTAACTTTTTTTCTGTCTCAGACAAATTTTAAGGTTTCATCTGAAATTGTGACATGCTTACAAGAAAAGTTAAGCTTTTTTTTCCCCCCTTCCTTAATTGCATTATTGTTTCAACTTTTCTAAAGTTAAGCAGGGAAAACAACTGAAATTTACAGTTATTAAAAAAATTTTAAGATTTTGTCATGAAATAATTGGAATAGTTTTTGCTGCCAAATTATAGCAGTTCATAACATTTGCTGCCAGCTTCAAAATTTTTAGAGCCCTGTTATAAACATTATTTTTAGTCTACTGAGATTGTGTAAGGTGTTGAATTTATGAATTTGTTTGTTTGCAACCATTCTTTGTTTCAGCTTTCAAAACTGTATATAAGTTAATTGTAAAGTATTGAATGTTTTAATTCTCATAACTGCTTATTTTAGGAATGTCACGCAACCAATTTGCACAATTGAATCATCCAAACCAAAATGATATGTTTGCTCATTTAGTGCAACCGCAACATCCAAAACAGCAAGAACACTTGTCTCATATGCAGCATTTACAAATGCAACATCATTTGCAGCAGCAGCAGCAGCAACAACAACAACAACAATCTCAACACATACATGGTTTTCCTGCTGATATGCTTGCCAAGATCTTTGGTTCTCAACCACCTGCAAGTCCAGCTTCTCCAGGGCTCCATCAAAGCTCTTCTGCTCCTTCCTTGAATCAAAATGATCCAATGTGTAAGAATTTTATTTTTGTGTTATTCTTTGAGCAAAATTAAATTTTGCAACTGCTACTTTTTTCTTAATTTTTTTAGTCTTGCGACCTCCTTGTTACAACTAATATGGAAACTCGGTAACAAAAGATTTGAAAAAACTTTGCTACTTCGTACTTATGTGGAAAAAGATTTTTGTGAATTGTGGCTTTAAAATTTAAATATAGAAGTTATCTGCTATGACTTGGACATAATTTACTTTTGTCAATGAGGATCTTCATATAGAAAAACTTTTAAGTGAAAAATAAAGCCAACCATAACTGTTGTATTAATAATTAGTGAATTATTAATTCAAATAAATAGCTAATGTATTTGATAAGGTTTTTACTGCTTAGAAATATTAAATTCTGTAACACAATGAGAAGTTAAGACCTTTTGAAAACTCACAGATTTAATCAATTTTCATGTTCATGTTCTCAATGTTCAAGTTCAAATGCACTGCAAGACAGAATGGAATAAATAATTTTTGTTAGAACATGATTTTTGGCAACCATCCCATTGTTTTTTAGCATTTGAATGAAATGCTCTCATTGGTGGCAAACATCCACCTTTCGAAGCAAATTAAGTTATAAAATGAAGTTTAAATGCGATTGTGAGCTTTCATGTGTCTTATCTGAGATTGATGGAATGAATCAGTAACACCTTAATTCACCCCATTTGAATCACCATTCTGTTTCACAAGCAAGAGACATGAAAAACAACCTGTTAATAAATTCGCATAAACATTCCTCATAAAGTTTGAAATCTCTAATCTTAATTCCCCCCCCCCCTCCCCGAAGTTTTAGAAAAGGTATTCGCTTGAGTAATTTTATTTCGATGTTTCTTCAAAGATAATGTTGGAAAATGCAATTGCTTCTGTTCTGAAAGACTTACTTTAGTAAGTACCTTCTAAACTATTTACACTAATTTGTAAAAAATATGTATCAAAAACTGGTAAGAAAATAATAAAAATTGAAAAATAGTAGAATTAACTAACCAGATATAACAAACCATAGGAGAAATTAGACTAGTTAACCACAGTATTTCCTCTCACAAACTGAAAATAAGTGAATGGAATGGTATCAGCAGTGCCTCCCGTATATATGCTTCAAATATGCTAAAATATACAATTTTGGCAATTTCTAAAAAATAATTATCTGGAGGATTGTTTCAACAGCAATCTGAATTAGGGAAAAGCAATCTGTTCCACTTATAATTTGATAACTGGAAGTATGATAGGCATCCAACAGTAAAGTACCAGTATTTTAAATTTAACTAAAGTGCTTCTGTTTTAAATTAGTTTTGGTAGTTAAATCACTTTTGTATAACATGCAAGAATTTTTTTTATATAAATTTTTTAATTTTACAAGATTTTAGTATTTACCCTTTTTTTCTCTTTAGCGAGTCTAGGGACATTGGGCCCTAGTTATTTAAACTCTTTTCATAAGGGATATTCTACCCCTTATAAGGTTTACTCGTAAAAAGGCAATCATCAATCAAAACCCAAAGATTGGATCGGATAGAATGTTTCGGAGCTTCGCATTGCTTGGTTCCTTGAAACATAAAAATTTAAACTTCACAATATTTTTAAATATGTAAGCTTTATGGAACACCTTGTGTACTTGCCACCCATGGCAGTTTTTCATAATTTGGCGACTTATGTTGCGTATAGTTAATTGTCATCGAGTTTGCAAATAAGAGTACTTCATATGTTTTCCTTGGTAAAATCTATGAAACAGCTAGGATATCTTTCCACCAATGGCGACTTTTATTTTGTGATTTACACATGCCCATAATCTCTATTGTTTCCTTCTATAAGGTTGTCATTAAAGCAGTTCTCCATATATTATGCATAATCCTTTTCATTGGCATACTTAGCACCGCAAAATAGTTCATCGTGCAATGGTGGCAAATATCAAAGTTGTACCAAAACTGCTTTAATGCTGCTCATATACAGTGAAACCTCTCCGAGCAGCCACCCCTCTAAATGGCCAATTTTTCATGGCATGGAATTTTTGGCTCATAGGCTTAATGTCAAAATAACCTCTATCAGTGGTCACCCGACCCCCTCTAAATGGCTGCAGAGTGGGATCACCCATCTCATTTTTCGCGAAATTCTACTCACTCAATGCCTTAATTTTGAGTGGAAAAAACTCAGTAAGGTTTATGGTTGAATATAAGACCCAGGAATAACTGGAATTGAATCTGTTATGGAAAATGAGGGAGGAACTAGACAATCGGGCATTGAAGGTGACCTATAAGTGAATTTTTGTCCCTTTCAGGCGCTAATTCAGTCATTGACGTGGAATTTCCCGATGTTTGTAATGGCGAGCAAGCTAAACTTTCAACATAAGTGACTTTAGAGAAAATCGGTGAAATTATCGAAAATTCTGAAGCGGTTACAAACAAATCGGTTAGAGATCTCCTTTTTAAAGTAAAAAACGAACTTGAAAAAATGATTGTTTCAGAGAAAGTGAAAACTTAAAACAGACACAAATTGTGTCCTTTTTTCAAAAAATGTAAGAAAGCATTAATTAAAGTACTAAGTTTTAAATTTCATTTTAAATAAGGAATATGTGTCAGACTTGTCTATATTACGCATTATAGCAATTACCTTATAATAGTAAATAAAACCCTTCAGAATGGCCACCCCCTCTGAGCAGCCAAATATTCTCGGTACTGTGGGGTGGCCGCTCAGAGAGGTTTCACTGTATTTCAGCTCTGCAATGAGAAGCATATACCAAAGCTGGGAGCAGTTTTTAAAAAAGTGCCATTTTGATGCAAAAATTTGAAATCCTGTCGAGCCATTGTAAGCTGCTGCTAACTAATGCATTCGTTACTTGGAATATAAAAATTTAATCTTGCAATATATTTATATCTGTAAAAATCTGTGAAACACTTTTCTATTTGCCATCCTACTAATGGAGTGCCATGCCTACTAATTGTAGTGGGTTTTCATAATTTGGAGACTTCTGTATGTGTATAGTTAATCATTATTTCTCATTAAGTTTGTTTTTTTTTTAAAAAGTGCTTCATATGTTTTCTTTACTAAAAACTAGGGAACAGCTAGGATATTTTTCCAAAAACGGTGACTTTTCATTATTTGGTGATTTACACATGACTATTATCGATAATCTTTCCCCATATAAAGTTGGCATAAAAGCAGTACTCTGTATATTTGTGTACATAATCCTTTACAGATTGGTATATTTCGCACCGCAAAATATTTCTCATCACTGTGCTGGCAAATATCCAAGCTGTACTAAAACTGCTATAATGGCATATCTAATGCTGCCAAATATTTCTACTCTGTAATGGTGGCAAGTACCCAAGCTGAATCTAACCGCCATCACGATAATCTGCATTTGAATTAATTTTCACTTTCAAGACGCTTACATTTTGGAACACACTCGTTTAGATTCACCCTGCTTGAAGAAATAGCCTTTTGCCAGATTGTACCTATGCCAAAATGGCACTTTTAAAATCAAATACAATTAGTTAAAAATATTAAAAAGCCATTAAAATCTCCGTAAAAGTTTAAAATCACGAACCATTTTAGTGCTTTTGGCAGCTAAACCGCTGCGTCTTCAGAATTGAGCCTGCTCAGTTCGCTCCCTGCTTCTTCACCAAATCCAGCCACGACTCCTCTATCTGCACGTGCGTCATGTCGTTGACAGCGAGCCGAGCGGGCTCAGTTCTGAAGACAACAGTGGTTTAGCTGCCGAAAGTGCTAAAATGGTTCGTGATTTTAAACTTTTACGGAGATTTTAATGGCTTTTTTATGTTTTTAACTATATAACTAAGGTATCTCCGTGCTTGCTTTTAACTAAATACAATTAGTTATTTTGTACTGGAAAAGCGAATAATCTGTAATTTGAGAAAAGTCTTCTAAGATAACTTACTTGCTGTTTGTAAATCAAGTTTTGTCTAGTGCCCTTTCGCTTATTTATTTCTTATACTTTTTAATTTGGCATAAAATCGGCATAATTCTGTTTCATGTTTGTCAATTTTATTCAATTCTGCAACTTGGAATTGCTTTGTTCCAAAGGCATGAATGATTTTATGCTGGCAAAAATTGCCAAACCTGACAACATGAGGCTTTTTTTTCAGTTTTTATTCATATGTCCTAAAATATTTTGCAATTTAAGTCAGTGGAATGGGTTCTCCGGAATTTTTCAAGTACATGGACACCTTCGTTGAAACTCATCTCCCCATGGTTTCAGAGGAGATAGCATGACAAGCTTTTCGCAGTAGGAGTAACTTTTTTTTTAGAATAGAGATAAGCTTTTTAAAAACATTAAGTATATAATAATGCTATGCTTTGTTTAACAAAAGTATTTATAAAATTTGTTTTCTCATCTCATAGCTGTTCTCCAATATCAGAGACAACAAGAATTATTGTCTTCCATGTTGAAGCAGCAGCATTCTGCTCAGAATGTCTCCCAGGCAACTCTTTTGCAACGTCGCCAACGTCCGTCCACCAAAGAGATTCCCATTCAACAAACTTTGGGCTTACCGACACTTGGTATCAGTCCAAGGCAGTCTCCTCTTCCTCCTGAAGCTGTCAGCTCAGCAATTTCTAGTCAAGGACGAATACCATCTCCATTGGGTTTGTTTTTCCTTTTTTTTAATAAAAAAATATATATATATATATATATGTCAAAATTTAAAAATCTGTCTTACCGACTGATATCTATAGTCTGTTCGTCGAGTCGAGAGAACGAAACTAAACAATTGCACGCGCAAACTGGCGAAGAGTAAACACCTGGCATTTTGCCAAAGCGCCAAACATGGTGTGAATTTCTGCTTTCTTCCATTTATGCTGTTTGGAATTAAGAAAGGTTAAATTCGCCTAACTAGGGATTGGTGCCAAAAAATGTAATTCTTTGGTAACCCGTTTGTTTACTTTCGTTCTCTCGTTTCCACGAACAGACTATAAACTTATATGGGTATGTAAAATTCATAGTATTTGTGTAAGAAAAGAAAAATCATCCATATTTGTTGAAAAATGATTTTAAGAAAAAACCCTAAATAGTTTAGTGTAGAGTGTATTGATTTTAGCTCTTTAGTTATACATTTTTCAGCATAATATTGACACGGATTGTTAAAAACAAGTTATCTATGTATCTGAATTACCTTTTCAGTGTTTGGTCAGCAACCTCCTGCTTTGAGTCATGCACCAGCCCCTATTCATCCAGCTGCTCTTGTTCAAGCTATGGCTCAACAGAATGCTGCAAACTCTAACACCTTACAAGTACAGGTACAGGCATATTCTATAAAAATCTAATTGCAAATTTCTTGTTTATGATGCTTATTATTTTCCCGAACATATACCATGTAAGGGAAATATTGCAATCATGAAAAAATTTGGCTTTGAGATTTTGCATATACAAATTTAAAAAGTGTAACCTTTTGTACATGGAGAGCAATTTAAAAAAAAAATTATTTTAAGAGGATTCTTATTTCCGACCTTTTTTTGAACATTTTTTCAATTTACACTGTCCGGCTTATCTTTAATAGATAAAGAATTAAAGCCCGTTGCCACCTTTTTGGGACATCCTGTATACACACACACACACACACACACAGGTGCCCCCAAAATAGTGACCAACACTTCTGTTTCTTAAATATTGAACCTACACATCTTATTATATAAATGTGAAAGTTTGCCTGTTTGTTTGTCCGGGAACTCCTCCCACACCGTCCAACCGATCGAGTTCAAAATTTTGCACAAATATGTAAAATGACATAGAATAGTCCATAGTCAACTTTAAAATTCTGAAGATCCACCTGCTCCCTAATTTTTAACGATTTTTTGCAATTTTCAGTGTAGAAAGCTACTCAAATGTCCAATTTGAGCACATTAGTTAGCATAGTTGACATAGATTTATTAAAGGTAATAAATAAATCTAAGTGAGATTAATGTCATTTTCATGTCCCGAGTGTAAAAATGCATTAGAAATCCTATTAGGCTAACTAGCTTTTACAAAAATTACACCACGAATCGAAATAAGCTTCCACCTTATCACATGATGTAGAAAAGTATAAGCGCAGTTTTTTTCTTCACTCATTCATGTCAGGATTCGCCGCCAAAGGATAACGCGGAAACCACAAAAGCACGCCCACCGCTCAGTGGGGCACTTTTCATCAGTCCGTCTTCAAGATTCTGAAAAATACATTGGCTCCATACTAGTACTGAACGCACGCCAGTGGACGTCAGCTTTAGGGCTGGAATAGAGCCCTCTATTGACCGTCATTAACAACCAGTTTTATTGACGATTCCAGTTTTTAAACCAATAATAAAACTAGAATCTGTCAATAAACTGGTTTCTATGACGGTAAATAGAGTGAATCCCAGCCTTCGTTTAAAGGCTTTTATGTAAAAATTTACTATTATAAAAACCCAAAGTATTTTGCTTAATGCGCGAGCTACCCTTGGCGATTTTTGAATACTAAGATTTTTCAGCCACTGTAATAACGAAAGGAAACTTGCTTTTTTTTTAATCTTGGGAAACTCGAATGTCACCTAAAGGTGAAAAATGCTAATTAACATAATGCATAGTGTTCGCTATCAGTTTGATGCAATCATTTTATGTATTACCAAAAATCGTGCAAAATGTCGCCAAGTTTGGACGATTTTTGGCGATATATATATATTAGATATACTTTTTTTTGTTGAATTCCAGCAACTTAGCAAGCTCTTGCAGAAAAGTTGCATCTTTTGCAAAATAGCTCTAGAAAATATTTAAAATACCCAATAACTAGGAATAAACCCAACATTTCTCAAATTAAGTTTAATAAGTTCTGTTGCAAGTGAGTTTTCCAACATCGTGTGGCTCAATATTACTCAGTTTGAACACTACTGCGAGAAATAACCAGACTCAAATACTCGGGGTCAGAACATGATGTCGTAATTAAAAGTTGCGTGAAATTTGTAAACTCTGCAACACAATTTAACGTCCTATTCAGGATTTGAGCTATTCTAAATAGTTCCTCGAGGTTATACAGCTTTATGTTTTACACGAGATAACCATGGAGGTAAATATTTATATTGGGACAGGTGGCTATTTTTCACCATGCCGAGAGGAAATATTTTGATGTGCTAAATACGTCAATCTGATGAGACTTATCCTTAAAAATATATGGAGAGCTGTTTTAATGGCAATGCAAAAATTCTAAAGAATCATCAAAGAGTAGAAAGGCACCATTGGTTTAAAATATCTAATCTGTTTTTTTAGATTGAGCATTAAAGAGGGAGAAACAAAGATACATAATATTAAATAAGTAATGGATAGTATATGTAATTGGTAGTAATAGTAGATTTTGTTGTTTTTATTTAAAAAATCTTTCTTGTAACTTAAATAAGAGGTCTTAAAATAAAAGCTTAACTTAAAATACTTATATTTAAAAACGTAATAATTTTTAAATAAAAGCCTTTCGTTCTCCACTATCCAACTTACAAACGTTTTCCTGAAATGCCACTTGCTCGGCGAAAATGTAAACAATCTAAAGGGTGGAGTTGAGTAAGCAGCTTCCTTAGCATGTTCATCCGCCAGTAATTCAATTCTGCTACGCAGTTGCATTAGCTTGCTTCGCAAGTAAAGAGCCGTATAGCCACAGTGCTAAAGAAAGTTTTCTTTGAATCGTAATATTTAAATGAGTAGGCATGGTTGCTTGTGACGTCACTTCTGTACGTGCTCTCGATCCAATCTGATTGATCTATATTTAATATCTAAAAGATTACATATGCAAATTACATTTGAGAATTGTATTTAAGCTAGAATTCTGAGGAATTCTTTGCGACTTCTCGTCTATGCTTAATAGTTTAAGAGATGGCGCATTTTATTTAATTTAGCTAGTTTGAAACTTCGGTTGAGGTATGTTTCTTTGGGTATAGTTACCCTTTTCTAATGTAGATTAAAATGTTTTTGACCATGCCTTTCTAATAATTAATATTAATCTTTAAACTTATTTATAAATTTATGTGTTAGGGCTAAATTAATCCAACTCAGCCATCCACCCTTTTTATTGGGACCGCTAGTTCAGATTGACATTTAACTATTTTTCAGGTCTCCTAGACATGGTTTTAATTGTAAAACTTTTGTGATTTTTTTTCCCTGCTAATGCATGGGACTTTTTTGATAAATGTGTAACAAATTTTTTGCATGGATGTTAATGAAGTTGTATTTTATCTTATAAAACGTAGTCATCTATCTTTTTCCCTACAGCAGCTATTGGAAATTTAGATTAGTTAATTATTTAGGGTAAGCAGAATTTTTTGGATTAAGATCCTTAAACTTTGTTTTTGGTCGTTCAGACCAACAAATTTGTTAGGTTAATATGGATTAAAGCACAGTATATCACATTAATAAATATTACGTGAAATTAAAATTGTTCTATTCATCATTTTTCAATGCACGCGATCGTCTTAAAACTAATTAAACTATAATCCTACATTGCGTTAATATATCCCGCGGTGGTTTCGACAAAGGGACTACTTGAACTTGTTTTTAGATTTTGTTTTTGTACAGGTACAATCAGGACAAGATTATTTTCCTATCGTGCGAAGAACGAGCGCGCAGCTAATATAGAATAAATTACAAAGGTACTTAAACGTACAGAATTTTATGGCATTAATTTTATATTTTTTAATTTTCAGCTGATTTTATAAATACAAATTAAATTTCTATAAGCTCCCATACAAAAAATTCCCGGTCTTTCACATTTTTTGCAGAATGTGAAAGCTTAAACCATAAAATGCAAAAAAAAAAAAAGTCTAGATAAAATACCAATTTTAGTACTTTAAATCACATTAAAACTGACATACAAAATTAACTGTAACCATCTTAACAACTTCCAGAATGAAGTTGCCAGAATGAAAAAAATTTAATTTTTGTTAACTGCTTAAGAAGTGGACCAGTTTAACACAAATTTTGAGTTCTAAACATAAATATTTTGAATATAATAGTGATAATTTGTTTCAAATTTGTATTTTCCCAATAACATTTTTTCAAGCTGCTTTCTATGTGCAGTTATTATTTTGGTTAGTTTGGTTTGTGCAGTTACTATTTTGGAGTAAACTGCCATTTTAGCAACTTAGTAAAGCTGTTTTTTCTTTTAATTTTTTTCCTAAAGGAATTTTTCTTCTTTAGCTTAAAACCTGTAGCAAAGTTCTGCAAAAATCACCAAAATCTTTCCACCATAAATTTTCCTTGACAATCACAAAAGTACACAAGTATTAGTCAGTTTTCCTATGTTTGTGTTGAAAGTAGTAAAAGGTGGTCAGATGCCTTAAAAGTTTTTCACCATTTGGTTATATTTCAGGGTGTCTACCACTCCGGAAAGTCCGGAAAAAGCCAGGAATTTGGAAAATGGGTCCAGAAAGTCTGGGAAAAACTGGGAAATTGTATAATAGGTCCGGAAAATCCACCAAAATAATCAATTTTTTTTTTTTTTAACCCTTTCTCTCTAATTGTCAGACTTCAAACCGAAAGCAACTGCAACGCATTTTTCGGACCCTGAAAGCATCAAGCGATGTTTTGTATAAGGAGGGAAAAAAGGGGGCTCATGAATTGTGATGGGAGGCTTATAGCTTAGGACTGTATTTCCAAGAACAGTTAGTTAATTCTATCAGAAAGTGCGACTACTTCTGTTTCTCAATTGATGAAAGCTTAATCCTGTATACTTCAGTTAAAATTGATTTCAAGAAGTTGTACAAAATATGCAAGTATAAAGACAAGGTAGGGGCATTGTGCAATTTCCCAAAGTAAAATGCATTAGTCTGGAATTTTTTTCCCATTGACTTTCAGAAATTTGGTAGATATGTTTTCATTACAAAACTTTTTTTTTTTTTTTAAATCTGGCAATGTTAGATTTTTATTATTTTAAATACAGTTTTTAAATATTAGAACTAAATTTTCTTCATGTTACTAATGTGTAGCATATGTATGAAGGACATTTTAGTACTGACTTTTTAAAAATAGTCAACTCCGGATATAGTGAACCTTCGGCTATAGTGAATGCATTTCCTTAGTCCCGATTCACATATATTAGAAATGTATGTAGCATTTTTCAGTTTCATTGAACCATGACTTCAGTTATAGTGAACTTAAAAAGTTTTGGACTGTAGAGGTCATGTTGCTTGATCCCTACGGAGAGTATCTCTTATGTGTTAGAGTAGAGAGAAAGATTATCAAGCACCTTTTCTGAAATACAGGTGAATTGCCAATGTCTAGGCTGGCTTACTTATACTAAACAAGGGGGAGGGGTCAGGAGGGGGTCATAATTTTTTCAATGCTATAATGCATCCTACCCTTTAAAAGCATTCATTAACAAAAGTAGGGTACTTTTGAAAGTGAACCAAAAGCTGAAATTTCGCTCTTGACCTTCGACGATTTCATTTTCCATTCTCAATGCAATACCACAGGTTAAAAGCAGCAGCACCTTTTGCCAACTGAATGAAATGTACTACATTATTTCCATAAATGTGATTGTGTTTATTTTACTTAACTATTTTTAGAACCATAAATGCAATCAATTATGTTTGATTTACTTAATAAACATTCAGTACTTGTGTTAAATTCTATTGTATAGTTTTGTATTGTTATTGGACATTGGAACATCAGTTTTAGTCAACTTCGGATATAGTGGCGGAAATTTGCCGGTCCCCAGAGGTTCACTGTAACTGGAGTCGACTCTACTATGTCTTGCACATTGATTTAAGCTTTTTTTTAAATTTTGATATTATTGAGTTAATGAATATTTACATGTTTTAGAATCCAGTAGTTTTACAGCGTGTTCCTTCTCCTCAAGAATTGGCTGTTCATACTCAATCAATTCTTCAAAATGCTCTAATTAAACGAAAACTTGAAGAACAAAAAGAAAATTTTAGAAAAAGGCAAGAGGCACAGAGGTACAGTAATACTGACATTTGAAAGTATTGAGTTAGTTTTTTAAATATTTAATTTACCTAAATATTTTATTCAATGTATTTTTTTTTTTTTTTATTCTATACTAACCTTATTTTTTACAATGTGAATTTATACTTCTAGAACAAACTCTCCTGTGGCTTCTAGCAAAAATGGAATGTCTGTATCTCCTTTAAAGGTTTGTTTGTTTTTTAATGCTTTTTCCTAGATTTTCTAAAAGTTACGATTTAGTCAAGTATGCTTTTAATTTTTTGTTATTGGACTTGAAAGAAACCAGTATTTTCTGGAAGCTCTCGTGACTTTATCCATATATACATATCATACATTGGATTTGAGTTGTACCATTGTTAAATTGATTTGTGTACGGTAGATGTGTAAAATGATTTTTTTCTCTCACACACACAAAATAAATAAATAAAATATTACAATCAAGTTTAAGTACGGGTTTATCTGAATCTAGCCTGCTAAATGTATAGTGCCAAATTTTAGGCCTTCTCTGCAAAGTATCCAACAATTCAATATTAAAAATTATACTGCTGTAATATAAATAACATTCTAGATTATTTAGTATATTATTAGTGTTATATTATCAACGATAGTATGCGTCAAATGTAAGAAATATGTTACTGCTTCTTGTAAAAAAGGGCACTTTTATTTTTTTAATTTAAAAAGAAATTCAAAGAAACCATGTTAACAGGATTGGAAATTTCTGGAATTTTCAACATGCCCGACCAGACTTGTTGCTCATAAAAATGCAGGCCCAGACAAAAAAAATATTTCATGCCAGAGGAAAAACCGTGTAGGTGTGTATATAAGTAACTTTACAGAAAGCAGAAATATACAGGAAAGGAAAAATACAACAAATTAATACAGTTTCGCTGAAAGGTTATTGAAGGGAAACAAAATCTTTTGGTGCTTTGTTCGAAGCTAGAAAGCGAGTTTACTAAAACAAGGTGAACTCATACCATCTAACAGAGGTTAAAGATCAAACATTAGACTGCCACTTCCTTTGATTTAAAGAACATATTTCTAATATGTAGTACAACTCTTAATTATTATCAGTCTTTTTAATTAGATAAATGTGTCAAGATTTTTCTTTACATGCCTTATTTGGCATGTAGCACCAAAAAATGCATGACCAATAAAAATTTTTAACACACTCTGGCCATGTCTGGCAATAGATTTTTCCAACTCTGTATATTACGTTATTTCATTTTAAAATATCCTTGATTAGTATATTTCATAATTCAATTTATTTTTTTT
Organism: Cheiracanthium punctorium; assembly: GCA_038373885.1. Lineage (NCBI taxonomy): Eukaryota > Metazoa > Arthropoda > Arachnida > Araneae > Cheiracanthiidae > Cheiracanthium > Cheiracanthium punctorium. Next base: position 113,547 of record JAWZYV010012686.1, on the reverse strand, counting down.
TATTTTTATTTTTTTCTTTTATGATGTTTCACAAGTTTCAAATCATCTATTAATTGTGCACTCCCCTTCTTTTAAAGGGTTTAAGTCCAACTATTGCATTTACTCCAACTTCTGTCATGAGAAAAATTCAGTCTGAGAAAACTGAAAATAAAGAGCAGAAGGGTGCAACTGTTCAAAATGGAAATAAATTAACAAGTAATTGTAATTTTGTTTTCCACTCTTTCAATATTATGTGTTTTTTTAAATATTTTTTCAAGCACTCGATGTACCTGGAAGATTTCTTCTAGAAAGGGAAAGTCTATGTGTTTGAATATCAAAACTGTAAATTAGTAAAATATGAAAATGTCCAATTTTTGAAAATTATCTTTAATGCAAATTCCTGGAATCTGTAACATAACATTGAAATGAAGAAAATGTAATTTTTTTCCCATGAAAGTAAAATTATCTAGACCTCTGTAATAAATAAAAATAATAATAAATAATAATAATAATTGAATAAAAATTAAACACTATAAATATGGCAAATATGGTAGGAAGTTTGAAATCTAGACTTCCAATTACTGGAAAGATCCATAATCCATACTTTTTCATCTTCTAAAAATTTTATATAAAAAATGAAAAGATGGGTTGGTGATAGAAATAGAAAGTACCAGTCATGTCACAATAGTCAACTCCCTCTAATCTGCAAAGGTTTTGCGGATTGTAGGATTTTACAGAATAGTTTATTGTTTACGTTTTTCTTTTGCAGATTTAGAGTGAGTAGATTAATTTAATCATGCATAAATAGACATTAAAATGCAAAGATGATAGCTAATTAATTTTAAGATGAAGTATTTTTTCAATAGTAACTCAACAAATTGAGTATGCTTAATTTATTGAAGGTAAAAATTTAAGCATATTCAAATAAAACATATACATATAGAAATAAAATATACATATTTATTTTTAAAATGTAAAAAACCATATTTCAAGTGCAGAAATGAAATTTCATATTTGATTATTCTTTAAATTTTTTAAACGTCGATATAATATAGACTACTAGCTGAAGTACCCGTTCTTCGCACGTTAATGAATGGACTTTTTGATATTACAATTTGTGGTGATTATTATTTATTGTAATAAAGAGATATAGCAAAATGGATATCGCTTTATATTGTGTTCAATAACCATGCATACCGAATTTCAAGGCAATCGTTTGTACGGTGCAGAAGGTCATGCGGCGTAGCGCAATCTAGTGGCGAGTTTTAGCAAAACGGATACAGCGGAAATATTCTTCGCATTCAGATATCGATGAATACGAAATTTCAGGACGATCGGCTGGACAGCCCTGAAGTTCATGTGTTGACGCAACATCTAGTGGCAAATTATATAGGAAAATGGATAGCGCCAAACTCTTCCCCGTGTTCAAATATCTATGTATACCTATTTTCATAGCGATCAGTTGCACAGTCAAGAAGTGATGCACTGCAGCGCGATCTAGTGGTTAATTAAAGTAATGATTTGCTACAGTGCCGTCAAGTGGCGAGTTATAGCAAAATGGATAACGCCAAAATATTCTCATTGTTCAAATAGCTATGTATACTGATTTTCATAGCGACCGTTTGAATGGTCAAGAATTTGGCCTGCTGCAGCGTCATCTAGTGGCGAGTTAAAATAATAATGCATTGCAGTGCCATCTAGTGGTGAGTAACATCAAAAGGAACACAGTTAGAATATATTCTTCGTGCTGAAATGTGTAAGTATAAGAAATTTTATGCCGGTCGGTCGAACGGTATAGAAGTTGATGCGTTGCAGCGCCATTTAGCGGCAAGTTACAGCAAAATGGATAGTGAAAAATATTCTCCGTGTTCTAATATCCGGGTGTACCAAATTTCATCGAAATTGGTTGGACGATATTCGCATAGTAAACGGCTAAACGGAATAGAATTCGACGTTCTGCTGCGCCACCTAGTGGCAAGTTAGAGGAAAACGGATAGCATAAAAAGCTTCTCAATGATAAGACTTAGGTGAACCAAATTTCATGGTGCAACGGTGCTAGAGTTTTTCAACCTCATACACACATACCAACATTCATTTTTATATAACCAGTCTCATTAATATATCCCAGTCTCAAATAAAATCCAGTTTCAAATCTAAGCCTCGCCAAAGTGCCAACATACGCCATTTTGCAAGAGTTTTTTCAGGAAATCATTCGAAGCATTGACTTAGCAGCAATCAATATGGGAAATGGTTCGGCCGCCAAAAAGTAAAGCAAGCATTTATTTGAAAAATGGAATCCCTTAATACAGCCGAATTTTTTTAAATTATCAACTATAACGTGTTTTATTCATCGTTACTCCGATGTACTAAATGAGATTTCAATTTTCTGAAATTTGGCGGAATTCCCCCGACTTAAATCAATGTACTCATTTGGCGAGAATTCTGGAGATAGATCGCTTGAAATCCCTTAATAACTGCATTATTTCTTCACGGATCATTAAAATTTAACGCTGTATTCTAATAAAACCTTTGCACTTGTTTTCAAAAATCGATTTCCTTAAGCTCTCAATAAATTGCGCCAAGCCGAAAACTGTGCAAACCGCTAGAACTCACTTTCTCAAAATCGGCATTTGAGCCATTTTATTTTTTCGCCAAACTAAAAAAATTTACATATTAGCCTCGGAAATCTTCAATTCTTATTGTTTTGTGTATAAAACATTTCATTCCTACTCCGATTTCCCATGTACACGACATTATAATAAAAAATTAATAATCTTACAAATATAAACTAACAAAAAAAAAACATTATTATTCTTTTATTTTTACTTTGAGAATTTAAAACATCTTATTCGGCAAAATTGCCACACATGGCAACCACGATCCTTATTTCACACTTTTTTCACTACAGAGGTTACAATGACGGAAAGCTTTTTGCGTGGAGAACATAAAAAATCTCTTAAATTCCGGGAACGGGTGGACTTTCAAAGTTTTAAAGTGGACTATGATTTATTCTATATTATTTTACATATCTGTGCAAAATTTCAGGCTGATATGTCCATTTTTGTGTATTTGTATACAACTCAAATCCACAAACAAACAGAATTTCATTTTTATTTATAAGATTGTTTTAAATTTTTACATTTGTTCTGAGAATTTTTAGCATAAAATTGTGTAATAATGCAATTTCTTATTCAGAAGTAAAAGGATTGTTTTGAAAGAAAACTAATGTAATTTCTCCCCAACTTTAAACCCTTAGTCAAGGAATATTTTTTTCTTCGGCTTATTCTGTATCAGACTTCGTATCAGAATCACTTTGGGACGGGTTCTATAAATATTGCATATTGCTGAATTTTCAACTAATAGTTGTTTTAATTATAATTAATAAATTAGAGGATGGTGTTACAGAGAACTTCTTATTCTAGTCATTTCACTTTCAACAAACAAAACTTCACCAGTGTTTCATTCTATGAAAGAAAAATTGCAATGTAAAGTTATTTGTTTACATCTGAAATGTATGGTGGATTATAGGAATTTGTGGATTATAGGGTTGCAGATGAGGAGTGTACTGTATTTTAAATTTAAATCTCTCCTGATTTTTAAGCACTAGCAGCTTTGATAATCTCTTCAGAAAGGAAATAATAATGATGATTTATGATTGAGCAAGAATTGCATTTAAGAAGTTTTGTTTGTAGAAAAGATGTCAAAATATCCAATTTTAAATTGCATTTTGACTTGTGTATTATGATTTATTTGGTTCATTCTACATTTTTCCCATTGTCTGTAAATTTGTTAAATTTTATTACAAATTTCTATTTTTAAAATATTTTCATTGTAATTACTTCTGGTAAAAATGATACAAATCTCATTAATTTTCTTTTTCAGTTGATTCTAAAGCAGATTCATCTTGTAACAATAATCAGAAAATGAATACTCTTATGAATCAAGTATCTGTAGATTGTGGCATTAGTGCTGTCAGTAGTAACAGCCATGTTCCATGCTCGCAGAGCATTTCTAATCTTGGTCAAGTCCAAGCCCCTAGAGCCTTGCACGGTCAGTCAAATCCACAACCCCGGTCTATTCATGGCAGTATGAGTTCTGTTGGCTCTTCACTGTCAGTTCCAAACCAAGGTCGTCCAATTGTCAAAGTAGGAATGAATCAAAGTTTGAGCTGCAATGCTGAATTACCACGATCAAGTATTACTAAAACAGCAATGCCTATTAATAAACAATTTTTATCTGGAGGTGGTCAGGGTAATTATGACATTTTTCTTCACTTTGCAAAAAATTAAAGATGTGATCAAAGTATGTGCATTATTTGAATCTGACATGTCAGCTGTTATGTTAAATAGATTTACATTGGCCTTTTTTTTTTTTTTTAATGTATAGTCCATGGCTTACACCATGATGCTGAACCTGGATTTGACAATATGGGCAAGTTTTCATGGCAGCATCAATTAGCTCGACCTCAAAACACATCAGCAATGCCGCAGTTGCAAATGGCAGCTACATACGCTGCTCTCAATCATCGACCAGCAGCTCTGAACCCTCATCATCCTAGTATGATGAGGCCTGTCAACATACAGTCTTCAGCAAATGTAGCAACTCCAAATTTGAATTTTTCTTTACTTAGAAATCCTGTACAAAATCCTATCAGAGGTATGTGTTTCTGTATTAATTTGTTAGAAGCATTTTTCTTTGCTTTGAGATTAGAAACATGCTGGTGCTACATTAGTAAACAACAATTTAACAAAAGAGAAAAATAAAAATGATGTAAAATTCAGAAAATCGAGCAGCCCTATTGCAATTTGCACAGACTTCATGAATAATAATAGATTTGAATATATAAGAAAGATTTCCAGCTTTAACAGCTGGCACTGTGCTTACCAGAGACACACTCAAGATTCATTTAACAAAGGATGCAGTAGAGGCGATATCATTCACTCGTGCAAGAAGGTTGGAGTGTACTGCTGGTGCACAGACGGAGAGGAGAACAAAAGATTATTTTAACAGAATATGAATGCAAATTAACACCTGTAAAGCTTTTCAAGGCATAGTACATTTGTTACTAGAGTAGTTGTATACAATACCATCAGTCATTCCTGCCAAATTACTTTCTTGGTGAATTCTTGTCATTTGTTACTGGAACTGGTACTTTCTTTTTTATAAATTGTTCAGTTTGTTGCAGAAAATCCTACTTCGCTTTAAGCTATAAACCTGAAAGCTAAGTATATATGGAAAGTTCTAGTAATCAGTCCACTGACAGAACAAAACACAAATTGTATTAGTTCTAGAAATGCAACAATCTGCAGTACAAAGTTCCCAGAAAATAACAAGGAATAATGTTTTATAACAGTCAGCAGAACACTGAGGCTTCCTCAAGTACTGCATTTTGTTTATGATAAAATCCTTCTGCAAGCTAAAATTTCAATGGAAATTCTTGTGGGGGGGGGGGGGAGGGAAACTCGTAATGTTAAACAGTAAAGAACTCACAAACAACTTTCAAAAATAAGCTTTGAGAAACAAACAAAAGCCTCACAGCTAAGATTTTGTAATAGTTATCTGTAACAGTTACACGAAAAAAGTTGTCCACTTAGTTTTCTGCAGTGAGAAAGTGCTCAGCTAAAACAGTGAAACATGATACGCGCACATCAATGCACTCACTGCATCTTTCGATCATCAGCTTAATTTTTTTTTTTTGTAAAACTGTTGCACAATGCTAAAATTTGAAGATATAGTTATCTTAATATAATTTTACTAAACACATTTTTCCTGTATGTTTAAACAAGAAGCTGACATAGAATAACCTACAATAAAGTCAGCTGACTACTTTTTTCCTGTTTGTTTTATAACATAATAAATATATAAAACTTTAGCTTTCTTAATAAAGTCTTTTAAGAATATTAATTTACATGTGTAGAAGGGTGATGTGGCTACATCTACTGCTTCTGTGCAAGCTCACTCTTTTTTTAGTTGCAGTGACATGGTCAAGGGGGGGGAGGATAGGGGGTTCATAACCCCCCATGAGGAATTTTTTCCCATACAAAATGTATATTCTTCACTCCCTTATTGCACACTAGAGATGTATTCGGGCTCATTTTTTGAAGCCCGAGCCCGAGGACTTTTAGTCCGAGCCCGAGCAATATTATTTAAGTTGGAGCCTGAGCCCGAAATTTCAGCTAAAGATTAAAAAATTCAATTACTTCATTGATAGAATACAATAAATTTTGCCGTTTGTGCAAATTAAAGACATATATAGTTGCAAACTCCCAATACATTTTCTAATTCTTTGTATCCATCCTTTATCAAAAAATGTCGGATCTCATGACTAAGTAATATAAACCGCCGTTCTAAAATACCCAAAGAGCTTCACGCACCTTCTAGGCGCCCGTGCCACTATTTTTATTCGTTTATTTATTTATTTTTTACGTACTTTTATTTTCCTCATGGATCACTTTTTAAAATCTATTTCAAGCAGTATGTTCAATAAAGGAGAAATTTTTCATGAGCCCGAGCCCGAACACAATTGTGAATTACAGAGCCCGGTTCGAGCTCGGGCTGAGCCCGTCTCATCTCTATCGCACACCCATATACATATGAGAGTTACAATAGTCATAACCCCCCCCACCCATGAAAAATTTCGGGATATGCCACTGCCTTAGTTGCAATACTAAATGAGCTACAAGAAAAAAATAGCACCTTTCTTAAAATAGGTCATTCAAAATGGCACCTGGCTTCCAAACTATAACTTCGGTGGCATTTCCAGTTGGTCGTGTTTATTGATTATGTAATACTAATGCTTGGAAGCAAACATTATAGGACCCATTGATAAAATCTTGTGAAGCTTGGCAACTTTCTGGCAAAATATTGCCAAATTTGTCCCCAAAATTTAAGCCAGCTAATAAATATTGCCAATATTTTGTGAGAAACTGCCAAATCATGTTTTTCTATGGTAAACATAAGGCTCCTTATCTTACAATTTAATTGAAGTATTTTCATGCAACAAAATATTTTATTACTTGACACATAGAATATGAATTGAAGCCAGAACAAGGTTTCTACAGACCTGGAAAGTCAGGGAAATTAGTTTTGGTCAGGGAAAGTCAGAGATTTGGGAAAAAGTCATGGAAATTTGAAGAAATTGATTAAAGGTCAGGGAAATGCAAGAATATTTGAATTTTGCAAAATCGAGAAAATACTTCCTGTTTGAACCTAATTGTAGTCTTTTCATTTTCTTATTTAACCTTATAAATAATTTTAAAATGTCCTTTATTAACGTATCTTGTTCAGTTGAAATATTCTTTATTTTATCCTAAATTATTATCAAACATGGTTTTTGTTAGAATCCAGTGATGTCAAATAATATTTTTGTGTATATTGATTTTATTTTTATTATTATTTGTAAAAAATGGGCAAAATAAATAAAAAGTTATTAATTAAAGGATGTAATATTTAAAAATAGAAATGCAAAATTCAGAAAAGCACGCTATATAAAAAGTCGGGGAAGAGCATGATAGATGTCAGGGAAGCAAAAGCTGTGAAATCTGTAGAAACCCTGCAGAATTTAACTCCTGAAGAGCAGATCACCCCCAAAAATTTGTAAGAAACTAATATGTTGGTGAACTACTGTTATGTTATACGGAATTATGCATTCTTTAAATATTTGAATTATATACTTTTTGAAACTAAATGTGTTTTTTATTTTTGTACTTTTATGTTAGTTTTTAGTCTTTTGTCATAAATTTATGAACTACTCCATTTTCCTGGGAGCATACAAGAAACTAAATTGGAAGCTGCTTATTTTTAACACTTTAAAGTCAACTATAAGTACATCTTTAGGGTGATTCCATGGCAATTCATGCCACTTATTTTTAATTGTATTTTTAAACTGCCGTAATAATTAAAAATGCTTTTTTTTTTTCTTTCAACAAAATTTGTGCTGATTACAAATTTTCTTTTTGAAATATTAATTAAAATTACTTGGTAATTCATACTACCCACTTTTCTGCCCATACTTCAGAGTTGTATTTCTGCTTAAATTCTACTTCTTAAGTGCTATAATCTTTATGAGAGTTTGTATGTACCTTTCTTATCACAAAACATCATTTAGTTTTGTATATGAAATTGATTATTGAATCAAAATATACTAAGTATATTATAACTCATACTACAACGTGGATGTGACTTTGAAGTGTTGCCATTCTGATAAAAAGAAACTCGTACAAAATAAACTGTTGCCAACACAGCTACAACAATTCAAATAATTTCTCGTACAGTTTATTAAAAAATAAAAAAAATACTTTTGATGGTCGTGTGTGTGTGTGTCTGTTACATTTTCTAAATATTTTAAATTAAGTAGATCATTTTAATCCCTTCTAGCTCAATCTAACACAATGAACCAGCTGAATAATTTGGGTCTCTCTCTACAACTTCAACGAGGTGCCATTGACAGTCGACAACTTCAAGCTCTAGCTCAATCTCAACGCTTTCATCCTACTTTACAACAGCTAATCATGAATAGTCAGAATCAGGTGTCCGCGCAAGCACAAGTAGTTGCTGGGTTTCCAGGAAACAGAGGTAGTAGTGAACTGATCTTAACATTTACAGTGGACTTACAGAATATAAATACAGGGTATCCGTAATTAAAATCCCACTTTCATAAGGCCACAAAAAAAGAACCACTGGTCAGAATGACTTGAAATTTGAACTGAATATACTGGAAGAAGGGGAAACAATTTGGCATAATAAAAAAAAAAGTTCCAAAATGTATAGAGATGGCACTGTAAGCGGCATAATGAAAGTGCATGCTACTACAAGTGACATTTTGAATCTAAATAAGATGGCTTTGGCATGAGTTGCACAGTAAACAAACTGTAGTGTTCAATGTGCATGTGTGATTAGGTCGTTAATGGAAAAAATGAGTTCAAAGTCAGTCAACAGTTGTGGCACTTTTAGTTGAAAGCCCATCCACCACTGCAAGATCGTACCACATTGGACGGGAAAAATTGATTTTTAAATGTCCTTGGTCCAAAAACTGCATAAAAAGCACATAATGATTCGATTTTTAACTGTTCTTGGGCCAAAAACTACATAAAAGCACATAATGATTCAGTTTTAATTGTCCTCGGGCCAAAAACTGCATAAAAAGTACGTAATGATTCAGTTTTTAATTGTCCTTGGGCCAAAAGCCGCATAAAAGCACATTGATTCGGTTTTTAACTGTCCTTGGGCCAAAAACCGCATAGAAACCAACAATGAAAATGCCTGTTAATTATTGCCAGACATGTGGCAGACAGGTTCAATATGCTTTCCACCATTTTCCGCCACAAGCTGAAAGCGATAAACAGCATGTTCCACAACAGATCAGAGAGTCTCGGGGGGTGACATTGCTAATGTGTTGCATAATCCGTGCCTTCATTTCAGCTAAATTTGCAATCGGGCCACTGTACACAAGATTTTTAAGATAACCCCGCAGTCAGAAGTCACAAGGATTAAAGTCTGGTGATCTTGAAGGCCAGGGTGTTTGACAATGATAACTGATAAGTCGATTATTTCTGAAATGCCTCTTGAGCAATTACATGACTGGCTTTGCGATGTACGGAGGAGCCCCATCTTGCATGAAAATGATTCTATCCAGACATGCACGCTGTTGAAGTGTTGTAATGACCTGGCTGTGCAAAAGACTCTCATACCGTTTACCATTCACGTTACAGGTAACAAGACCTGCAGGACCAATCTCCTTGAAAAAAAATGGCTTACCATACATGATGCGGTGAACCCGCACCACACAGTTATTTTGGCGAATGCATCAGTTTTGATACAGTTGCGAATGGCTTTTCCTTTGACCATATCCTGCAATTTTGTGTGTTGACAAACCCGTGGAGGTGGAAATGGGGCTTAATCTGTCCACAAAATGTTCCATGGCCATTCATTATCCACTTCCATGCGAGCGAGAAATTCCAGAGCAAACGCCTCTCTTCTTGGCAGGGCAGCAGGAAACAACTCCTGAACATGTGTCATTTTGTATGGATAGCAATGCAGGATATTGCTTATAATTTTGTGCACCGCACTCGCTGGCATGTCTAAACCTCGGGAAATACCATGTGCACTGCACGTTTGCACACCACTGCTCGTCCCTTCCTCTAATGCTGTGGCCACAACATCCACTGCTGATGTCGAAGCAATTGATTTCCTCCCTCTGCCAGATTTCACTTCAAAAGAACCTATTTCTTCAAATTTCTGAATCATAATCTTTAGACACTTTGCAGAAATTGGACCATGGCCTTTTTTCATTCCCTTTAATGACCAGAATTTCTTTACAGCTGCAGGTGCACAGTCATCGTTCTTGTAGAAGAGCTCCACCAGAAGAGTGCGATCCTTCATTCAGAGACTCATGACAAGCTACTCAGATGCGACATGATGGGAGCGCCACATACCCCACGCTTTTATACCACATGCAATGTGTCGTGCGCATGCGTGTCTTTTAATTAATTTGCATAGTATGCTGCTTATAGTGCCATCTATTGATACATTTTGGAACTTTTTTTTTATTTTGCCAAATCGTTTCCCCCTTCTTCCAGTATATTCAGTTCAAATTTGAAGTCATTCTGACCATTGGTTCTTTTTTTTTGCAGCCTTTTGAAAGTGGGACTTTAATTATGGACACCGTGTGTGTGTGTGTGTGGGGGGGGGGGTGAGAGTTTGGATAAATTTTTCAAGCTAATTAAAGATAAAACCTGGAGTGACTCCACTTGACAAGTGTTTAAATAAACTTATTTCAACTCAGTTTAATGCAGTGTTCAGACACTAGTGCACTTCGGTTAGTGTATAAACTGCTATCTCATTAGAATACTTTTTTGTAGCGCTATAAAAACTCTTAGTCTACACACACCAAAATCTGTATAGTAAGACATTGGTGTATGCAAGGATGGTGTTGATAGTTGTAACTCTCCCCCCCCCGCCAGAAAAAGCCCCTTATATTGGCTTTTTCCAGGGGGGGGGGGCTACTCAATACTTTTTTAATACAAAAATTCATTTTACAATTAATAAGGTTTAATTTTTATGTTAATATGCTGATTTTCACAGATGGATCACCTGCAAAAAGTAAATTAATATCAAAATAACAAAGACCCACCAAAGTATCTGTCTAAATATCAAGCCTCACCAAATGAAGATCATATAACCACATGTGATGATTCACTTCTGAAAAATAAAAGGTACCCATTAATGATAAACAGGGAAAAAAGTGGGGTTTTTTTTTGGGGGGGGTGCATGGTGTTGCCAACCTTAGGTGTTCTCCCATGTATACACTATCAGTGATGTTGCTAGACTTTGGAAGAGACGGGTCCTTGGGACCCAGGACTCCAAAATTTATGGGTCCTTTTTTCCAAAAAGTGGGTCCTTATCGATATAAAAGCATTTGGTTAATTTCACGACTGATTTTATCATGTCTCACCCATTTTGGTGTGCTGATGCGTATGAATATCTTATTTATAAATAACCTAAAACTTATATTTCAAAAAATAAATAAATAAAATGAATTATAATTAATAAAAAAAATTGTTGTGACATGCATGTCATTTACTTTGCCTTCACGGCAAAGCCTTCCTGATGACGCCCTGAATCCTAATAATTAATAAATCCTAATAATAAAATCTCCTTTTGTATGTACAGTAAAAACCGGGAGAAAGGCTGCATCGGTAGAAATGTTTAAGAAGTAAAATGTACTCGCAGAACAGCCGCAACAATTAAATTATTAAAACATCAATAAAATGCCGTTCAAGCGCCCCTCCATCTTATATTAATTTAAAAAAATAATTACTATGTATTAATAAATTTATCGCAAGGAAAATCGGAATATATTTGAGGAAGGAAAGGATATACAACAGTAAAATATGGAACACCCCCCCTCCTTTTCTCTTCTAGATTGTTTAAAATATTTACCGCTTCTATAGCTTATAGATTTCATTTCTAAATAATAATTGTCAGATTTAATATAAAACAAATCATTGTTTACATTTACACAAGCGAATATTAAAAATAAATAATGAAAAAACTTTATTCAATTCCGATAGTCCACAATCTCTAACGGAACAACCTCTAACATGAAAACGGAAGTGTGGGGGAGGGAGAAAGGAGAAAAACGTCAAAGTAATCCCCTTTTTTCTTCAGCTTAACCACGTGTGCGCACAGCACGATATATATCCCGGGTAAAAGCAGAGTATAGGGAAAACTCGCAATGCATCATGGGAAAGCGAACACTCCTATGCCTCCTTTCGACTAGGGATCTTTCTACCCTGCATTTTTTCCCCCATGTAGGAGAAGCATTACTCCGCATTTGTGTGCATGTAAACGGGCCCACAAAGCTGTTCACGATGTCAATCTCCCCGAGTAAAACACGAGCAGTTTGTGTTTTACTAGAGATTTACCCAAAATTGGCAGTCTAAACGCACCCTCTCACCTTTTTTTTTTTCAAAATTTTGCACGATGGAAATTACGCTTTCCGGGGGACACGTTGTAACTTTTCTTTTGCATCCCATCATCGATTTTTTGCGTATTTGACGCGTTATAACACGTAAGCGGCATCACTGCACTATAAAAAAAGGGGGGGGGGAGTTTGCTTGATGATTTGACTAATTGCTAATAAGTCACCACAAGTCCTCAATATTTTACTTCATAATAAAATCCACAAAACTGAAAATGAGACACAAAAGAACCAACAAGTGATCAGAGATAATAAAATCTACAATTTTAGTTAAAGTAACAGCTAATATATAAAATTACAGACGAAAATAGTTTGTGCATAGAAATCCAGTTTTTATATAATAATCTTGCAGTGAAAATATGTTATAACAGGGATCTCCCCCAGAAATTTTTGTCAGGCGGCGGCATTATTTAAGTGCATAGTGTAATTCCATTGAATTAAAAACATTGGAATAATATTCATATTTGTCTTCTGAGCGGTCAGTAAAACTTGTTGGGCAATGTGCCGGCTAGAAAGGCCTGGGGAGAACCGTGTATAGCTTAAAATTGTTGTAAAAGTGAAAAAAAATCTTATTGTCAATAATTATAATAATGAAAATATTTTTACTTTGTAACCAATGAATGATTGTCAAATTAGTTTTCTGTCATTTAGACTGTTTTAGTGTGTTGTACTGTATGATGTAAGACATTGTTGTTCAAAGTAATCAGAGTATTTACTTATAGTTTGACATTTTTGTACTAGATAATTTGTATACTAATAATTTTTAAAACATTATAAATAAGGAATAACTCTTTACAGCATCTACAACATAAAAACTCATCCTATTCTGAAATGCTGGTTCCAGTTGTTGAAAAATTAATTGTAAAAGTGAGCAATAATCAATTGGCATTATATATTGTAAACATAAGAAGTTTAATCTTACTGTTGTCTTCAACTTAAATGCATCACCCAAGTTGACTATGTTAAAAATCAAAATTGCTAAGTTAGTAAGCAGTCAAAATTATAAATTTTTACAATTTTATAGGCTACTAGCTAAAGTACCTGTAGTTGACGGATTAGTATGTAATACAAATTTCCAAAAAGGTGGAATTTTTGTCAGCATTGTAGGAGTACAAAGAATGGAGTTACTATATTGGCAATAGTATAGAAACTAAAGTTATCTTCTGTGTATTGTTAACCCTTTAATGTTCCCGCTCTCGGAACACCAAACTCTTGACGTTTTGACTGTTGCCAGTCATGAAGAATAGATTTGATTTCTATAAAAATAGTTGCGGGTGGCATAGCTGCACAACAATCCTTTACTTTTTAGCATGTCATTTCCCGTAAAAAAATGGCCACGAATATTTTTAACAGCACTGACATCTGCTGAAAAATGGGAGAACAGCTGGATAGATTGCCCAATGCTGAAAAAAGGGCAGCCGTTGCCATCGCTTGACTTAACTACCAGCAAGATGGCGGACGATCGAAACGTTCATCACTTGCCACAGATCTAATGTGGCCCACGACGCAGTTGGCTGTGCAGCACAGCCAGCTGCATTTAAAAAAAAGGTCTCTAGATCTGTGGCACTCGATGAACGTAATGATCGTCCGCCATCTTACTGGTAGTTAAGTCGAGCGATGGCAACGGCTGCCCTTTTTCAGCATTGGGAAAGGGTTGCGCCTCAAAGGGTTAAAAGGTTACAGGTTAGAAAGTAACAAAGTGCTCAGTAAAATTGTCAATAGAGAAAACATTTTATTTTCAAAATTTAAGTTTTATTCTGGTTGAATGAGCTGTTAGTCATTGTCATAGTCATTGCTGATCATGTTATTAAATTTCATTCTATTCTCTTAAGCCATTTTTTGAGGGATGCAAGAACAAACTCATGGTAGACAGCCAAAGTGTGAAGGTCCTGGGTTCGGGCCCCATTGCACGTCTGTCAATCTGACGGTCTGGAATTTTGGTAGATTTTCTCCAGATGTAACGTGAATATGCACTAGAACCCCTTTAGAAAGTCCTCTGCCAAGGCACCCCCCCATCCTTGGCTGATCACCCTAGTGTAGCGTTGCCATAATCACACAAACAAGCAAAAAGAAGCATTTATACAATTTTCACAAAATCTCAATCTATGAAATATTTAAAACAATTTTGACATCTCTAGTTTAAATTAACTTGCATCTAACATAATTCCAGATTTCATTGTATTTCATTGCCATTTATCAGGAATGGAACAAACATGTACTCAGTTTTCACAAAATCTTAACATTTATAAAATATTTTGAAGTACTTTGAAGCCTATAGTTTGTGACTGCCCATGATACTAAATTTTAATTCATTTGCTTCAGTGGCTACATCTAATGAAAAATTATTTTAACATTTTAAATAAATTTTCATATTTTAAGTAAACTTCCTCAAAATCTCAATTTAATCAAATTTTTTTAATTTGACACCTATAGTTTATGTTGCTTGATATCACCAAATTTCATTTAATTTGCTTTAGTCATTATTGCATGATGCACAAACAAATATTTACACATTTTGAAATGATTTTTGCAAAATCTTAATGTAATAAAATCATTTTAACATCGATGGCTACATTTTATGCTAAGTGACCACCTATCATGTCACCAAATTTCATTTCTTCTTGCAGTGGTCTGGATAAACTCGTTTCTATAATAACACAGCAAGTGAAGCAGCATCTGGCTTTGCCAGTCCTATGGAGGGTCAACTCCCTCTCGGCTCGACTGCTGTCGGATTGTGTATGCTAATGGGAGCTGGTGTATGTAAAATTATTTGACTCCAATGTCCTCCAGGTTTAACACTACGTCTGGGGGTGCTGATTCTAGGAAGTTGATCTCTTCTCTGGAATTGGTTCAAAATTACGGGACTCCAGGCTAAATTCAGGCTTCCTCCCTCAGGGGACCAATAAAAATGAAATGTGCCACCCTCTGCCCATCACCTCCCTAACTGGGGGATCTGGCACTACATGGCGTTGTCAAAGGGCAAATTTAATTTCATTCGCTATAGTCATTACTATGTTATGCGCAAACAGAAATGTTTGCATTTAGAAACAGTTTTCACAATCTCAATTTTTTTAATTCAACACCTATAGCTTGAATGACCATGTATCACGACACCAAATTTCATTTCATTTGCTTCAGTCATTTGTACGTGATGTGCAAACAAAAAAAGCATCGCAGAGAGAATGACAGACAAGCTTTTTACTTCCTTGTACGTAGTATAAGGAAGTAATGTGATCCCGAAAAATTTTGGGGGCCAAATTTCGACAAAAAAACCGATTTTGACTACCTCAAATTTTAATTTTAAAATTTTTTTCGATGCATCTCATCGTAGGCTAGCATGCACGATCATGTTAACGCGTCTGCAACTCATTTTGACCAGCGACGAGTCTACTGTGGCCAGTTTTTCCATGCCGTCTGTACGTACGTACGTACGTACGTATGTATGTAACTCGCATATCTAAAAAACTATTGGCCGTAGAATGTTGAGATTTGATATTTAGGATTGTTCTATGATCTAGTTGTGCACCTCCCCTTTTGGTGGCAATCGAATGGATAGTTTATGTACAGGACCGCCCAAAAGATTCGAAATACATTGCGCTCTATGGGCCGAAATTCATTAAACTCGCCTAACTCAAAAGCTATTAGGCGTAGAATGTCGAAACTTCATATTTTGGATAGTTGTAACATCTAGTTGTGCACCTGCCCTTTTGGTTCCATTCGACTGGATAGTTTATCTACAGGACAGCCCAAAAGATTCGAAATACATTACGCTCAATGGGCCGAAACTCAGTAAACTCGCATATCTCAAAAACTATTAGGCATAGAATGTTGAAACTTTATATTTAGGATTGTTGTAACATCTAGTTGTGCACCTCCCCTTTCGATTCCATTCGACTGGATAGTTTATCTACAGAACCGCCCAAAAGATTCGAAATACATTACGCTCTATGGTCCGAAATTCATCAAAGCGTTTTTTAGAGGTATTGGGCTATTTCAAACGACTCAGAAGTGATGTATGCTGTAAAGAGTTAGAAAATGAATTTCTCCATTAAAAAAAGTGTCTTTATCATTTATAGTTCTGCTACAGGAACACTCAAAAGATTTCCAATACATTACGGTCAATGGCAATTTTAGGGGCATTCATCCATTTCAAGCACAATACCGTCCTACCACATAAGTTAGGTGATGGTCCGACCACGGTCACGTGCCTCCCTCAAGAACTATGCCAAAAGTCGCCAAGCTTGGCGACTTTTGGTGTACGTGTGTGCATATTTAACTCTCAAATCTCAAAAACTATTATGAAATTTCATATGTAAGAATGTTGTAACATCTAGTTGTGCATCTCGATTTTTGGTTCCAATCTACTGGAGAGTTTATTTACAGGACCACCGAAAAGAATTTTAGTACTTTAATGTCTATGGACATCTTCAATATAATACAACTGTAGACAGTCATTGTTTGGTACATGCCCAAAATCTCGCCGTCTGTCCTCGACCTTGGCGAGTTTTGGCGAAATATCGCCAAATTTGGCGATAGTCAGTCATTTGGTCCATGCCCAATGTATCGCCATTTGTCATCGTTCTTGGCGAGTTTTGGCGAAATGTCGCCAAATTTGGCGATAATCTGTCAATGTTTGGTTCATGCTTAAAATCTCGCCAAATGTCGTCGACATTAACGAGTTTCGCCGAAATATCGCCAAATTTGGCGCCAAAAATTATTTCGTATTTTATATAACTCTAAAACTTTAACCCGTAGATTTTTTAACTTTTGTATTTAGAACAATTGTAATATCTAACTGTTTTCCATATCTTTTTTGACAGCAATCGACTGAGAATTTATTTACAGGGTGAGCCAAATGACTTTAAATACATTGAGGTGTATGGATGCATTCAATTCATTGAAAGTCTGTGGTCAATGACTACTTTGGCTATCCCCAAAATCTCGCAGACTATCTCAAGTTTGTCGGCTTTTGGTGAAATATCGCCAAATAAAGTGTCAGAAGGAAATCTTTCAAATTGAACTCAGCTTGGCGATATCGAAATATTTGGCTAGAAATCGCTAAACCTTACTATTATTGATATTTTATCTCTTTCAAACAAATAAGTTTAGAGGAAGTGCGTCGAAAATATTTTTGATCTAATGGACGTGCAAGGAAGTCATGTGTTGGACACATCAGATTTTTTTACTTCCTTGTACGTAGTATAAGGAAGTAATGTGATCCCGAAAAATTTTGGGGGCCAAATTTCGACAAAAAAACCGATTTTGACTACCTCTAAATTTAATTTAAAAATTTTTTTCGATGCATCTCATCGTAGGCTAGCATGCACGATCATATTAACGCGTCTGCAACTCATTTTGACCAGCGGCGAGTCTACTGTGGCCAGTTTTTCCATGCCGTCTGTACGTACGTACGTACGTATGTATGTAACTCGCATATCTCAAAAACTATTGGTCGTAAAATGTTGAGATTTGATATTTAGGATTGTTCTATGATCTAGTTGTGCACCTCCCCTTTTGGTGGCAATCGAATGGATAGTTTATGTACAGGACCGCCCAAAAGATTCGAAATACATTACGCTCTATGGGCCGAAATTCATTAAACTCGCCTAACTCAAAAGCTATTAGGCGTAGAATGTCGAAACTTCATATTTTGGATAGTTGTAACATCTAGTAGTGCACCTCCCCTTTTGGTTCCATTCGACTGGATAGTTTATCTACAGGACTGCCCAAAACATTCGAAATACATTACGCTCAATGGGCCAAAATTCATTAAACTCGCATATCTCAAAAACTGTTAGGCGTACAATGTTGAAACTTTATATTTAGGATTGTTGTAACATCTAGTTGTGCACCTCCCCTTTCGGTTCCATTCGACTGAATAGTTTATCTACAGGACCGCCCAAAAGATTCGAAATACATTACGCTCTAAGGGCCGAAATTCATCAAAGCGTTTTTTAGAGGTATTGGGCTATTTCAAACGACTCAGAAATGATATATGCTGTAAAGAGTTAGAAAATGAATTTCTCCATTAAAAAAAGTGTCTTTATCATTTATAGTTCTGCTACAGGAACACTCAAAAGATTTCCAATACATTACGGTCAATGGCAATTTTAGGGGCATTCTCCATTTCAAGCACAATACCGTCCTACCACATAAGTTAGGTAATGGTCCGACCACGGTCACGTGCCTCCCTCAAGAACTATGCCAAAAGTCGCCAAGCTTGGCGACTTTTGGTGTACGTGTGTGCATATTTAACTCTCAAATCTCAAAAACTATTATGAAATTTCATATATAAGAATGTTGTAACATCTAGTTGTGCATCTCGATTTTTGGTTCCAATCTACCCAATTTACAGGACCACCGGAAAGAATTTCAGTACTTTAATGTCTATGGACATCTTCAATATAATACTACTGTAGATAGTCATTGTTTGGTACATGCCCAAAATCTCGCCGTCTGTCCTCGACCTTGGCGAGTTTTGGCGAAATATCGCCAAATTTGGCGATAGTCAGTCATTTGGTCCATGCCCAAAGTATCGCCATTTGTCATCGTTCTTGGCGAGTTTTGGCGAAATATTGCCAAATTTGGCGATAATCTGTCATTGTTTGGTTCATGCTTAAAATCTCGCCAAATGTCGTCGATATTGACGAGTTTCGCCGAAATATCGCCAAATTTGGCGCTAAAAATTATTTCGTATTTTGTATAACTCTAAAACTAACCCGTAGATTTTTTAACTTTTGTATTTAGAACTATTGTAATATCTAACTGTTTTCAATATCTTTTTTGACAGCAATCGACTGAGAATTTATTTACAGGGTGAGCCAAATGACTTTGAATACATTGAGGTGTATGGATGCATTCAATTCATTGAAAGTCTGTGGTCAATGACTACTTTGGCTATCCCCAAAATCTCGCAGACTATCTCAAGTTTGTCGGCTTTTGGTGAAATATCGCCAAATAAAGTGTCAGAAGGAAATCTTTCAAATTGAACTCAGCTTGGCGATATCGAACTATTTGGCTGGAAATCGCTAAACCTTACTATTATTGATATTTTATCTCTTTCAAACAAATAAATTTACAGGAAGTGCGTCGAAAATATTTTTGATCTAATGGACGTGCAAGGAAGTCATGTGTTGGACACATCAGATTTTTTTTTTTTTCCCCCTCACAGTCGTATTGTGTTCCCAAGTGCTTGAAACAGATAGAAATCGAAATTTTTTAAAATCTGAATAATGTACAGACAAAAATCTACTTTGATAAATAGAGACTGTGACGTGAAGAAAAAAGTTATCAAAATCTTTTATTAGGCATGTTTTGATTTTTCCTGAAATAGCATGTACTGAAGAATAGTTAAAGCACATATGTATGATCCTTTTTGCAGAGTTTAGCAATGATGCATAATTTTAAGAAACCCCAGAGCATTTCTGGAAGCATGGTGTTTGTTTGAAAACTTCATCCTGTGAGGCTAGGGCTTAATTCTATTGTTTCACATTTTCAGTTTGACAGAATAAACACTGTGCCAAAACCATTTGTTTCGTTTTGGACCATTTGCCATTCAGTGCAGATAAAACCAGTGTTTTTTTTTTTTTTTTTTTTTTTTTTTTTTTTTTTTAAATCAACTATACTAGCTTGTAACCAACCAAAGTGTAAGAAAAATAATGATTTTACAAATGTAAAGGTAACTCTGAGTAGTGATTTAAAAAATTTCATGCATTACTTTTAATTCTCTTTTCTGTGTGTAGCATTTTTAATTAAATAGGTTGGTTGGTGTAATTATAAACTGCCCCCCCCCTTTCTGTCTTTAAATGATAGTTTCATCAAAACATGAAGCATAAAGCTTATTTTTCATGATAGATATAAGATACCTATCTAAATGTATATGAAAGATAATCTTTCATCTTTAATTTTATGTATTTTTAAGGGAGTAACAATTTGTAAAACTAACAGCATACGTAAATGTTCAGTAAATGGGTTTTTTGGTTGACTATTAGTTATTTGATGCTAAGGAAAAATTCTTCAGACAAGCTAATTCATATTAAAAAGTATGTGTATAATGTATTGAAGAATTTTTGACATTTTTTCTTTTTCTACATAGTTAAGGATTTTTAAATTCTTGGTCATAATTAACCCACTATTTTTTTTTAAGTGGGCAGTGATGTGTAAAAACATAGTTAAAAAGTTCAATCTGCCCCCCCCCCACTCCCCCCTGGCTGGTTTGGAATTAACAGAATGATGAACACCAAAGAAAAGAGCAACATCTGTCATAGACTGTCCTGCTCATTCATCAGACAGCTCTCAGAATCTTCCATTTGTCTTCTGGAAGCCATAGAAACGTGTCTAGCTTGAAAAAAAAATCGTACGAGTGTTCTAAACATCCTTCATGAGCACTTACATGCAACTCCTGTAACCCTTCACAATGGTGGCTTCTTATAAGACTGCCTGCTTTGCATATTTTTCAACAGGAAACTGTAATTGGCTTTTACCTAACATATTTGCAAACTTCCTTCTACCTTTGCAGCAAACTTGCTTCTGTAATTCAGATTTTTTTTTTTTTTTTTTTTTTTTTCCTAATGGGCAGGCACTGGCCACAAGCCTTTGCCATCAACGGCCCTAGTTACTGTCCATTTTATTATGGGAGCACCCAGTGGGCGGACAGCACTACCCCCTATGAAGGGACGGACAAGTTAACATCCATGCCCAAGCCGGGATTCGAACCCGGACCAACGGCGTGATAGAATGGTTCTCTAGCCACTACACCACCTGGGCGGCTCTGTAATTCAGATTGGTTTACAGAAACTAACATTTTACTCTTCGTGCTTAATTTTTGGAAGTGAGTGTAAATAAGACAGTTTCACATTGTTACAATTTTTTCCCCCTGAACAGTCTGTTGTTCTGTCCATGATGTTTTTTTTTTTGTTTGTTTGTTTGCACACCACATAAAAATGACTGAAGCAAATGACATAAAATGAAATTCTGTGACATGATAGTTCATCACTCAACTTAAACTATAGACATCGAATTAAAAAAAATTGATTAGGTTTTGAGATTTTGCAAAAATAGTTTCAAACTGCATAAATCTTTGTTCGTGCATCAATTAACAACAATTAAAGTGAATGAAATGAAATTTGGTGACATAAGGGTCACATAACTTAAACTACAGGATTAGATTTTTTTTATAATTTTGATTAGATTTTGAGACTTTGCAAAAATTGTTTCAAACTATGTACATTTGAGTTTTGCAATTCACGTAACAGCGGAAGCGAATGGCATGATAAGTGGTCACTTAATTTTTAAACTATAGGCCTCTGATTTTTAAAAAATTTTGATTAGATTTTGAGATTTTGCAAAAATTCTTCCAAATGCATGCATATTTGTTCAAGCATCACGTAATAACTAAAGTGAATAATATGAAATTTGGTGACTTTATAGGTTGTTGTTCAACTTAAACTGTAGGTGTCGAATTTTTAAGGTATTTCGATTAGATTTAGATTTTGCAAAAATTGTTTCAAACTGCATAAAAATTTGTTTGCTTATTTATATAACAACTAAAGCAAATGAAATGAAATTAGGTGTATGATAGGTGGTCACTCAGTTTAATTGTAAGTGTTGAAATTTTTAAAAAGTTTAATTAGATTCTGCGATTTTACGAAAATAATTTCTAACTATGTAAATATTTGTTGTGCATCATGTATTAATGACTAAAACAGATGAAATGAAATTTGGTGACATTCAATGAAACTATAGGCGTCAAAGTACTTTACATTTTTTTATATTCGGAGATTTTGTGAAAGCTAGGTACATGTTTGTTCCATTCCTGAAAAATAGCAAAATTATAGAAAGAAATTTGAAATTGTTAGATGAAAGTTAATTTAAACTCGGATGACAAAACTGTTTTAAATATTTCATGGATTTTGAGATTTTGTGAAAATTGTATAAATGTTTGTTTGCCCATCCCTTAAAAAAGGTTTAAGAGAATGTAATGAAGTTCAGGAACATGATCAGCAACAACTAAAATAACAAATGCTGGAATTTTTTTTTTTTTAATTTTGAGTAAATTTTTAAAATATTTATTTGCTTCTTTAGATTCTGTGAAAATTGTGCAAAATTTTCTTGAGGTATAATGTTAAAATAGCTACTATGAATCAAACAAAATTTAGTTGCAGGTTAGGAATGACCTCTTGGCTTGAAAATTTCATTTAACCAGTGTAAAACTGACAATAGAGAATTTCTTTATTTCAAATTTACTCATCACTTTGTTACTCTCTATCCTGCAACCTTTTAACAATTCACAGAAGTTATAATTTTGCTTTCTATACTATTGCCAATAAACTAATACCATTCTTTGAACTTCTACAATGGTGACGTAAATTCAGGCTTTATGGAAATTCACACTTTATACTAGCCCGTCAATGACGGATACTTCAACTAGTATATATGTAATATATACAGTCAGAGTTGGGCAGTATCGCAAATGCATGTATTTTAAAATACATTTTCAAAATGTATTTTAAAATACATTTTCAAAATGTATTTTAAAATACATTTTCAATTTTGTATTTTCAAAATTTAAAAAAAATACATTATTTATTCTGACATTAAGTTAATTGTGACACCACAGATTGCTCAGATAGCAAATGAAAATCATAAAATTGCTGATTTTCACTTTTCCCCCTCTCTTGTTGTGATTTATGAGCTGCACCAAAACTACACATATTGTAACTGAAGAAGTGTTGGGATGTCTTGTAATTTTAAATTTAACTAAACAGGAAAGGGAAAGAAAAGTCGTTCCTATTCCTTTTAAAACACAAACGGTATATTTGGTCTAGGAATGTTTCCAGATTTACACTGTAACTGAAGCTAAAAGTAGTAAAAACATTTAAAGTAGTAGTATATATTGGATTCTATAAAGGAATTTATAAACAACTAGCAACGTGGCCTGGCGTTGCTCATGCAATGGAAAAGAAATGCCCATTCTCCTTAAATATAGATTGTAAAGGGAAGGAATGTGAATCCTCCTGCTGCAATAATAAAAAAGAGCATGGAACTTCCTGCTGCAATGAAAAAAGGCATTTCTTTTTTTCGCTCAGAAGCTACAGGGCTCATGAACAGTTCAGGCAGAAATGCTGAACTGCTCAGAGCAGAAATGCTCAGAACTGGTCAAAGCAGAAATGCTCAGAACTGGTCAAAGCAGAAATGCTCAGAAGCTACAGGGAATTGGACGTGGCTAGGCTTCTCTCCTTTTACCTGTTGTGTTCTAATCGTAATTTATTACTAATACCTATGCTCCTGATAAACTCTAACTATCTTCTCGAAGAATTGATAATTTGTATAAAATACTATCATCAAATTCTTCAGAACTCTTATCTCATACTGCAGCAATTTCAAATAAATCCTTCGTTATATCTGACGAATGCTTATGGGAATAAGAGAGACAAACGTTATACAAAAAGTCTCCTTCAGAAGTAGTCCAGCTACCGTGGACTTTGAACAGTACAGCCCATATGCACGTATAAAGTCAATTAACGTTAGCGTTACCGTGTGTAAAACTGTTGCGCAAAAACTTCCTAATAACCAATCTTCGCCTTCTAATCCTGTCTTTCTCTCTCACCCTGGCATCAGAAAAAAAATTCCTCGTGGCAAACAAAAATTCATTCCTCCCATGAGATTAAGATTCCAGTTTCAAATGCACCAGAATGACCTTGAGAATGAAGAACAAAGTTTTTCCTACTGTGCTAATCTATCCGTAAAAAATAACTGAAAACTGAATAAAACATAAAATAACAAAAAAAACTATTAATCCAATTAATTTCATTTTTTTTTACATTAGCTTTTTCTTGTTCTATTTAGTCAATGTGCCAAATTTAGTCCAGATCAGACAAACAGTCTAGACACCTATGGCGAACTAATGGACAAACAGACAGACAATCCTCATATGTATATATAGATTTAAAATGTGTTGCTAAGTTCTAGAAAAAAATAAAACTGTCAGTATTTCTGGAGTAGTATATAATGGGCTACGGGTTATTGTGTTAAGCAACAAACTACACGAAGGCTGTCTGCCTAAGGGGGGGGGGGAGGATATTTTAAGGATTTTAAGCGCATTCGCGTTACAGAGTAAAACACCCCAAACTCAAGGCTATTAGAGCAACAGCTTCCTGTAACAGAATTTGGTGAATCAAAGTTCTGTTCTAGATTTGGAAACTTTTGTGCAATTCTTAATTATATTGCTTCCAAATTTTGTCTGTAGATGGAAATGAAAAAGTTAAGGAGCAATGTCGGTTATGAAAGCTCGAAACTTAATATACAAAACATTTAAAACTATGATAAATTTTAAAACTCACTGAAAGGCAAAACGTGAATTTTTTTTATAGGTTGTGTGATTTAACTGAGTATTAATGTTTAAATGAAATCAATAATTAATGAATATGTAGAGGTTTATTTTATGCGTGACTTTTAGAAATTAAAGTTTTTATAAACTATTTTGAAAGAAACGAGTATTCATTGTTCACATGCTGAAATTATAGTTTTCATTGCATTTTGAGAATTAATGCCATTTCTCAGAAATCGATGTTTCAGATCTTATTGCTATACTGGTAAAATTTTGAAAGGCAACGTTATAAAAAAACAGATAAACGATAAGATTTTCCGTAACACAACTATTAAGATTGCTTTTGTTATTCTTCTTAAAATTTATTTAAATAAAATAAACTGGAATCTTCAGTGCAAAGTTTAGCTTCTTCTCAATTCAAATCCTTTAAAAATTTTACATGTGTTTTGTATTTTTTTTTTTTTTAATCAAGAAGTATTTTGTATTTTAGTGTTTGAATCAATCTATTTTGTATTAAAAATACATTTTTGGTGTAGTTTGCCCAACTCTGCATACAGTAGACTCGATTAACCAGGTTGGTCCAGAAATGCCTCATCCCAGATAACCCAATTTATTCAAATTTTTCAGGGAATTTTTTAAGAGAACTTAAAATTTCGTAGGACATTAATTGTGAAAATGAAGTGATAGAAATGTGTTTTTATTTTTTTTCATTTGCTCTTCGATGAATTTTACATAGCAAAATTCCCAGCATCATTTTTTTTCAGCAGGCCTTAATCTTGTTTCAAGTAATCAAGTAATGTGTAATATACTAAATCGTCACTATCATTCAATTTTTCGATGAGTTGTATGGTTTCCTTCATCACTTAACCCTGTCGTGGTCAAGTGGGTGCAAGACATGGAGCATGGTGGTGCTTGGTGTTTCTCTATAATTTTACAGGTCCTTTATCACTTCACCCTACCATAGCTGAGTGAATAAGACACTAAATATGGTATGTGGCTGAAGTGTGAAGGTCCTGGGTTATGGCCTACCACATGGCAGTGCATCTAACAGTCTGATATTTTGGATGGTATTCTCCAGATATAACATGAATATGTTTTAGAATCCCCTGAAAAGTCCTTCACCCAAATGCAATACACAGTACTTCATCTCTTTTTGGACATTCTACAAAGTTCTTTATTTCTTCTGAACCACAAACTTCACAGCATTTCAATTTCGAATCTTCTTTAATCTATTGTTGCACTTTAGTTTTCACCAGTCTCACTTTCTCAAATCTTCCAAGATTTTTCATTGCAGTTCGGTATTATCCTCTTGTTCTGTAAGAATTTCATTTTCTTCATTTCTTCTCCACAATTTTTTTAATCTGTGGTGCTTTATACTACTTTCCATGTGTCATCACATAATAAATTTGGGCCATCCTAGATAAGCTGCAACCCAGATAATCCGATCCTGGTTAATTGAGTCTGATATATATAAATTCAATGAATTTAAATATAGCAATCTCCAGTCATGTGGTTGAAACTGCTGTATCGTAAATTTTGGGTTGGTAAAAATGCAGACAGGTTCTAACAGATGACATCCCCAGGGATGTGCCAGCTGCTCTCCAAATTGTGCCAATTCAATCCTGATGTGCAAATCTGCTACAAAAAGATCGTTTTTTGACATTTTTGCTCCAAATTCAGCAAAACTGCTACATTTTTAATTTTTCCATATATGTTTAAATGTTTGTAAATCTCCCGAATTTTTACAAAAGTCATCATACATTCTAAGCATTCTAATTTCAATCTTTCTCTATTATATATAAAGATATTTTATATAAGATAGCTAATATTTTTTCTTTGGCATCCCTTTGATTAAACCTCCAATGCCTTAAGAGTAAAAATTGACCTCTGTTTTAAATTTAATTTTATATAAATTTCTAAATTTTTGTTACCAAATTTTTTATTAGCTGCTGATGGTAGTTAGCCCATTTGTGCCCAGATATTTTTGAGACTTTCTTTGATTTTTGCTAATAACAGCAATAATAGATAAACTTCTGGTGTCAATTTCTTTAGCAAGGGATGATTTCTTTTAAAAATCATTATGTATAAAAATTAAAATATCAACATCCTACTGGGTCATGTTAAAATATTATGTGGAGTTGAGGTTCTATACTCGTGAATAAAGGCTAGGAAAAATAAATAACACTTTCGACTGCTAGCGAAAATGCCGTCCCCAAAAAGGGACGCTAGGCATAAATGGGTTAATATAGTTCATAAATATTGTATTTTATAGCAATGTATAAAATAACTGAATTTTTTTATTTATTTCATAAGCTTCTGACACCCCTCCCCAAAAAAAAAAACTGGTTTTTGTTATAAGCTAAGAGTTTTTAAGAACCTCCTTAATTTTCTTTTTCTTTTTTTTTTTTTTTTCTTTTTTTTTATTAGCATTCTTTAATGACTTTTCTCTTCCCCCCCCCCCCCCAAATAATAAATTTTGTATTTCAAAATTGACATTCTTATGCTCCAAAAGTGACTTTTTCTTGCTCCAAATTGCTTCACTAATCTGTTTTTCTTGCTCTAAATTGCTCCAAAAATGCCTTTTTTCTTGTTCCAAATTGCTCCAAAAATGCCTTTTTTCATGCTCCACGAATTGCTCCAAAATTTAATTTCAGCTGGCACATCCCTGCATCCCTAAAAAGTTGCTACTTTTTAACAGCTAAAACTTTATTTTTATTTTTTTAAAGATCAATGTTACTTAATAAAAAATTTTCCATTCATAAAAAGGTTGCTTTAACACATCTTACCAAAAAGAGGCTATTTTGATTTAATAAATAGAAATTATAAACTTTTTACTCGTCTTGTATCAATTATTTACCTGGGTAACTCTAATCTCAACAAATACAGTAGTTTTAATTGCTTCAACAAAAGTTGCTCAAGTATAAAGAGATAACGTGGTCACAATTTTTCCACTCCTGGTCCAAATAGCCTTTTTCTTTTTTTTTTCTAATTTTGTGATTTTTGTTGGTAATTATAATAACCCAAGCCTGATCATCTTAGATTGGGGCTGCTGGGCAAAAGGTTACTCTGGGGCTCCCTTGTACTATCAGCATTTTAACCCTGTGTCTAAATTCTGTTGCATTAAGCTACAGCATGAAAAATAAATTTTACCTTCTGCTTATGCATGTGTTGTGACTTTCATTCATTAATTACAAAAGCAGCCAGTATCATGCACAAAAAGCATTAATTTAATATTGAATAAGAGAACAAAAGTAAAAATATTCAGATATTAGATATCTTTATAAATAAAACGAACTGTAAAATATCAATTAGTTAGTCTGTGTCTCGTGTAGCTCCCAGACGGGTGATTGTAGACCTACCAAATTTTGTGAAATTCTCCAGGACGGGTCCCAGCATACCTTGAAGTGATTTTTTTTTGAAACTCTAATTATTTTAGGAGATATCAATAAAAATGTGTCTCAAAAGGCTAATTTTTGCTCTCCGGCAATTTCGCAATTGCAAGCCCGGTAGTGGAAAGAGTGGGGATTAAGTATATCTAGGTTGCCATATTTGGCAAGTTTATTAAATGATTCAGACTCTTGAAGTAAAAATTAAAAAATATAGTTTTTTTTTTTTTTTTTTTTTAAGATTATTTGTAGGTTGTTTTTTAATTAAAATATTGTGTGCATGTGAAATCAGAGCAGGAATGAAATGTTTTGCACTCAAAAGAAAAAAAGGATTTGGAAATTTTGTGAGACTAAAATGTGCAACTTTTAATTTGGTGAAAAATAAAATGGTCAATATGCGATTTTGAGATGATGATTCTAGTGCTTGGTGCAATTTATCATTATTTTATCATCTGCTACTTGGATTATGAATACACCTGAATAAGTTTTTGATTTGAATTGTGCATTTTTCCATGCAGCTTTACCCCCATGTATTTCTGATGTATTACATCCAGGAAAAGCATGTTAGAAATATCAATTTTAATTATGTTTAATCACTCTCATGAATAATGATATACTTTCCAACTTAATGAAATAAGGAACGAAAATAGGGGAAGATCTATGGATTATAATATGCTTTTAATATATAGCACTTCAGTGCGTATTTAAAATCCGAAATTGTTTCAGATTTTCTTTTTTTTTGATAGAGGCCCTTTTTTGATAAAGGCCAATATATCCAGAAGCTCTTCAGAATTAATATAGGATGAAAATAATTGTTACCTTTTTGTACTTTTTTATCATTTAGCCATCTTATTTTTGTAACCAGTGGTGGCCCAATACAGTAAGCATCGTATCTGGGCACCAGCTTCAAGGAAAGTCATTTCAAACTCAATAATCTAAGTAGAGCATAAGTCTTTTTTATGTTAGCAGGGGGTGCCACTTACCCTAGGGCTGCTCCTGTTTGTAACCATCTTAATTTTAAATTCCATTTAGAATCTGAGAGATTTCAGTGCCAAGGAAGCTAATGAGAAACGGGATTTTCTCTGAACAAGATTTATTAAGCTGTCGAACCAACTGGTCGCCGGAGGTGGCTAGTATAGTATAAACTAATCCTTATTATTGAAACTAATTTAAATCTCAATGTCTTTTACTTTTTTCAGATAACAAGCACCAGCATCTTATACCTGGACAGTCATCCACTAATCGTCAGTCTCCTGTAAACCTTGCAAAATGGTTTGGTTCTGATGTCCTGAAACAAAAAATGCCAGAAATGCCACCAGTCTCACACCAAAAAGCTCTTCTAGTTGAAGAAGTTGAAAGACAGCAGCAACAATCAACAGCAGTTCACAATTGAACTATAAAAACATTACCTAACACTGTCTTGTAAGGAAAAACCATGGCCTCGGAAAAGTTACTATTTTATGATTAGGTCTGCTGTTATTGTCTTATGTCTCAAGTTATATGTGAAGTGTTGCTTTTTTTTTTTTTTTTTTTTTTTTTTCTAAATCATCCTTATTTCTTGTGTGCTTTGGATCTTTACAAACACGTAAAACTGTGATATTAAAAGAAAACTTACAATTTTGAGGGCTGAACAGTCTGTAATGATGTCCATTGAGCTGTAGGAAACTTTTTTAGCCTTTTTTTTCTTTTGTTTGTACATGTATGTGTGTGCGTGTGTGTATGTTGTGATGTGTCAAAGCCTTCAGACCAAGAAGGTTTTATGTGAATTTAGGTGCTCAGAGTGTAAATTGAGAGAACAGTTTAGCTTACACAACTGTAATATTTTTGAAATGGAATGCAAGCCAAGGAGGCTTTTTGAAGTATTTTTTCCCCCCATTTCTGTTTTGACTGTAAAATAAAAAAAAATTCAACGATACCTGCTCTGTGGAAGTTTCATGTGTTTCTATCTTCTGTGTTTTTTCTTTGTGTGTTCT
The DNA here is from genome assembly GCA_038373885.1 of Cheiracanthium punctorium. Classification (NCBI taxonomy): domain Eukaryota; kingdom Metazoa; phylum Arthropoda; class Arachnida; order Araneae; family Cheiracanthiidae; genus Cheiracanthium; species Cheiracanthium punctorium. The sequence continues at coordinate 83,400 of JAWZYV010012686.1, read as the reverse complement.
GGTAAGGTCATATGCATTTGCATACCTAACCAATTATTTGTGTGTATGTACTGCTTTAAATTAAATGGCCTGGAATTTTAAAGGCAAAGACTTGTACATTAAAAATTATTTCCCACATGTAAAAAAAAATATAAATATATATATATATATATGTATGTATGTAAAACACCCCTGTGACAATTTATTTAGAACATTCCTAACATCGTGAAGATGTCTTCTGTATTATATTTATCCCCTGTGCTGTCAGTACCAGGACAGAATTTTTTGCCTTAGATGTAGTCTCAAGGCAAGATGATAGCTTCTTTTCATATGTTACTGCAATTTGTTGTTCTTTCGAACATCAGATATAATGTCTAATACTTAATTTGCAGTGTTGTAGCTGTACAGTCCTTACTTTGTTTATAAATAGAATTTTTTTTAATATAAAAGTGTTTTCTTGTCAGTCATTCTTGAATATCTCACCGAGAAGTAATTTTCAGATTATTTCTACAAACTTAATTTATAATGTTGTATGTAGTACATTCTTTCTTTGTGAAGAAATTAAAATTTCTTTCGTACAAACTGTAACACGAGACTAAAACATAAAAATATAAACTATGCCTTTTTAATTTTATTCCTATACATTCTGTAAAATGAAAAATATCTTCTGAACTTCTCAGCTACTTTTCTTTTCTTTCTCTCAGTTGCTGATGTAAATTAAGTTTTGTTGAAAAAAATATAAATTTTTTTATATTTCTTTATATGAAAACTCCTCACCAATAAAGTTGATTGCTGCAAGTGACTTAGTTTCATTAATACACATAATTCACTTACAACTTCTAAAATTAAGTACTTTTCAGTTATTAATTTTCCTTTCTGAAATGAACATATTTATTTTGGGGTTAATTATACAAGGTAATGACAGGTTATGCTTTTCGCGTTCATTTGTAATGATCTATCATACAAATGTAAATATTAGATAATTATACTTCTATCCACGTGATTAATCAATAAAAAAATAAAAAGCTTTACTTTAATTAGTCTAAAATTAATTTTAATACTAATGCTAAGTTACAGCTAATCTTGCCTTAAGTTTCTTTTTCTAAACTAAAGACAACTGTAGCTACTTTTTTTTTTTTAGTAAGGTCTAGCAAAACCTGGGTTTTTTTCTCGTCAGTGTACTTAATGATATCATTTTAGGAAAACAAGGGGCAATCATGCACAACATAAAAATAAATAAATAAAATAAATCTTCATTAACTTCAGACTAATCTATACCAACGACTGATCATTACCCAAATAACTTCAATTAATTGTAGTTAGTCTGCTCAAGCTACATGAAATTGAGCTTTATTTTTGTTTGTTTTCTAACATTAGTTATCAAATAGAGAATTTTTGAAAGTTCTCTTTACTGAGAACCAATGGTCAATCTTGGATTTTTTCAAAAGAGTAAAAAATAAGACCTTTTTAGGAGTATTTTTCCTTTCCAACGGAGTTAGAAAAAGCAATGAACAGTTATACCATGTTTGCAACATATAAATTGTTTAACACATAAATAACAACAACAACAAAAAATTAATGCAATAATTGAATTTTTATAATTTACAAATCATAATTATTTATCAAAATATTAAATACTTTTAGTATAAAGATAATTTTTAAAAATTTTATTGGCTAAAATTTTATTTTAACCGGTAAGTTTAATCAACTGATCAAAAACACTTGTTTCAAAAGGTATTTGAACAATTTAATTTCAAAAGTAACTTTTGGATTTATTTCTAAAACTAATTAATTTAATTTTTTATAAAAAAATAAGCTTGTTTTGCTTCTTTTTTTTTCCCCCTCACTCCACCAGTAAAATGTTAAGTTTTCAAATTTCTAAAGATATGAATTGAATTTTTATACAGTAGATGTTCTCAAATCCAGAATTCCTGGGACATTATCGATTTTGGATTACAGAAATTTATGGATTATAGAAATTCTATAATAGTGACTATAAAATATGCCACTAAGTCCCCCCATCTATGTTATAGCATTTAGTACTGAATAAACAGCCCCTTATAGTATTATTGAATAGAGTAAAGTTCCAATTGGCATGTTCAGGAAATGCCCACTGCTCTTGTACCCAAATGTAATAAATATAAAAAAATAAAAGTAGAAGCTAATCATACAGCATCCAGTGACGTAACTTGGGTTTACGAGGCCCAGGGGCGAAAGTGAATATGGGGGCCCTTTTATCTTATATTTTAAAAACGAAAATAGGTTCAAACGTACATGCTTTTGTATGTACGCAAAGACAGAATTAAAAACTTTCAGTTAATAACACATATGATATAATATAAGCATTTATTTTTTTTTAAATTAAAAATCGTATCTCTATTTTAAATAAATTTTCTACTTCTGAAAAATTCACTTTAAGAACACAATTTACAACAGGCAACATACAACACTAAACAGAAGTCAGTGTCGTACCTCTAAGCTATATCAAGAAAGGCATGTGTCATTTATGACACTTGAAAAGGGGTGCAGATTTCTGCTGCTAGATTGACGCAATAAAAAGCATTTAACAAGTACGATCTCATCATTGCAAAGACGTGACAACAGCTATTCTCCCTTCTGTACCCATCGTTGCTTCCCGTATGGGTACTTGAATGCCTATGATGTAGCTCAACGCAAACGCTTTCTCGATACAAGAGCATTGAAATATTCAGGTCTGGAAGCAATGATGAGAACAGAAGAGAGAATCGCTACTGTCGCCTCCTTTTAACAATGGGAGCGAACAGGTTAAAGTTAATAAGACACTGCTTATTATGACCAAACTTTTTGATAGTTTTTTCATTTTCTTAATCAATGACCACAACACAAACCATGGAACAAAGAATGGTCATATACAAACGAAGAGATCGGTGTCATTCTTACTAAGAAAAGAAAAGTGCAATTTTGTTGCCTGCCATGGGCACTAGTTTACCTGCGTATGCCATTGGGAGAAATAAGAATTATAATGGTTAAAATACGTTTACTTAAACCTACTGAAGAAAAAACAGAAAACGCTAGTAATATTCTATTAGTCTGAAAATTATTCTTTTAATATAATTTAAATTACTAAAAATTACTTTTGCTCATTTTCGAGCAGGTGTTTTGTGTCTCAAGTAGTAAAAGAGGCAATAAATTTTACGTTTGACAAAAATTCCCTTACGTTTGTTAAAACGATTGATAGTTTTACAGTTTTACCTTGAACGGCATTAAACAGATTTTCTATCAATCTCTTATATGGGATAAATACCAATCTTTAGTAATGTGGGAATATTATGAAATAAAGAGAATTTAAAAAGAAAAACTATTGAAATATAATGCAATGAAAATTCTCAATTCGTGCACAAGATGGAAGATTTAAAAGGTGTTAGCTATAATTCATACTGAATCGTAATCACAATACTTAAATATATGTTTTATGCAGTGGTGCACAGCATGAGTGCCCAAAAGATAAGAATAATTTTAGTGAGGGCTCTTGTATTTGTGGGAAGGGACTCATCTCAAGCTTTGAAATATTTTAGAACGAACAAATACAAAACTTTAAAAGAATTGAGAACACCGTAAAAATGCTCCTTTCGCAATCCCCACAGTGCGGAATGAATTATTTTTAAAATGCCATAAAGTACTTTCCAATCCCTATTCTCCTTTTCATTTTTTTATTATTATTATTATTTTTTTTTTTTTTTTTTTAGAACTAAAAACCTTTATTTTTTGACATTTTATACAAAGAACGGACAAAAGTGCATATTTGTTATAAATAAGTCACTGACTAGAAGTACAAGAGTTCCAAAACTTTACAAAGTTATTTTTCCCCACGCTTTGACTTACAAACTGGCATACAAAATTACATTACTTGATAAAAAATTATTAAATCAGGCCCCACCATGGACGTGTGGATAGAACATACAACATAGTAAGATGGCTGAAGTGTAAAGGTCCAGGGTTCTGTCCTGCCGTGTGGCTGTCGATCCAAGGTTCGAAATTTTGAACGGTTTTCTCCAGATGTAACGTGAATATGTGTTAGAGGTCCTCCGCCCATTGCACCTCTTCTAAGCAGATAACTCTGCCGTAGCTTTGCCTTAACACAACATTAATAGATCATCAATAGAGCTCTTATGTGTTCGGGATCTAAGTAGTATTATTTCTAATAAAAGCGTTTTCAGACATTAATCGAGAACTTGATTTGTAACAAAAAGGTGTTTTCAGTATCATATACTGGAGTAATTAATGGATTTTACATGAATTCCAGCTGAAATGTAGCATTTATTTTCATTTTTAGTTTGAACAAATATAATGAATGTAAAAGAATGTGCAATACCCTGTGATTATTACAGAAGTAAAAGAAAAGGACCACCAAAGAATATTAAAATATTTTCCAAGAGGGGCTCAAGACCATTGGTTTTTAGAGGGAGGAAATTAAAGAATATAGTGTCAATTTAAGTAGTTTAATTTTGAGTTTTACGATATGCGACAAAAGCAGCTCTTGCCATTTGGCATTTACAGGGATGTTAACTCCAACACTCGATTTGGGAGCACCCCGGGAGCAGAAAAAATTTCATTTGGGAGCACCTCGGGAGCAGAAAAATTCCATTTGGGAGCAGAAAAATTCCATTTGGTAGCACCTCGGGAGCACAAAAAAATAGTTTCCCAGAGGAAAACAGATTCGAGATCAGAATTAACATGATTTTGGAGCATAAAATTGAAAATTTAGGAACACAATAAATGCGTACAAGAAAAGCAAAGTTTGCAAGCAAACACCATTTGCTAAAAGCAAAACGCTATTTGAAAGCACTTTAGGAAAGCTCTGGAAAAAAAAAAGGTGTATACAGGCTATGCTATCAGCAACTTGGTAAAAACAATACATATCAGGAGTCAGCAACCTTTCTGTGGTTAAGTCATTTTTTTCCTACTCAAGAACCATGAGTATGATTTGTATGCGGCTTGCGAGCCACAGGTTGCCAATCCCTGTCCCTTTTTTTTTCCTTTTTCAGAATCATTTAGGGAATCTTCCTCTCGAAAAAGAGAGCACAAATAAAATGAAAACTAAATTTTAAAACAAAAGCTTCTATCTCATTCTTTGATTCTATTACAAATCGCAAGTAGTACTAAATGGAGATTTTTGAAAACCTAAATATTATACCTCTTATACAACAACACGTAATTGGTAAGCAGTATCGAAAACAAAATAAATTTGATGGTTAGAATAATTAAATGTGTGTACTTTTAATAGCATATGCTTTTGTATCAGTAATTTAACCTCATCTGACATTTACATATTCATCTATAATACTTGAACACAATATACAAAGCAAATGTAAACAAAAAATATTTAATGACTGTTGAGAGAAATTAAGAATTATGGGAAGTTAAAAATTAAGAGAAATTAATAATGAGATTACAAATTAAGTATCATAAGTTATCTAGTTTTCTATTTATTCTTTTTTTATTTTTATTAATTTCTTCTTGAGCTTTTTCATTTTCTTCTAATAGTTTTAATGTTTTTGCAAGTCTATCCTTCCCTTCCGTTAATAGAATCTGTCCACTTTCTATAACAGCCAGTGGCAGCTCGTGACCTGCTTCAGTGGTGGGGCCCGAAAAAAAATAGTGCCAGTTCAAATCGGGAAAATACATATACATAGAGCTACGGCGGATCGTTACCCATTTCAGAGGAGGGGGCTTTTTTTTTTTTTTTTAAGCTCGAAAAGATAAAACATATGAATCGCTTTTGTAAACAGTGTGAATACATAAAAACTTTTCGAATAACAAGTTATGAAAGTCGTACTGATTTCTCCTTTAAGTTTTCATTTAAAGACAGCAGATTTATTTTGCACCAGAAAAACATTTTCCTCCATTTTTCTTTCTCAAAAAGGTACAATATCAATTAAAAAAAAAAAAAAAAAAAAAAAAAAAATATGATTTTCTTGAATACAATATTAAATTCAACAATTGCATGTGTACATGTTGAAAAACGAATTGGTCCATAATGTTTCATCTCCAAATAGCAAATCGTGCCCCTTCATAAGCAAAAAACGGTGCCCGTTGCGATGATTACTTGTTTGCCTATCTGGCCGGCCCTGATTGAGGTGACTAACAAAGCCCGACTGGTCCGATCCGGGGCGGGTAGAATGGCTTCGGAATGCAGCTTTCGTACGCAGTTTGAATCTTGCTTTACTGCTAACTAGCTTTCCATACATGCTTTAAAAGATAAATGAGCGTGGCAAAAATTTAACAAAGAGTCAAAATGACGTATTCGGCGCAGACCGGCGCAAAAATCGGCTAAAAGCGCAGTTCGGTGCAATATTTGTGTTTCGGCGCACCCTGAAAGAGTCAAAATGACGTATTCGGCGCAACCGGCGCAAAAATCGGCTAAAAGCGCAGTTCGGCGCAAGAATTTGTGTTTCGGCGCAGAATTAACATCCCTGCATTTAGAGTTTTGTATGCCATGTCAGGCCATTCCTAATTTAGATCCTCATGAAAAGGAAAAGGTAATCTTCGAGCAATAGTCCGAACTTTTTAAACATATAGAGTACGACTTTTATTTAACCTAAAGATTACTTCCATATCCCCCCCCCCTTTTTCTTACAGGAAATCAGTGTACTCCACTGATTATGCATCTGCACATTCTTCGTAAATGCATAAAATGTTTGTAAGTAATAATTACAACAAACAGTGCTAGTTGATCCGTTTAGAATATTAGATGCGCAAATCTAAAAAGTTATAAAAGAAACAAAAAGCAAAACAAGAGGTTGGGGAGGGGGAAATAGCTATATGGATTTATAGGCCCCCTACGTGTGGGGCCCCGGGCATTCGCCCCGCCATGCCTCCCTATTTTTACGAAATTGACGTCATTTGAAAACAAAAACACCGTACAGCAAGAGTATCTTCTCAACAACTGAATGAACCTGCTCCGTGCTCAGTTTATTTAGTTTGAAACTGAACTAAGGTGACCAAATGTCCCTATTTTCGGTGGACAGTCCCCAATTTCAGGACGTTTTTTAAATTGTCCCGAAAATATAAAACAAGAATTGGGGACAATTTTTAATTATTGCATTGTGTTTTAATTAAATTGCTGTTAATTAATTTCATTAATTATAAATGTCCCGAGTTTTCCTTAATTCTGTTTCAAAATCGGGAACATGTCCTCGATTCTATGTTCAAAAATCTGGCCACCTTAAATTAAACTAAGCTGACCATACGTAACGTAAGGCGACCATATTTCTAAACAGTAATTTGGGGACAAATCAAGCATAGAGCATTTCGACGGGCCGCTCCTCTCTGCGATCGGTCGCCGTCTTGCGTGACAGCTTGTATTTCTCGTAATGTATTTCAATGGGAAAAACCCGATTTTCAACATTCAAAAAAAGTATTAAATTTAATTTTTTGGATGATTGTAATGGATGGAATTTGTTAAACAGACCTTCGACTTTTGTGTCCCAGGTGGCGTTTAATATTTTAAAAAGCTTAACATACAATATTTTAATGATATTTCAAGCGACTTTTTCCGCTGGTACTGCGTTCGGAAAGACAACATTATATACGGGAATGAACACAACGCTTGTTTTAAGATTCGGCAGGTTATTCGGATTACCGTTTGTTTACAAATATCGTTCTTGTGCATGCGAAATTTTCTTACGTTGTGAGATTTATGCAAGAATAAAGTTTTGTTTTTAAATTATAATTCATTGGATATTCTGTATGCCCTAGAAAACATCAAATTCCATTAATATTTATATTAAATAAATGTTTATTTAAATTCCTATTACGATATATTCAGATTGTTTTTTTCTTTTATAAAAAATAAATGTACTGCTTGTTATTATTTATCATAGTGTTCTTTTAAATATGTAAATGCCTGTAAAATAAGACCAGTTATCCCATTAATAAAAAAAGTGTAGCATATGCATCGCATAACATATTTGTACATGTAATTAATCTAATAAGTATGAATATGAATTAAAAAAATAATCCAATAAATCAACTAAATTATAGACCAATTAATGTAATCTTTACTTAGTTGCATAATTATTTAAATTGACAGTAAACATGAGTACAAAATGTAAATTTATAATTCCATTATGTTACATAAAGCTTCTGCCTTTTTATTATAAGATGGAAAACATTTCTGTTTCGCAATGTTAGCTCATAAAACTGTACTAAACAATTCTACAATTACATTTTTGAATTTTGTTTCAAGTTAGAATCAGAACAGAAATCAAAAGCTGGAACTCTGACCCTGTATTTCTTTTTTCTGGGTGAATTTTTACATATTAGGCAAAACCCAGCAAAGCTCATGAATACTTTGCTCCGAAGCCCAACACTAGTACATTAATTCATAAATTTTCCCCTTTTCAAGCAAAAACTGATTTTAGCAGACAAGACAAATCACATTCGCTTCACCTCGACCAGATTTAAGAGTCCTGAGACCACCAGAATTTGGGTGTTTTCTGTATAATGTTTATATTTCTTCCTGCTAATTTCCAACTATTTAATTTTATATCACTGTTCTGTCAAATAATTATTATATGGGAAAATCTTTAAATTATCGTTATTTTAATTAAATGTGCTACCAACCCCATATTGCAGGGGTTTGCAGTTCGCTACTGAGTATTAACATAAGAATATTAAGGCTCCGGCACCTTTTTTTGCTAGAAATTGCCGCTAGCCCTGGAGCAATTAAATGTTTTCTCATTGAAAAATTTCTTTCATTAATTTCCAAAAAGTTACACTTTTTGTATATAACCCGCATACAAAAATATCCCCAATCAGTAAAATGTGTTCCATATTCTGATGAGGTGATGTACAAAATTTGAGAATTATATCTGAAAAGTGTCAAAGGTATGAAGATAATGAGTACTGACTTTACTGACTTAAACCAATTTTCAGTAGCTCTTGAAAGGAAAAAAATCACAACAGTGGCGGATTATTGGAAGTTTGTCGGGGGGGAGAGGGGCGGTTAGTTAGAAGATTGACATATACATCCATTTTATAGAAGTAAAATAGTATCTTTTACATTAATTTCTTTTTTCTCTGGGGGGGGGGTCGCCCCCTCCACCCCACCCCCCTTTAATCCGCCCTTGAATCACAATCACATTTTAAGGGTCATACAGATATTATGAAAGAATATTTTACATTCAAATTTAAGTATAGACCCCAGTCACCTTTGTTTATAGATATCCGTTAAGACGTTATATGATGAAAGGCTGAAATTTTGTACATCACCTCATTTGTGCATGGGGTACATTTTATTTTCTAGGAATTTTTTTGTAAGATAGTTCTAAGAAATTTTAAAAAGTGTAACTGTGAAAATTAACAAGAGGAATTTTCTCTTAACATGGTATTTATTTTAACCTTATTTTAAACATTTATTCAATTCACACTGCCTAATTATCTTTAATAGATAAAGAATTAAAGCATGTTATCATTTTCTAGGGGCACTGTACGTGTGTGTGTGTCTATACAATTTATAAACACTAATATTTTTACTTCCTTGTATGACGTACAAAGAAATAATGTGATCGCAAAAAGAATTCGGTATCCAGATTTTGACTACCTCTAAATTTACCGAGTTTTTCTTTGACATCTCGTACACATGTATGCGTGTTCATATAAATTCATGTACAAGCATTCTGACTGACAGCTAGACCATTTTGATCAGTGTTTCCTGGAGCCTGTACGTACGTGTGTATGTAGGTAACTCACATATCTTAAAAACTATAAGTCGTACAATGTTGAAATTTTATATTTAGGATTGTTGTAACATCTACATCCAGACATTATGCTTTATGGGCAGAAATTCCTTAAAGTGTAATTTAGAGATATTAAGTTATTTCAAATGAATCAAAAGTGATATATGTTGTTAAGGATTACAAAATGAATCTTGCCATCAAAAATGGTATCTTTATCTTTAGTTAAAAACATTTAAAAGCCTAAAATTTCCGTAAAGTGATTAAAACAAGCACCATTAGCGCTTTCGACAGCCTAGCCCGCTGTCATCATCAGAACTGAGTTGCTTGGCCCCTGGTATCTTTATCATTTACAGTTCTACAGGAGCACTCAGAAAAATTCCAACAAATTACAGCCAATGGCAGTTTTAGAAACATTCATTCATTTCAAGCAGAATAACATCTTACCATATGGTTGGATAATGGTCCGGTGACGTCCAGCCACCTCCCTCAAAAACTGCATTAAAAGTCACCAAACTTGGCAACTTTTGGTGTATATATATATATATATTTAATTTGCATATCTCAAAAACTATTAGTCGTAAATTGCTGAGATTTTATATATAAGATTGTTGTAACATCTAGTTGTACACCTAGATTTTTTATTCCAATCTACTGGAGAGTTTATTTACAGGACCACCCAAAAGAATTTTGGTACGTGCATGTATCCTTGCAGTCTGCCAAGACGAGCGATTTTTTGCTTTGATAAATCCAGGTTGCATGAAATCATGATGGTTCCGAGTACAATTGGCTCCAGTTTGCCAGCACATTTTCTGAAAAAATAATTTGGCACAAATATCTATCAGGATAATATGCAACTACCCATAGGCGCACCCACGGAGGGGGCTATGGGGGCTCAAGCCCCCCCTAAAGGTGGAAAGTTAGAAGTGAAAAGCATTGAAAATTTGCCCCCCAATTAATTAAATTTTCCTTTTTAAAAATTGTCTTTAAATTATTTCTGAAGTACTTTTTACCAAAAAAAAAAAAAATGTTTGTTTTTAAATAAATACGTACTGTTGGTGTACGAAGCACAGTTAAACTCTGTTTCAAGGATGCTGAAAAGATCAGACAATTTTTTTAGTATAACGAGTTACATTGCCTGCAGGCATGTTGTTCTATGGGCAAGTCAAGTGGCACATAATGTTTTGACGTTATAAGAGAGTTAAAAATATAATCGAGGTCACTATAACTGAGTTCAGCAAAATTAGTTTTCCAGCCCCCCCCTAAACTGAAATCCTGGGTGCGCCACTGCAACTACCAGAATTCCAATACATTAATGTCTATAGACATCTTCAAAAAGTGGCATAGCCAGAAATTTTTCATGGGAGGGGTTACTATTGTAACTCACATATATGTATACATGTGTGTGGTGAGGGAGTGAAGAATATACATTTTGTATTGAAAAAATTTCAGGGTGTGTGTTGTGATCCCTTATTCCCCCCTCCTGGCTACGCCACTGTCTTCAATATATTATGCCTGTAGTCGTTCATTGTTTGGTCCATGCACAGAATCTCGCTATTTGTCATCCACCTTGTTGAGTTTTGCCAAAATATCACTAATTTAACACCAAAAATAATTATGCATTTTGCATGGCTCTAAAACTTTTAACCGTAGAATGTTGAGAATTGTATTTAGAATTATTGTAACATCTAACTGTGCTTTTGATTGCTGTGGACTGAGTAATTTATTTACAGGGTCACCCAAAAGACTTAAAATATATTAAGGGTCTATAGATACCTTCATTTCATTAAAAATCTGTGATGAATAACTGTTTCAGCTGTGACTGAAATCTTGCTATCGCAAGCTTATTGGCTTTTGTCAAAATATTGCCTAATTAAGTGAAACAAATCTTTAAAATTGAACTCAGCTTGGCGGTAAACTTTAGAATTGCAGTATTTTGTCTCTTTCAAATGAAATAAGTTTAGATGAAGTGCCCCGAAAATATTTCTGGTTTAATAGAGGTACAAGGAAGTCATATGGTGTCCATATCAGATTTATTAGTTCAATGATTTGATAAAAAACAATCATAATAAAAGTAGTATATAGATTTTTACAGTTATATTCTTCCATGATGATTGTATGTAAGAGAATTTTTTTTCAACATCGTAAATTACAGTGTTACTTGAAAATATGTTTTCACATAATTTACACAGGAACCAGACTACATGCAAGTGATAGATATTAAAAAAATCAGTTGTCAGTCAGCCAATTTAAATTACTTTAGAAGTTATTTACAAAAAAATTGAAAGGAAAAAAAAAGCATATTTGGTTGCATAAAATGATTTAGGTTCTTGAATCTAAACAGCAGATAAGAACAGTATTCATAGAAAAATTGCTACTGGCGTATTATCCCGGCACTCAAACAAGACAAGCGATTTCTCGCCAAGATAAATGCCGATCACATGAAATTATTAATGGTTTCGAATACGATTGGCAACAGTTTCCAGCACATTTGATGAAAAAATACTTTGTCGGAAATGACCACCAGGATAATACGTAAGTATCTAAAAATTTCAGAATAATTTCTAATCCTAATATCAGCTCCACGCAGAACAGAGTGGAAATAGTTTTAGGTGAAAGAATAAGGATTTATTTTAACGAAGTACAGTTTAACCATTTAATCATCTGTCCATAGACACGAGAACAACAACAGTATAACCTTGATTTCTCGAAGTCAAAGAAACAACAGAAAGAATTGAGATAAGAAGGTGAAATAAAAGAAGGTGTCAGTTTAATAGAAAAAACACATTTATTCAAGATATTTAAGTTCAACTCCATACCTAATTTAGAATACTGCAAGAGAATAAAAAGGCTGGTAGCCAAGTTTAGTGATTTTGAAAAAGTAGATTCTATATTTTTTTTTTTTTAGCATAAGCAACAATAAGTAATCATACATTAACACATCACATGCCAGTTTCAACATAAGAAACTTCCTGTTTTATTTATTTATTATTATTTTTTTATAAACCAACCACTGGTACAAAACTAGTTCTGTAAACAATGTATAAATTGACTTTTTAATCAAAATATGTTTTTAAAAAATAATTAACAAACCAATTCTTTCATGTTTTTTATTGATTTATTCTAATGCATTTTATATGCACATTTAATAACAGAAACCACACCAGAAAGTTTTATCCATAGAAAGCATGCACTAATATTCATGTCAATCTAAGGATAAACCCACAGAGGAAAGTGGAGGGAGCAACCGACGCACATACCGTTTTCAGAAAGTTTCCGCCGCTGAACTACTTTCTTTTGATTGGAGACCAGAAGATTAGCGGAGCGGGAAGCCCTTGTTACTGTATGGTGATAGAGCTTTGTTTTACTAAAACTTTGTTTTAAAATAGAGATGGTAGCCTGTTGTGTTATTAATTGCACTAACAGAACAAATGTAAAGAAGCCTGGTGTCACTTTTTACAGGTTAAATAATTATTTTTAATGTACTTTCATCAGGAGTAGCAATTTTTTTACATACTACAGTTGAACCTGTATGTCAAATGTAATGTTCATGAATTGGTATGTCAAAAATTTTTATTTCGATTACATAAACAGTTGTAAAATTCTTTGATATTCATACATAATGTATTGTAAACATTGAAAAATGAAAAATCGGCTTTTTAAATTTATAAAGTATGGTTTGTTTAATTATGTTTTCAGTTTGTTTTTATTGTTTTGATCCGTATATTTTGATTAATAATTTTGGTTAATTGCGAGGTAATGAAGAAAAGGAACTTTTATCGGTACCGTTTATAGCTTAATTGCAAACTTAGAATTATGTGCATGCTAAATTATTTTTAAAAAATTATATTATTATACAATATGACAACTGATTGTTTTGCAACGATTGCATATTTTATTTGTTTATATTTGAAAGCTAGTGTAATTCAAATGTTAAAGAATATCATTTGTAATATGATTCTAACCGCCACCGTCCACAAAATATCATTTATCCGTCTCCGAACTGAAAATATGAAAACGAAACTAACACCTCCAATATTATATATACGTGCAAAACATATTATCTTTAAAATAAAATTGTTCAGATGCTTGTTGTACGTTCTTTTGAATTCCGTTATTTTCAATCGTACTTCCGTTGTCGTTTCTCAACCGTTTTTCGTAAAGAAGAAAGCTTCAATATAGTCATTCAATCGCCGTAATCAATGTATCTACATAGGGTTCGTCTGCTTTTTCTGGTCTCCAATATGGTTCCATCTTCCTCGCGCGGAATACGTTGTATTGGAGGCTTAGCAGAAGCGCATTCCACTTTCCTCTATGGATAAACCTATCTAGTCATAGTCATAGCTTCAAATTACATTGGAGACAAATTTTCCATATATTTAAAAATCATGAAAAAATATCACAATCCTAAACTAGAAACAATATCTAATTTTGCAATTAGAGTTTAATTAGTTGCTGACAGCTTTAAAATTTCTTCCATATTTCTAAATAAATAATGTACATTCTTTCGTGCACAGTCGTGGATTGCTATCTAAACTGAAACGCCTGTTGCTTGCTATTCTGCAGTTTGTTTACATTCTTCACAGTGGGGCTGCGTTCGTAATCCGAAAACCCAATGAACCTCCTCAGATTACACGTAGTTTATACGGATTACTGAGATTGCTAAATAATACATTTAGGTAAAGAAATAGCCAACGCAGAACGATGCGCGAAGCTGTCACTTAGCTGACGTCAGAGATACGTCACGTCGGGACACTAGAAAACTTGGGGACACTAGAAAAACCACCCTCCAAAAAAAGTATTCCAGTAAGAGATAAATTTCCTATTTTAGATTTGCGAATAATAATTGAATTTTTGAAAAAGGTAAAACGTGACAGAAATATGGAAAGTCATATTTATACATAGCCTAATTCATATTCTATGATAAATAATTTTTAATATACGAAACCAATGTAAGAAATTTTCAGGGGCGAGGCGTGAATATATGCCATGGTCATCGCTGCTTACAGATTTATCCCCCTCTTCCCCGCCAGCACAAGCACACATCCACACACTGTGTTATAAGTTCTAATGAAACGACCGACGAAAAGAAAATTTTGATCATATATTATGTTTATATATTTTATCAACATTTAAGTTAACCCATTTGTGCCTGGATATTTTTGCGACTTTCTTCGATTTTTACTGATAACAGAAATAATAGATATATTTCTGATGTCAACTTCTTGAACAAGGGATGATTTCTTTTAAAATCATTATGCATAAAAATCGAAATATCAACATCCTACTCGGTCATGTTAAAATATTTTGTAGAGTTGAGGCTCAATACTCATGAATAAAGCCTAGGAAAAATAAATAACGTTTTCGTCTAATAGCGAAAATGCCGTCCCAAAAAAGGGACACTAGGCATAAATGGGTTAAATATTTAGTACAAAAATATTTTTTTGAAAATTCCTATTCTAGTCTAAGCTGAATTTCTTATTTGATTCGGTTGATTACTGATTCATTTTTCAAAAAACACATAACTCAAAAGAAATACTAGACGTTGTCATTGGACTATAATTTATTTTTTATGTAACACCATATACATAAGATCGAACACATTAACACAGTAAATTTGACTTACACTCGAATACTTTAATGAGGTGGTGTAAGAATAAAGAGCATTTTGGATGTACTTCAAAGCAAATAAGATAATCTAACGTTTGAAAAAAAACACATCCTAAATGGTTATTTGTATTATTTATTTAGAGATTTAATAATTAAAAATGAAAAATAATCTTAAATAGTTATTATTAGTAGTATTTATTTAGAAATTTATTAATTAGAAATGGGACATTTTGATATGTACAGATATTGTACTTATCAAAACAGTAAAGAATAATATTCATCCATTATTTGAAAATAAAATCCCTTCTTATTTTGGATGAATATTTTCCGATTATTATTCGTAAAAATCTTTGTCTTAAGGATGCCAACATTTCTTTCTCGATCGATAGCAATGAAATATTACTCATCCGATTTTTACTTTGGGTGAATCTCTTACATGTGTGAATTCTTTTTAAAGCATGGGTCTTCTAGCCTCAGACAAATAGTCCGTTTTTTGAGATATTCAAATTACAAATGCATAGGCCTTTTTTTTTTTATATAGAAATTTATTATTTTTTTCTTTTTTCGCATTAAAGTATTTATCAAAAGAACAAACAAAATATTTTCAACATAACAATTAATTTTATTATATTCAGAATAAGTTACATGAAACAGCAGTGCATTTTCTTATTATATAAAGAAATTACGCAAGAATTTCAAGTAAGAAGAGACAAGAAATGATTTAATTTCAAAAATCATTTTAAAAAATGATTTTATTTATATTAATTTAAAACCAAATTAAACGCATCCCACAGATAGACATTGCCGTTCTGTAATTCGTTCGTGTCAACTTTCACATGCACACGTATTTAATATTTTTTGTACAATCAATCAGTTCAGTCGCCTAGTGGTTAAAACGCTGGTTGGATGCTATCTTTTTAGAGATGACCTGGCTCACTTTTCGCCGTATATTCCTCCCGAAATTTTCGCGCTATTTGATTGGCCAAGGAACTGCGCGCGTCATCGGACGAGATGCTCTGTTATTAGCGCATCTCTTTTCAGGTCGGGACGATTTCCTTTATGACCAAAAGATGGCAGCAGTAAGAATCTTGTATAAACGGAGGTTTCTCTGCGAAACCAAACAAGAAAATAATAAAATTACCTTATAAGCCATTCCTTTACACAAAAAAAAGATTATTCTATTGCGAAAATTTTATAAAATTGGGTTTTTAAATACGCTGAATTCAAGTTCAAAACTCTTCGCATTTTTCAGAAACCTGCTACTCATCTGCGCATCGTGCGCGGACTGAAGGCTTCGCCCCTGGAAATTTTTGCTCGAATACTTTTTTTGGAGGGTGTATACCAGTATACCCATACTTTAAATCTTGACCGACTTTGATACTTAAAAATGAACTCTAATAGCTATTTGTATCAATTGTGTATTCTTATTTCTAATAAATTAATGGAAGTATTTCATTCATTTATAAATATTCATTTAAACCAGAAGTATGAAAGGAACATCATGTTGAAATATTGCAATTTATTCAAAATTTAAATCTTGGAATACTATTTGTATTTTTCAGAAGACATTGCTTTTTACATTGGATCATTTTGTGATAAATTTTCATGAAACTGTACACCTTCTAAAAAAAGTATTCCAGTGCAAGAAAATTTTTGTAGGTCAATTTTAAGCATGGTACTTCATGAAAAGGGATTAATCATTAACAAAACTGGAATGGGAAATTTGGCTCATAGTCGGATACTTTATTGAATGTCTGTACACGCTACACACACAATGACAACAAACGCTTTCAGAAATCAAATTTCATAGTTTCTCTGAGTAGATGGCGCTTTTAGTTGGTTCATTTTTCTTATTTCTTCAGTTTTTTCTGAAAGAAATAAACTAAACGGAAACTTTCAGGGAAAAAAAAGTAGAAATCTTGAAATTTGGAGACAAGATATTTTTGGGGACAAAAGTCCCCGATTTTAACCATACGTCCCTAATTTTCGAAGACAGTCCCCAATTTCTGTGTTGTTTTTGCCCTTTGGCCTCAAAATGTAAAGAAGGAATTGAGGACAATTTTTAATTATTACGAATTAAATATTATTTACAATTAATTACCAATTTTAATATTATTTATGAACATCTTATAGAAACTCGTTGTACGAGTGTAACTGGTTTCCTTTGGCGTTTACGAGTGTTGATTTTCATG
This sequence comes from Cheiracanthium punctorium, assembly GCA_038373885.1. NCBI lineage: Eukaryota > Metazoa > Arthropoda > Arachnida > Araneae > Cheiracanthiidae > Cheiracanthium > Cheiracanthium punctorium. The sequence continues at coordinate 65,903 of JAWZYV010012686.1, read as the reverse complement.
TAGGGTTAGGGTTCATTCCGGTCTGGGCCCATTTGTTAATCGCTTTTGTCGTGCTTCGTCTGTCGTTTATGGTGTCTGGTGTGTAACAAAAAAGTCTCCGGTTAGCATAGGAAGTTTCATTTGACGGAAATGAGGTATTAAATTATTTCAATATTCGTAAACAGTTGTTGTTTTTAACGATAGTTGCACCTGTTATTTCTTAGAAAAATAAAACTTGATGTATCTTTTTTTAATGATTTGTTATTGTGGTCTTAACCCTAAATGGGATAAACACGTGGCGTGGGAACTGAATGTTTGCGAATTTTATGGTTATTATTGGTTAAAGTTACTTTAAATCTTTTACTTGATTCAATTACTCAAAGTTCAACCTACATTTTATGAAGTGTATTATTAGAGCCAAAGTTACTGTATTGTGAAACTTAACCTGTCACGCGTCATTTTTTCTAACAATGCTCTGTTTCGACATCAGCAAAGCAATGTGGACGTATTCATACGATCTGTGCAAGGCCAATTTGTAATACTGAGCGGTATTAAAATTTACGTTTAGCGGTAAATAATTTAAAACTATTGAACGGGGGGGGGAATACAATATTATGTACAATAGGTAATATTACATAGGTGTGTGTGTGATTAAAACATTACGGCCAAAAAAAAAAAAAAATCTTTTGAACACTTCCAATCATGTTTGTTGCTTTGTTTAAGTTTGGTTTTTGTGTAATCACTCTCTCATTTTCGGCATTCTCTCATCATGGCAGAGCACATAGCCCTCTCAACTGGGAGCCTGAAAATGTTTGTTCAAACCGATGTCTCGTCAATTGACGTAGCCATTTGGTGTTTTTCTTTATTTTTTTCCTAAACTTAAGGTAAATAAGGGGGTAACCCCCCCTCAGCCTAGATACCTAGTGTAGAAAATAGCCGTATTCCCAAAATCAAATTAATCGGTAAATGGATATAATTTCGTATTCTGCTATAGTCTTTGTTCTTATCCTGTAATTGTTATATTCAACGCATTGATTATGCTAATCTTTTCATTACAGCTTTTATTCTTGCTGGCATTCCCCTGTTGTCTTCAATTGTTTGAGCATTTCTTTATCCGTTATAGTGCGAGAATTTTCTCTTTCCACTACTGCTCATTCTAGGTTAATAACCACGAGATCCCAACTACTACGAATTTTCTACGGAATTTAATTTGAAAATTTGGTTTGCCATGTATGGACTATGAAAAAAGCATATTTTTATGGAAATTTAATTATAAATTGGTTTGTTTTATAATGTTCTTAAGCTACATTCTTTTTTTAATGATTGAAAAACAAAATCACCCTTCTCTCTACATTCTTTTTAGCAATTTTTATCTTGCTTTGCATTTGCTCTGCCAGGTTTAGACAAAATGCCAGCAGAGAATTTGTAACTGTTTGAGCTCATGTTACAAAACAATGAATATAATTCTGCTCCTGGGGTCAGAATAGAATGTGAGGTAATGGCAATGCTAGTCTGGGTAGCAATGACTGAATTAATGTGAACTGTTCAAGAGCATTCTATCAGGCATGAGAGTTTTCAGTCTTTTGACTGAATTCAATCTTTTTCGACATCACTGATGCATTTAAATTAGTTTAATGAATTTAGTTATACTGAATACAGTGATATAATGAACATTAGTTAATTTAATAATGACTAGGGAAAGAATAACAGGTAAGGTATTGAATGCATTACAATTTATTTGTTCTGTACGATCCGCAGCAAAGTTCAGTCTTTTTATGTGTTTCATGCCTGTTTTATATATTGCTCGTCTGCTTCAGTTATGGCATTTGGGTAGTTATGGCAAAAGGCTTGTGACCAGTGCCTGCCCATTAGGGGAAAAAAAAAAAAAAAATCTGCTTCAGTGTCATAGCTCAGAAATCATGATTTTGAGTTGATACCATAGGGGCAATTGAAGTATAAGTGGTGGTTGTATTTATAGCAACATGCCCTTACTAAATAACATTTTTCTTAAAATTGTATCAAATCAACCCCCCATAAAAAAAATGATTATTACTGTCTTTAATTTTTTTTTTTCTCATTTAGTTGTCTAAGACTGCAGAAGCGATTGGCTGCTGCTGTGTTAAAATGCGGCCGAAGAAAGGTCTGGTTAGACCCTAATGAAATGAGTGAAATAGCTAATGCTAACTCACGTAAGTAATTTTTCTTTCTCTTGTAGGTGCTAATTTAGTTTAATTAAAATTATCACGTTGGTGCTCTGGTGGGGTTTTAGTGAACTTGGGCAAAACAACTGCTTTCACTTGTGACTGTTAAATTTTTATAGGGTTATTTTCATGTAACAATTGCATTAAATATTGTTACAAAATGATTTAGGGTGTAGTCTTTTGTAACTTATCGGTTTCTTGTTGAATAATAGGCTATCAACCTTGGTAAAATCATAAAAGCCGGTGTGCACCCCATGTAAACATGGCTACAGTCTGTAAGTCAGTACTGAACGGCAAGTGTGGAAAGGCTGAGTAAAATTATAAAGTCTCAACTAATTTCACATAAGTCTGTCAATACTAACTAAAACTTTTCAGCAGAATTCACGCACAATGGAAGCAGTTTTAAGACTTGCTCAATGTATAAGACAGTGTAAAACTTGTAAAATGATTAAAAATATTTTTAATAAAATAAAAAGTTTTTATTTCAATCTTGATACTTAAGTCATTCATCCGGTGACAGTCTGGCATGTAGTCCGACAGTCAAGGCGCCATGTAGAAGGCGCACGGCATCATTGGACGATAGGCATTAATCTGCATAAAGCAAAAGTCAACGTTAATTTGCATTACGCAAAAGGAAAGTGCATTAGCAATTCACATTTGAGAAACCGATGAGGTAAGAAACTTTTAAGAGAGGTTTTAAAGCATTACAGATTAAATTAATGCTATGAATTAATTGGCCGATATTGAATTATGGCAAATAAGATATTTTTAAGGGTAACTTTTGGAACTTATAAATGTGAACTGAAACTTGTTTTCTGTTTGCAGGCAAAGTACAGTAACAAGACCGAAAAAAATAAAGTTTTAATACCTTATAGGGCTAACACAGTTGCTGGAGCTTGGCGGTTGCCAAATCCCAGCAACTGTCGCCAACCATTTTGAGCGCCATCTTTCAGCAAAAGAATTGAACACTCAATTAATGAAACTCTGGTCATAATTCAGACTATACAGTTAAAAAATTATAGTAAATAATATAAAATCTGCATTTTTTTAAGAGCTAAAGTTATAAACATAATTATTAAATTTTGATTTTGACACAATAATAATAGAAACAATGAATAAGGAACAAAATTAAAATGCAATCACTTTTATTAAACATAGTTACTTTTCAGCATAGAAACATTGAATATTGATTTAAAAGAAAAGAAATTACTAGAGAAAATTGGGCACACTTATTCTTCATCAGAAAAACTTGACTCAAGTTCATCCGATGTGGTACGATAAGCCCGAGCTAGATCCCTTATGAGCTCTTTAGAAACTGCTGCCCATGCACTTGAAACCCACCATAGTACATCCTGTCAAGATGGAGGTTTTAGATTTCCTTTTTTTTTTTCTTCTTCTTTTCGAAGGTAATTTTCCCAATTCTCTCGTAGTTTGGTTTTAAAAGGTTTATTCCAGCTTACATCTGCTGGCTGCAATAAGAGAGTGCAGCCGGGCGGAATCAGTAATTTGTGTTAACTTCCATGAGTGCTGATGCAGCTTTGCAGGTTTTATGAATAGGGGCGCGATCTAAAATGAGTAGGCGAGGAACATAGTCTTCATCTGTGCCCCACACTTTGTGAACCCATGCCTTAAGTTTCCCTGTGCATCCAGCCGTTTTGTTGCTGTAACATGTACATTATTAGGTATAACCATCTTCGATAACGCTTTACTTGGTATTTTCTCAGAAGGTTCCTTAAAGATACAAAGCGCGTGCATCAACTGATGCACGGGCACACAGAGCAATGGTAAAGCCCTGCTTTCTACGTCCTGTATTTGTTATACGAAAACTGGATTCTCCTTTTACGTTATCCAGACTTGCCAACTTTTACGCTTTACGCGTAAAATTTACGCATTTCAGCTGCTGTTTACGCTTTTACGCATACAGCGCTTTTTTTTTACGCATTTCCGGATATTTTCTTCCTAACTTGTGTTTATTTCTTTAAAACTGAAATTGATATTAAAAAGAAATGTATTAGGTTTTAAATTGAAATGATGTTCTATGCTTGGGCCTTTTTGCCTTTTCAATATGGATCTAAGTGCACATCATCGGCACCATGATCCACACCCACATCCATGTTGACACAATGCGCATCAAAATATTCTTCTTAGTTGCCACTGAGGCAAAGTAAAAAAAATCTTTTTGCAGATGGGACGCCGAGTATTTCTTAATTGGTTTACCCAGTCATGACGTCATAGAGTAGAGCGAATGGGAGAATCGCTTACTAGGGAGTATGTCTTTCTCCTGTGACTTGCGTCTCACGTGGTGTTCTTCGTTATCAGCCATCAGCGCGCGCTCGCATTGTGGTTAAGAGACAGGGGTAAACAGTAGTATGAGCATACTTCCATTGATTTTCTGAGGATTATTTTCGATAAATGACCTGTAATGGCCACTAAAACAGCATAACTTATAAACAAAGTTATAGCAAAAAATGGGCATGTATAGTATGTCAAAGAAGCGAAATTTGCTTATTGTAACGTGTGCCGGAGTGATTTCAGAATTTCTCACGGAGGAAACTGACATTTCTCGCCACGTGAGTTCGTCAAAACACAGTGAAAATGTGAAACGTGCTCAGCAAAAGTCCACAAACATTTTTCAAAGAGGACGGACAGTCCAGTGGCAGATTAATGCAAGTTTCTCGGGGGGCGGTTAGTTAGAAGATGACATATACATCCATTTTATGGAAGCAATTTAGGATCTTTTACATTAATTTCTTTTTTCTCGGGGGCGGTCGCCCCCCCCTTTAATCCGCCCTTGGGACAGTCGGACGTTATTCATGCAGAACTGTTATTTACATCTTTCTTGATCGAACACAATGTTCCTATTTTAGCAGCTGACCATGCTGAATGTGAGAGGGTTTTCAGTATTATTCGGAAAAACGGAAATGAATTCCGGTGCAACTTGTCTAATAAGATTTTGGAAAGCATTATTATGAAAGCCGAAAAAGCTATGCTGCTTCTTGAAGTCAGCACAGTCAAAATGAGAGTTTTTTCAAGTCAGTTAAGTGATTATAATTAATAAATTGTTACCAGGAATCTGGAAGATGGTGTATTGATTTGCCTTTTATTCAACAACTTCATTTTCTTTTATTGTTCTTAGCTTTATTTAATACTTAAACTTCAAACAAATAATTGTGATATAAAATGCATTAAAACTAATACTCGTGCATTCTATGGTGAAAGGTAAAAAATAACGCTCACGCGTTGTATAGCAAAAACTGTCAAAATTTCTGTTCGCGCGCTGTTTTACACATTTTGATTTTCCCAGGTTGGCAAGTCTGGTTATCAGTCCAATTCGTTGGCATGTCAAAACGACACATCGTTTCGTCCATATTTCTGATGTTATACTACGTGTAATCAAAAGTTTTGTGAGACTCTTTCACGCAATTTAAAAAGCATGTCACTTCATCTCAGAGTTCTTCGGGTGCTTTTTGGCAATCTGTTGTGCCAATTCTCATTGAAATGTTAAATCGTTTCTTAAAATTTGCAATGTACTGAGCTGTTGCTTTGAAATTAATTCATCTGTGCTTCATGCCAATATTTCTAGCTTTGGCTCCAAGCAGTTTATTGCTTACAGCTCATCCTGCTTCTCTTTCTTTTCTTCAAAAAACTCAATGAGTTCTTCATCTATTACTTCTGATAAAGGTTTTCTACCACAACCTATTTTCCTTTTCTTTTTGTCTTTTCCAAATGAGTTCATTTCAAGTATGGCTCTCCTTTTAATCCAATTTCGTAAGCATTTATGATCAATTTGAAACTGATCGGCTGTTTTATGAAGTGAATATCTGTGCACTTCATGACATTACAATATTTCCAACTTTTTTATTAATCGTGTAGCTCCTCTGAGAAGACTTTTTTTCATACGGAATAACAACGTGCACACTATACAAGAGTTTTGTTTTCTCCCTGAATAAAGATTGGAAATGCGGTTGGGAAAAAATCACATCACGTGACACAAACAAAACACGGCGGAGTTGAAAATTGTGAACAGATTTGAATGCGTGCGATGAATGGCGCTCGTGCAATACTGTATGTTGGCTCAGATGAGATTTAGTAAAAAGGAGGGGGGCTTATATTCGAGATATTGGAGTGATTTTACTTTTGGCGAGAAAAGGGGAGGCTTACTTTCGGGATTATACGGTAAGTAAAAATTAAGACTATCCCTCCAAAAGCAGGATGTCTAGTCACTTTATATAAACAGTAAAATTTATAGTGTGCTAACTATAGTACACTAACGGTGTACCTAGTTTGTGTAATAAGTTTTATATGATTTATTTGTTAAATGCAATTTAATTATGCACTTGAAAATGTAGCATAATTGTTCATTGCTTTAATTACTCCTGTGGATGGGAAAATAAGGTAAACGCACCAATAGTGGGCCCCTTAAGGGTATTTGCTCAGTTATTATTTAAATTTTAGAGAAATTTTGTTGATCTATATTTTTTTATGGTTGTTTGAACTCTTACCTAAAATAATAATTACATGAAAGAGCAAAATAATTGCTATATATTTTTTAATAAATTAAAAACTTAGATCACTTCTGTGTACCAAAAGTGGGCATAGCAAATTTTTCATGTACCAGTAGTGGGCATACCAAAAGTGGGCCACCCAAATTTGTTGATTGTACCAAAGAAAAAATAATAAAATCATTATATACTGTAATAATAACATAGTTCACTATAAAAAATTCAATTAAAATGGCTTTGATATAAATTAAAATCCTTATTTAAGGAACTTAGTCACTACATAAGAGCATACCAAAAGTCACCCAGATTTATTAAACGTGCTAAAGAAAAAAAGAATAAAATCATTATATATTGTAATAATAACATAGTATACTACAAAATATACAATATAGCAACTTGATATAAATTAAATCTTTATTTTAGAATTTAATTGCATAATATTTACATTTTTTCTTTAACAGCCAACTTTTTGTGAAAGGTGTATGTTAACTGTCGGTCTTTAATTTTAAGTTCTGGTTGAGGCATTATAGATATTACATCTTTATAGGTTATATTGAATACATCATTTTCGATAATTATGAAATCCTTTTTGACCTTTGCAGACTTCAACCCCTGAACATTTATAACCTTTCCTTGTATATTTTGTACGATACACAAATACACATATTTTTGTGTGTTTCTTTCCCCCCCCCCCCCATCAGAGACACAAGAACAAATTGGCCTTCTTTTAACTGTGACATATCACTTCTTCATCACTCTCGCTACAATCCAAGTCTCTTGATTCATTTACAGTAGAATCATTAAATGAAACTGAAGACGCTGATGAACATTTTCTGGTTCTTTTTGTGTAGTTGATTTTCTTTTGTTCACTCTCCATTTTCCTCCTTTCTCTTTCTATTTTTCTCTTTTCTTTTTCAGCAGCTTTTGCGTTTTTAGCATCTTCTTTCTTCTTATGATACATAATCATTTGTGGTGAAGTAACTACAGCAAGAAGTTTCTCATACTTTCTCTTTTTTCTATTATCATTTTCACTCTGTGGCCAGAAAAGAGACCTCTTAAATGGTGATGGAATAATTTTTGATGGCCCAGCAATGGGACTGTCATTGTTTGCTTTTTCAGTTTTATTGATATGTTCAGTGATTGCTACCTGATCAATTATAGACCCAACGTGTTGGGATTCTACAGTCCATAAAAACTTCAGTTGACTCTTGAACATCTATATCCATTTCTTTTTCTGGAGTTTCAACATTAACCTTATTAAAAGGCTGAAAAAATTAAGACTGTATCAATTTTTTGTTTTTTTAAATTGTACATTTTTAAATACAAAAATTTATGTATGTTATAGCTTAAATTAGATAAAGACTTTGCTTCCAACCACAAGTAATATAAATCTGTTTGCTCTACAGGACCCTTCCATTCTTCTACATTTTCTAGAAATGCTTTCAGCTTTGCTTCACCAATTTTTGATTCCAGTATTCTTAAAAAATGATTTTCTTCCTTCTTGATCGGTGATGCTGGTCTTTGAGGATTTATGCCCTTTGAGACAATCACTTTTTTTGGATTTATTTCCCTTGGAACAATAACTTTCTTTGGATTCCATGGAAGTATTGCCACATGCCCTAAACCCATTTGATATTGTGTCAGGTGACAAGCGATTAAGTGCTGACTTAAGTACACCTGGAAATTGATGCTTTTGTATTTGATTTCCATCATTACTTATTCGAATATTTGAAACTTCTTGTTTCCAAATTGTTTTCAGGGCATGAAACACAGAAACATCCATGGGTTGAAGAAGATGTGTTGCATTTGGAAGTAATGCCACCAACTCAATTTCATGAGCCATACAGAAAGTGCTAAGCTGCAGTGCTTATAAAAATATGCTTTCAAAAATTTTAAATATCTACGCCTGACATGCTTAATTTTAGCCAAGAACATAAAATTTATCATGTGAGAATAACCCCCATTAGTGTACCAGTAGTGGGCCATTAGTTTACCAAAAGTGGGCCACCTGGCCCACTACTGGTTCTAATAAAAATAAAGCAAATCTAGTTATACAACAAGACTGTACAAGATATAACTTCTAAAATACACACTAGAAAACTGTGTATTTGAAAAAAAGTGTATGCTCCAGTAATGGGCCACCCAGGCCCACTACTGGAACATTTAGTAAAATAGTGTTCCCAAAATGGGCCACCCTTAAATATCTATAAACAGTAATTATTATTTAATTAAATAATATTTTATAATCTAGTCAGTATATAATTAAATAATATCAATAACAATTCATTTTGAAAACAAGTAGAATGTATACTAAAAAAGGAGCTGAATGAAAACTTGCCTCTTAAGAAAACCACTAAGAACAGGTTTAAAATGCTTCTTTCAGAATTCAACTTCAGCAACAAACCTTCTAGTTCCTAACTAAACAGGAAATAAAGACTGTGCCATTGGTATTTAATTAGTAAGTGTTTCAGCCAATCACAGGCAGATCTCTAATCTTATTGGAACATTTTAATTTCTTGTTTTTTGAATAAAACATCCAGGTGGCTCACTACTGGTACGTGGCCCACTATTGGAGCACTTACCTTACTCCTTCTAAAATGGTTAAGGAGTATTTTTACTCTTCTGAAAAAATCTTAGATCAATCACTGCCCCCGGATGAGAAATTGGGAGCAAAAGTCTAGTCATTGTTTTGATTTGGTTTCTCCTCCCTCCCTACCCTTCGAACAGAGTTGGAACAGTGAGGGCGTGTTCAGACTGCCACTTTTGGGTAAAACACGAACAGCTCGAGTTTTACTCGGGGAGATTGACATCGTGAACGGTTTTGGGTATATAATAGGAAAAAAAGGGGCGGCACGTATTTACTAACCTGTGGAGCCAATGGGAGCGAACAATAACAATAAACAAAGCTCACGTGATCTATCTCCCCAACTTCCCAAGGAAAATCCTTGGGGAGTTGGGAAAAACTCGAGCTACTCAACTTGGCAGTCTGAACGCTTTGTTTATCTCCCCGAAAAGCTCAAATCGGGCATCTTGAACGGCTTGGGTTTTTCCCGAGTAACTCGAGTTACTCAAAAGTGGCAGTCTGAACGCGGCCTGAGTTGACAGAGTCAAAACAAAAGTTACAGTTGCAAAATAAGGCTGAAGACTGCTAATTTCGAGCCCTGCCTATTTCACAGTACGAAATTTTCATTTATGCAAGGGTTATTGGAACGCATCCCTCACATAAGTCAATTGTCTGCTGTATATAAAAGCTTTAATATGATTAATTTATGACATTGATTTTGTGAAATAGTATGACGTGCATGTTTACTATTCACAAGAATGCATACTGCATGCAAGAGAAACTTTGACAAAATCATCTATGCGGTCACTGATTGGCTTACAATGATTACTCCGGCATTGATGATAAGGAGCATAAATACATTAAGTATATATAAGAAAAAAGCACCTAATTAACAGCATTTCACTTACTTTTATTTACAGTATACACACAAAACTAAATAAATTTTCAAAAAAAATTTTTTTTATTTTGAAAGCATTTGTTCGATTGTGGTTTGCTTTAAGTTTTTTGTTGTAGTCATTTTTTTTTTTTTTTTGTTTTTGTGTGTGTGTGTAAAATATATATCATGATTATTTCTTGCTCTGTTGCACAGTTTTGTTGTTCTAAAAATCTGAGGTATTCCTCAACAAACTTCAACCCTTCATCAAATGATATTTTCTTGGGATGGTCCAAGTTTTCATCGTAATCACCTTTATTGGGATGTAAAACACTGTAATTTCCTCATCAGTGATTTGATACTGATGGATGTTTTCATCTGAATTTTCGATCCATTCAGTATTGTTTTGATTAAAACCAATATTATCTGTAGCATTTTTGGCGAACAACAGTAGCTCTGCTGCTTTACTTTTGCTGAATCTACATAAACACCAGCAAATTCAGCATTTTCTCCACTGTCAATGAACATTAAATTTGGCCATAAATAAATTTTGCAGTTGGAGAGCAATCCCACTTTGTTGCAATGGTTTCTTGCCTCTTTCAAAAAGTGGTTCATAAACCACTTGATCATAGTTTCTTTTGTTACTCAGGAATGTCGATTGTGTTTGTAAATCACAGGTAAGTTTTTTGCGCATTTAATGCCTGTGGGTGTGCACTTCATCCAAAAACCAAAGGTTTGCACTTGCAGATGCCAGCTGTATTACAGCAAAAGAGCAAAACTGCTACTCCTTTGCCTCTTTATACCCAGGGCCCGATTCAAACGAAATGCAATCGGTCGTCTCCAAAACGATCGTTTTCTCTCTGAAAGTTTGCTCGCTTTTACAAGCGATGGCAAAAGTGTATTCAAAGTGAAACAAAATAGGCGATTGAACGGTGACGTAGAAAGTTGCTGTTAACCAATAAAAAAATTGCATCCTTCTCTGGAAAAAAATTTAACTTAATCGCGACGACTGTTTATTTATGTTTGAGCTGCAACGGACAACAGGCTGGGCCTCAATTTTTTTCCTGAACAGTATTGTAGGTTAATGTTTTAAATTTTAACTGTTTTAGGTTAATATTTTTTGTATGTTTATAATCATGGAAATACATTTTTAATTTATGAAGATTTTTTTTAGAAAATTATTAATAATAGTATTGTTCGTCATAATTATCATGTTGAATTGTCCGAATTATCGAATAATTGTTCTCTGGTTTGCCTACTACATTTTATTTTTCTGTAGCAGAGAAGCTGTTTATAATTATAATGGAGGGGTAGAATTACTATATATTTTATGTTCTGATATATAATTAACAATCAAAGACATCCTTAATATAATGGTATGAATATTTGTATTTGCTTAGGAGAGTTGCTAGGATGCTTATTTTAGTGAGAAATTATTCGTTATTCATGTATTTTTTCGCTCTGTTTCAAACGTCAAATGTACCGAGCAATAAACGATTTAAAATAAGGACTATAGATGGTGCCTGCATCGTAGTGTCTGCTAGAGTGGAATTCAAGGGCAGACAGAAAATAACCATACAGAAATTCTGTTCTGCGAGAAAATTCAGCTTTCCGCAGGCCTAAATCTTTTGCAGAATTCCTTGTCTGATAATTCCAATGGATTGCTTCGTAATTTTAAATAACGAGTCTTCATTGTTGTTGTAATCTTCTTATCAAGAGTACGTCTGCCATGTTCTCGAAAATGATCGCTTTTGAAAAAGCGATCACAGTGTCACGTGATCCAAAAGCGGTAGACAGGTTTCACTTGAATAGGAAACATATGAATCAGTCGAATTTCCGCGATCGCAATGGAAAACGGTAGAACTGTTTCGTTTGAATCGGGGTCCCAGAAGGTGCAGCTTCATCATTAACAACTAATGTCTGCCTGGGTAGGCATCTCCGAAACAGACCTGTTTCGTCCATGTTGAAGATTTGGTCAGGAGATAAGTTCTCCTCACTTACTTTTACTAAAAAATCCTACAAAATTCCTCCGCAGCATCTCTGTCAGATGATAATTTTCCATGCCTTTTTTAAATGCTTCAGCCAACCAGAACTGAAGTCACAGGCTCCTCCACCTTCAAATTTGTGTGGAATTCGTTTGCTTTAGCTCTTAGAAGAGGCCCTGAAATCACATCGCCATTGTTTAAACCACTTGTAAATAATGGCATCTAAATCTTAAGATTTGGTGCCGTGAAGTGATTTCCGCTTGTGGACACCAGTATTGGTGTCACTTTTCTGGTAGAACTCAAAAATCCTATCTTTACTTTTACGAATGTTGTAAACGGTTAGAGTTGCAATACTGTAATTGCCAGCAATGAATGAAGGAGTCGCATCATCATCAAATTTTTTAATTATTTCAACCTTTTGCATTATGGTCAAAGCAACATTTTTCAGATGATCTAGAGGGAAATCTTGCAAGTGTTTGGAACTGATCATTTGAATACGGCAAATAAAATTGCAACTTTATTAAAAAAAAAAACAGAAAAAGTATTTTTCAGGCAAACAAGTATCTTGCTGGGTAAACAGATGAAACTGGACTGCAAATAATACAAATAGCTGCAACTTGCTTTCTGACTTCACTTCGAAATTTTTCCCCCCAAAACCAACCTGAACATCACAAAATCCTATGAGTTTATCAATTCTTACTGTGATGGTGTCATTCTTCTGCACGCTCTCGTGTATCTTTTTCAGTTTTAGCGCTTTGCCAACCAGTGTGAGCCACCTTCTGACTGTGGTGTTCACTGTTTACCTCGGATATGCTATGCGGATTTTAGGTCAGCGGATTTTCAGCACACAGCTGTGTATGCCTTCTCCGCTTTAAGTTTTGTGTAGCCCTAGCCCCATTTAGGTCACTTAAAAGGGAGTCTACAGTAATTATTTTAATACCTTTTCACTAAAAATTTTTATCCACCAACTAAAATCTTTTCTGACTAACCTTTTAAATAGAAGTGGGTAAAAAAAAAAAAAAAAAAAATACATAATGTAGTATGATCTTATAATGGTGTGTAAATTTTACTGTTTATGGGGCTTTGTTTATAGTAGAATTGAAGATTTTTGATGTTTTGAGCCTATTAAGTGAAAATAAGATCCCCATATTTGTTTTAAAATGTCAGTCTTGCACTATGTTAAGTAACCTAAAAAAAATTTTTTTTTCTTTCATGTAGGGCAAAATATTCGTAAATTAATTAAAGATGGTCTTATTATTCGAAAACCTGTTGCTGTTCATTCACGTGCTAGAGTTCGTAAAAACAAGGAAGCTAGGCGAAAAGGTCGTCACACTGGTCCTGGCAAGAGAAAGGGTACTGCTAATGCTCGTATGCCACAAAAAGTAGTATGGATACGTCGCATGAGAGTGCTAAGAAGATTGCTAAAAAAATACAGAGAAGCCAAGAAAATTGATAGACATCTGTAAGTATCTTTAAATTTGAAGATTCTCTCAGGAGTGTATAAATGGATTTTGAATCATTTTCTAAAGGTTAGATCTTACAATATGTAATTCAGGGATCATCCTAGGATGAAAAAGGGGCAGGGTGCTAGTCCTTAAAAAAGGGCAATTTAAGATTTCAAGGGCACGTCAGAATATAAAGAGGCACTATATGAATATATATATATATATATATATATATACTCAAGAACGTATTTAGGGGGATCCAGGACCCCCCCCCCCTCCAAACTGTTTTCTGGGTATGTGCCTGTATATGCTAAGTGAATATTGCCATAAGGTCAGCCAACAATATGCTTTTTCATATTAAATCTGCATTTATCGTATCGAAGGTTTTTTTTTTTTTTTTTTTGAGGGGTGGTGGGGGTGAGGAGTCTACACATAAAATAATTGGCACTTAAAATTTTTCATGTATAGCTATATAGGCATAAAAAAATGGTTAACTTACAAGAGGAATTTCAAAAAGGGCATCCTATTCTTAAAAAGGCACTTTGGAGTTCCACGAGAATGTACAGGTAGCTAACATACATAGACACTGGTTTGAAACTATCTGATCCCCGAAACTTTAACATGTAGAGTTGTAATATGTGTTCTGACTGCAATGCATAGTTAGATTTTTTCCAATTTGTCTTAGTTTCTCTCCCCCCCCCCCCCCCTGATCTTTTGGAGAAAATATCCTGCAGAAGTAAGTGTAAGCGAAATAGGAAAAAGGATTTGTTGATAATATTTTGCTCTAAGCATGACATAAATATGTGAATTAAATCTAGATAACTAGAAGTTTTTGATTTAAAAAAAAAAAAAAAAAAAAAGAAGTTTTAATAAAAGTAATTTTGAATTTTCTGCTTAATTTTTTTTTTTTTTTTTTTTGCTCGAAATTACATAAATTACATGTTTATTATTTATAAGAATAGTACATTTACTGAAGAAGGTTTAAGAAATTTTTAGCCAAACATGATTTGTTAGGCAGAAGGGAAAGGCAGAGGGACTGCTAACTTATGTTCAATTTTATCACACTATCATTACTGGATCACATTCATATAGGATGTTTTACCTATATTGGTACAAACTTTTAAACAAAAAAGGACTGTCAGTGTGAGTGGATTAGGATAGATGTGTTCAGCATATAATAAAAATAATAAAATTTAATAATATAAATCAGAAATTCTTTTGTTCACAATAATTATTGAATGAGTACCAAGTAAAGATTTTTAAAGTTACTGAATATATACCTTTATTACTATTAGACATTATTTGGAATTGCATCAAACAATTGAACTCATCCATCAATTGAGAACTACAGTAATTGGGAAATTTGAATTCAGAACACAGAAGATTGCTGGCCAATCCAACCAAATACCAACCAAAATATTTGGTTGGTATTTGGCAGACAAACAGAATATTCGGTTTGACCGAATAGTATACAAATTGAAGTATTTACCAATAGGTAAACAAATACATATTTTTTATATCATGAATGAAAAATACAGTATAGTACCATAGTACTAAATTGATTCAAGTTGTTACTTACTAATATCACATGTGAATAAGCGTTAGAAAGTCTTCCTAGCAAGGCCATCCTTGGCAGTTAGCCCTAACATAGCGTTCCACAATCACACAAAAAACTAATATCACGATGAAATTAGTCTTAGTGTAAGAGAAAACACTCAGATGTTAAATTTGAATTTTGTTGCCTTAATTTTTCTTGAGGAATGTTTGAATTTTTCTTAAATCTTATGATACATTACATTAACCTTTGTACTACTCACTTATTTAAATTTGAAATAGTAACCAGATAAAAAAATTCATAACATTAAGTGTTCATAAATATGTAAAGTAGATTGACTGCTAATTTTTTTAGTAAAATATGCAAGTAAAAAAATTAGGAGCATTTCACTAATATTTAAAAAAGTTATTAATAATATATAAAGGAAACACACTTGAATATTACATTTTGCAGCATTTTAATTTTTGAAGTTTTAAACTGAATCATATGAAATATTAAAATAAAAACTTTGTGGGAAAAAAACACATAAGAGGTTAGATGGAGTAACTATCATTTCGCAAGGGTGTAGCCAGAAATTTTTCATTGGGGGGGGGGTTAAGATTACTACACCCTAACTCATTCCTCTTGACTACGCCCCTGGTTTCGACCAAAAAATTATTTCGGTCTTCATTAGACAAGCCCTTCCGTCTTGCTGAGCAGTGGGAACTTTTTTTAGAAAAAACTAATTAAATTAATCATTGCAATCAAAGGTTAATAACGGTTTAATAAGTTTAATCAATTTTAACAAAGTATTCAATCGAATATTTGGTTAGAACATCCCTACTATCAGTACCTCTACTAGTTTATTATGCTTATTCCTTATAAAACTGATTGGGGTCCTTGACTTACATTTTTTATGAAAATACTACTAAGGAGACATCAAACTCATTAGTCTACATCCCAAATATTCATAATCAAAGTGATATCCCTGATGTTTAAAATTTATTTTTCTTAATTAACATGAAATACTTAGCATCACCAAAAATTCACTTTCATAATATTAGTTAATAAAATTTTGGTGGCTGTTTGCATTGAATAACTATTTATACAGGCATGAAAATCTTCCGCTTTTCGGCGGATTTCCGCTTTTTTTTTTTTTGGAAGACCTCCGCTTTCCGAAAATGTTTTAAAACCTTTCCGCTTTTAAAAAAAAAAAAAAAAAAACCAGTGATTACCGAACCTAAAGCAAAACATAGCGGACATAGCAGAGTAACAAGAGGACGATAATGCGCGCCTGGGATGTACGTTTTCACTGCATCTCGCACTGCGCCTAAAGTCAGCTAGAGTGCAATGTTACTGATTTCCTGAGTTGGTAAATTCAAAACTTAGTTCAGAGGGGCTAATTCTTATTTTAGATCTTCGATGTTTCGAAAGGCATCTGATACATAATTATGTACTTGGCGAACTACTACACAACAATAATTATCTATCGAGACCTTTCACCACTGGAAAACCGTTGTCGGTGAGCTATTGTTACTCGCGACGTGTTTTTATTGCTGTTTTGCGCACTTGATGAATCTATAAATTTTTTTCACGGACACGTACCAGCTTAACTGATACTTCTATTGTGGATTATTGAGAAAATGGCAGATGGTATCGAATATATTAGAAAACGTGGATTGAAAACAAAATGTTTGTGGTCATTTTCGGATCCAAAAATTTGCTTGGTTTTGTAAAAATCGTCGGCCGAACGAGAACTTCCTGACATTTTATGAATGCTAAACTGGAATTTTTGTTTAAATAAAGCAAACTGACGGTCTACACGACAAATAAAACTTGTATAAAAGTGCAGCTTTTAGTAATGGTATTTAAAATATAAATCTTGTCGTATTCCTTTAGGTCTTCAACATGCAAAGGAAGTAAAATAATTTATGGTAGTTTAAATATACTTTTCTTAAATAAATAAATTATTAATAATTCCAATAAATAAATACTTCAATATTTATAGCTATTAAAACGTACACGTCTTAATTTTATGCTGAATAAAAGAATAATGCTTTTTTAAAATGTGAGTTAATGTTAAGAAATCCGTAAGAAAAAGAAAACCAAAATTTTCAGAGTTTTTTTTTTTTTTTTTTTTTTTTTTTTTTTTTTTTTTTTAGTTACGCGGATTTTACTAAAAATATGTACCGTAACTTCGTGAAAAGTTAACTAATGGTAAGACCACGGATGGATTAAAGGGATTGGGGGGGGGGGGGAGCGATTACTCCTCCGCTACAGGAAAAAGAAATTCTAAGATCATTACTAATTTTCATGGGTCAATCCACATAATACTTAATTTTAAACAACATTCAATTGAGACTCTCTCTGGGTTAAAAGTTAACAAAATATGAAATTTAAAAATGCTCTTTATTAAAAATTCGCGTTCGCAATTGGGGAAAAAAAAAAAAGAAAGAAATTGGGGCGACTAGGCGACACAAGTCATGTTTTAACGTCTCAGCAGAATTCGCTCTCTTGCTTTATTAGCCAGCTCGCCGAGTGAAGACAAAACAATAACAACCTTCTCGATGTTGACGCGGCGTCGGTACCTCGGTTTGTGAAGGCCCGTTTTCCCCCGTATTACTTTTTTTTTTTTTTTTTTTTTTTAAAGCACATTCAAAATTTGGTTCTTCTGCATATCGGACGGAAATATTTCTAAAATGGTTTCAAGAAGCTTGTCCGCACCTGTAACTACGTCGATGCTTTAAATGACATAATGGGGGGGGGGAAATTCAAATGCTCCCTGCATGCCGACGTGCCGTCACTTCAAGTGCATCTATGTGCTTTGTTTTCTACAGAAATAAATTTGTTAGCATCGGCTTCACTGGAGCTTGCGCGCTAACTACAGATCAAAAAGCAAGATCAATATACTAATTTTTTTTGCAAAAGAAATTTATTTCAGCCAGATAGTCCGTGTCCTGGAAAAAAATCCCTTTTTGATATGCATAGTCCGCGGACTATACTAGCGAAATTATGGTAACTAACTATCCCCGATCTCCGGGTTCCATATTTGCCAACTGAACTTCAATCTATTTGGAGCCTTTTGGTAAATGAATAATTTTGAAAACAAGATGTAAAACAGAGTTTTTAATACTCTATTGTTAAATTAAAATTTAAGGCATTTTAGTAACTCAACAGAAAAGTATTATTTTCCCCATAATATGTTTATTGATTTCTGAAACATTTTCACTTCAATTTTAAAATCAGGAAAATCGCTATTTCGTTTTATTCTCATGTGCAGGTTTTTCTTTGGTAATTATTTTTACAGTTAATTTTAAAAAGCATAATCTTGTGAGTTAGTATTTTGCAGCTAATATAGGAAGGAGCAGAACATATGTCCCTGTCATAAGTTCCACTTCTGTGTGCTGATGTGCTGCAAGACTGCTAAGATTCTAAAATTTTACCTGAGAAAATATTTAGACATTTATTAAAAAATTATTCTTTTTCCAATAAAACAAGAAAACTTCACTTTTATTCTATCATTTGAAATTTGGATGTGAGACTTATGATTTGTTTTGATCTAGGATTTTACGATATTGTTTAAGATAATTATTTTAAATAATTATAGCCTGTTTTCTTTTAATAAATATTGTATATCTAAAACCGATTATTAAACATTTACAGTGCATAATTATTTTCTTCAGGATCACAGTCAATTTGTTTGTGGTTGAAATTTAAATGGTAGAAATTATTTAGTACACCATTTAGTTTAACAGTGGTTGAATTTAAGCTCACACATTATTCCCCAGTTCCATGTTTTTGCATTATCAACAGGCGCGTAGCCAGGAAAATTTTTCGGAGGGAGATATGAACTTGTATGTGTATAAATAGATGGAATTTCATCACTAATCCAAACATTTCGGGGGGGATATATCCCGATATCCCCCCCCCCCCTGGCTACGCCCCTGATTATCAACCTTGTTATATATGCCTGTAAATACATGCACGTAAATTTTTCAATTTTTTGCTGGAAAATATGTCCACGTGTATTTCCTCTTTTTTGCTCTTCAGCTGTTTTCATGCCTGTTTATAGGAAAGTTAATTTTTAATTGCAGATGTTTGAAGCAAGATGTATGTTAGTAATTAAAAGTATTTTTAGGTACCATGAACTGTATATGAAGGCCAAGGGTAATGTCTTCAAAAACAAGAGAGTACTTATGGAATTTATTCATCGTAAAAAAGCTGAGAAGTCTCGCTCTAAGATGTTAATGGACCAGGCTGAAGCTAGAAGACAGAAGGTTAGAGAAGCTCGCCGTAGACGAGAAGAAAGACAACAACAGAAAAAAGCTGAATTACTCCAAGCTTTCCAGAAGGAGGAAGAGGCAGTGAAAAAATAAACTATTTCAGTTAATCCAACTCCTTAAATAAAAAATAATTTGTTTTTTCTGTTGTATTTATTTAGTTTCTTTTAATTCAAAATTATGAAAAAGTAATCTCATTTGCTGTGTATGTTTCAGAAGCTTTATTCTGACAATTTTTTTCAATGTTATAAATTATTTTACATCATATTTTACTCATTTGCACGTATTCTGCAAATGACTCTCCTATCTTTAACATGGTTAAATGTCCTGTGTTCCCTAATTTTCAAATATGAGTGTGGGAGTAGTTCAATCTGATATTTTACTTTTACTAGTTTATCTGCAATAGTCAATGCTTGTTCTTATGATTTTGATTTTATGAACTATTTGAGTAGATTCTACAGGTATTTATGAGAACAAGCTTCAGCTGTATTTACTACCATTTAAAAAGTATCTACCCACCCATTAAAAAAAATATGGACTTAGATCTTTTTGTTCAGGTGAGTCCCTTGCACAATATAACATAACTGTGGGAGCTTAAGTGTTGGAGGCTGATTTCCTCCTCGTTTCTAGACTATCGTGCAAAGGGTTAGTAAAATTAATAGAGAGCTGAAGTCACTTTATCCACTTTTAAAGGCATTGTGTTATTCATATCACTGTTAGTTTTTTTTTTAAGCCAATTTGGACTAAAGTGCAGGGATGGAGGTGCCAAGTTTCAGGGTTTTGGTCTTGGGCTTTTTGTTCCTATTTTGGGTCTTGGAATTTTCCTTCATTTTCTTGGGGTTTTAAGTTTTCTTCATTAGGTTAGCAAAATCAGTTCTTATTCTTTTCATGCTGATCAGGCTTAACTTATTTTAATGAGTTTTTGGTAAAAATATTTTATCCCATAACTATTTTGACGATTTTTTTTTTTTTTTTAATTTTCTGGTATTTCTTTGCAAACTTTTTAAAATTTAATTTATATATATAATTTAAGTTATATATGTACATTCTGTAAGAAAAGTTCCGGGAATTGGTCATTTAAAAAGCCCTCCTAAAGAGATTGTCAAAATTCTTTTTTGTCACCAAATTGGCACAACTGTGCTCTATACTAACACGAAGTTAGAAATATCTGTCATTTAGTTAAATTACACTGCTCGATTTTGTCGGTTCATTTCAAGAGTGTTTGGCGAATTTTGCATTCGTAAAATGCATTTTGACTGATGATGAGACGTGGGTTTACGAATTCACATGCAAACCAGTCGAGCTTTGAAATGGCACCTTCCAACTCAACCGAAAAAAACCTCGTCAAAGTCAAGATTGTTGACTGTTTTCTTTGATTATCGCAGTGTTGTGGACATTGGAATTCTTGCCAGAAGGTCAGATGGTAAATAAAGAATATTATCAGGGTGTTATGCTGCACTTGAGACAAAATTTGTCAAAAAGGGTTGGATTTGTGGAAAGAAAACATTTGGATTTTGCACCAGGAAAACACGCCATCGAACAACTACTGTATTCACCCGGTTTGCTACATCCGACTTTTCTCTTTCCGCAACTTAAATTACCACTTCAAGGCACCAGTTTTCAGTTGATAATAGACATAAAAGAGAATTTACTAAGAGAACTGAAGTCAATTCCGAAAAATGCATTTAAAGAATGTTTTGATGATTGGATTATTCGTTGACATAAGTGTATTATTTCGAAAGAAGCCTACTTTGAAGGCGATAAAATAAATTTGGATGAATAATAAACATTTTGTTTTATTGCAAATTTCCAGAACTTTTTGATAGAATGTATATGTATATTCACAGAATACTTGTAAGTTACATGGGCACACATGACATTTAAGAAAAGTATTGAGTATGCATGCATTTTATATTTTAAAAAATTCTATTCGTAAGTAATCTCAGACTCTGATTTTGAAAGCTTGGCACGTCTGCAGGGGTGTTTGTGATCCGGATACTTTTAGTGATTACCGCTATTCTGAGTTATTTTACTGATTTATGATAGCTGACTTAAGATTATTTGCCACATTGGATTTGACATTTAAGGTCAAGTTTATATAAAAGAATCTGCACATGTTTGGGAAACATTTCTTGGCAACATTTAAGAAGGTTGTAACTAATTTTTAGATTTAAAATAGCAGAATTTGTTATAATTTTAGTGTTTTTATAACATTAATAGAATTCTAAAGACAATCGTCCAGAATAATCCTGAAATGATATTGGTCTGTAGGAAATGTTTAGTTATTAAAACTACTAGATTCTTTGAATTTTATTTTAGTACAGCATTTTATTAGACTTTATAAATGCATGTCTTTATTTGAAATAACCATTTTATATATTTAAAAAAAAAAATTATTTGCTCATTGATTGTCGCAAGCATAAGTGAAAAAGATCCTTCTCCAAACGATTTTCAGTTTTTTTTTACGTCCTGTCCCACAATCGCCACTGAATGACCTGAATTAACGCTAAAAATATAGTTTTGATGAAGAATGTTCAAGAATACTGTTATCATTTTCTTCTTGAATATTTGGAGAAGATTGTTCATGACATCAAGTGGTGTATGATCTTTCTGAAGGAACATGTTAATGTAGATCTTTAACCTCTCACACCATTTTTTTTTCACTTATTTCAAATGTACATACATTTTAGTTAAAATTTAAAAAAAAAAAAAAAAAAAAAATGTAAAGGAGTTTTTTTTTTTTTCCCCCAAGTATAGAATTAGATCATAGAAAAAGTTTGTCAGAATATTGGAATTGGAGAATCTATATAAAAGAGGATATCTTGTTTGTTCGTGTAGGCATCTAGACCGTTTGACGGGTCTGGACCAAATTTGGCACACTGACTAAATAGGTCAGGCGAAATCTAATGCCATAAAAATAAAAATCAGATTAATAGTTTTTTAGTTATTTTATGTTTTGACCGGTTTTCAGCCATTTTCTGCCTCGAAGGGCTCCAGTGGACCTAATAACTGGGATACCCATTCCTCTTCATTTAATTTATATTTTTTTGCTTGTTTTTGAAATAAAGTCAAAAATAACGAGATATCCGATTTTTCTGGGCCGAACGGCTGCATTACTGACTTCAAACAGACCGGACGCGTCGTCTCTTCTCTACTCGAGGTTAAACTAATAGTTTCACTTTGTTGTGAAAGTTTCATTTTCTCAATTTCGTGCTGTCGCTCACGTT
Organism: Cheiracanthium punctorium; assembly: GCA_038373885.1. Lineage (NCBI taxonomy): Eukaryota > Metazoa > Arthropoda > Arachnida > Araneae > Cheiracanthiidae > Cheiracanthium > Cheiracanthium punctorium. The sequence continues at coordinate 43,313 of JAWZYV010012686.1, read as the reverse complement.
CTTTTTCCTGTCGCTCATGTTCCTTTTCCTGCCGCTCACGTTCTCTCTCCTGTTCCTTCTCCCTTTTTAATCTATCCTCCTGAATCAATCTGTCGCTCACGTTCCTTTTCCTGCCGCTCACGTTCTCTCTCCTGTTCCTTCTCCCTTTTTAATCTATCCTCCTGAATCAATTTAATTTGTGAAATTGATAGTTCAATATCATAGTCTGGGGACCCTTCTATTTTTGCTATTATTGTAGCTACTTTGTCTGATGCACTGAGTTCTACCTCTAACTCTTCTGCCAGAGAAATTAGGTCCGCCTTTCTAAACTGTTTTAATTCTGACATCTTGGGCATATCAAATGCCTTATTAGCACCGTTGTAGATAGACTGAAAATTCTACTAACAAATAAAATTGAAAATTATACTAGCTCTTTTTTTTTTCTAGTTACACACATGCAAAATATACAATACTCAAATTAAAAATACTTCTCATACACAAAAACACAGTATAGTTTACCCCCAAAATTTGAATATATACTACTCTAACAAATATTTGTATACCAGTTCAAAAACACGTGCAAAAACATAAAACTGCTTTCTCTTGCATCATTCAATTTACTATGGAAACCTTTTACCAACAATAGGTAATATATTTTGCAGGATTTTTAAATTTTGGATTTGTGTAGTTACTTTCAGTTTTAGAATTGAAACCGAAATTTCACAACTTTGTTTTAAAAATTATAAATTCCCTTCAAAAGTATAGCGTCATTGCCATAGAAATAAAAATTCAAGCTGGCAGTATTCATTTTTTCATGGGGTTTTTCATTCTCGAGGTGCGCCTGTTTCAAACGGGAATTTCAATCCTGCGGGAGGAGGAAGGCAGAGGCGAGGGAAAGATGAGAACCCTTGCTCCAGTAAGCATTCGTCAGATATAGTTGCAGAAGGAAGCCGGACGATTCACATTCCTGCCTGGCCACGTCTAATTCCTGGTAACATCTGTATGCTATCCAGTGCCATGTTTTTCATTGCAGCGGGAAGTCCCATCCAGACTTCGTGTAATCGTAATCGACTGTAATTGATTACATTTTCTTGTGTAATCGTAATATAATCGTAATCTGGCAATTAAATTTTCATGTAATCGTAATCTGGAAGTTTACTTCTTTGCGTAATCGTAGTCTTAATCGTAATCTAGAAATTTCATTTGCCAGATAGTCGTAATCGAAGAGCCTGTAATCGTAGTCGCTTTGATTACGAGACGATTACAAAACGATTACAGTTGCCCAGTTTTAGTTTTTGTTCAGCTTGTTGGGAAAATTTTCACGGGGAGGCACAGGCATGCCCTGAAGGCAGGAAGTTCCCCTGGAGCTCCGACGTTTGGAGGAAGACGGTAGGAGCTCACTTGTATTATTTTTTTTTCCCGGGAAAATATTTAGATGACCATTCTTTTGTTGTTGTTGTCTGTCGTCTTCTGTTCATCCAAGTCTGGACTGGTGAGAGACAAGAATGGACTTCCCAGAAGAAAGTGAGGGTTGCACGGGAGGGAATAGCTAAAACTATTTCTTGTGGTGTCAGATCTTTCCTTCATTTCTTTATTTTGATTTGCGGTCGTGAAAAAGAACATAAATGGCACCTACACAGGAAAAAGTGCAGCATGCTTTTTCAGTTTTAGAAAAGTATAAAAATGGAAAAGAATATGCATTTAAAAACTATGAATGTGTTGTTTGGATTAGTGGACAACAGATAAACTTTGGTTCCTTGTGTTGTTTGGATAAGCAGGTAGGAGCGCATATATTTCCGTTAAAACTTAGTATATCTTTGTGCTATTAATAAGAATGTAATTGCATACGAATGTAATAATTTTATAATGTATAAAGACCTTTAGAAATATCAATATTTTTTAATGATCGATAAATTTCTGGATAAATGGGTAAAGAGTAGGGAACATAGACAATGATCTACAAAATCCCTTTTCCCCCTTTAATAGAATTAATATTTTTTTTCCTTCAATAGAATTTGATGGTGAGTAAAAATGCGTAAAAATATTAGGTTGTAACGAAAGTTTCCCGCCACCGCAAACATCGTCAGCACACAGTTCTCGTTGGCGTATTTGCTCATATTTTGTCAAACGATTTTTGGCTTTGAAAGAAAGAGGCTTACTTTATAACACTGTGTTGTGAAATCTGTAAAAAATATAGTTATCATTAAGTATAAGGTGTCTCAAGTGGAACTATCACTCTAGAGGATTAGAACCATCATTTACTTTCAGTTGTGTTGTAAAAAGTCAGCTACATAATATCAACGAATTATGAGTACAGCTTTAACTGCTATTGTTGTATCATGTGACACTGTGCAGGTTTGGTACCGAAAGTTCAAAAACAGTTATCTAAGGAGTTAGAAGTTAGTTTTTCAGGCAGATATGGCGGAAAACTTTCGTTACAACCTGATACATAATGAAGTATTAAAAATCAATTTTGTCTTATTTTCGACTTGATTGGCTGCCTTGACTTATCTGAAAGTTTAACGGATAAATAATTTATTTTCATTTATGCCAGTGTTAGTGATTAGTCCCAGAAAACAGTTCATTTTTTAAAAAATATGATTCACAAAGTATTCATACTTCGTTTTTTTCACTGATGAGTGTGAAAATTATTTAAAATATTTTGTTTTTATCTAATTTGTACTGTACACATATTATATTAAAACATAGTACGTCTTTCTAACTTGAATTGTTGGCATCTATTTATTATCAATTTGGAATTAAACTGGAGACTAATTATATATAACTTTTCTATTGTGTGTATTATAAGCTTTTATAATTTCTCCGAGAATTCGCATTAAACAACATAGGCGTAGGACAGGGGACAACATGTTCCGCTTGCCGTCTACTTTGTTTAAAATACCATCGATTCAAAAGTCTTTTCCTCATGCAAAACCTATAAAAATTTCACTATTTCCACTCTTGAATATATTATATACACACATCCCCCCCCCCCCCCCCCCCATCCGCAAATCTTTGACATCTCTACGTCTATATTAATCTATTTTCTATCTCTCATAAAAATGTTAGCTCCTTTATACCACATTCAAAAGTTTAAACAACTTTTGGCACTATACTATTTTCATTAAATTTCAAATGCATGTATGTATGTGTATATTAAATATTCAATATGTAAAAGGCATTCTTGACCGGAGACAAAAATGTGTGTCAGTTCTTTAGCATATATAACAGCTAATTGCTTAGAAAGTGATCATCTTTGAAGGATTAATTATTTATAAAATAGTTTTACAGTAAATTCGTGCCTTTTTTATTGTAATTGGCATTACGTTGGGTTTTACCATTCACACCGCCAATATCACTGTCCAGTTTTGTTTATTACGTCGTACCAGCACCAATACACTATATATGACCCACCACACTTTTAAGATGTATGTTTAGAGATATCTTTAGACATCTCCATTCTGCTTTTCTTAGGTAATTCTTATTAGTAGTATTCTTAAGTCTTTCTTCAATAGATAGTATGCATGTAGTTTTGAGTTAGTATCACTAGTTTTGAATTTTTAAAACGGCGTGTGTATTCTAGAAATTAAAAGTTTGTTTGTTCGGCAGGCCCGGTTTTAGATATTTAATGCCCATATACGTGTTATGAAAGTATAAAAAAAGAAGTTAAACTGTGCGTGAAGTTTTCTGTGAAATAATAACTGCAATATACGTCCAGCCTCATCTATTCAGATTCAGGCTAATGGTTATTGTGGAGAAAACAATGCATTTGTCGAGAGCCCCTGTTTTTAGCATTTTACTCAATGCATTTGTCGAGAGCCCCTGTTTTTAGCATTTTACTCAATGCATTAAAAAATCTTAAACTTTGGTTTAATATGTTCGTGCAAATCGTTGCAAGATCGTAATGACAGAGGTTCCTCCTTCATGGCTGAATAGAAACCAAGGCTAACTTTTCATGCGTCTGCCAGTACCTCTTTCAAAACCAGAAAACCAGGACATAGGCAAGGAAGCAACGCCGATCATAGAAGGGATCAAATATCAATTTTTGTATACTAATTTTTGCTTGATTAGGATAAACCTGGGTTCATTTCAAAGATGTGTTAAACCACCAAGCCTGTCCCCCCCTCCCACCCCACACGCACACTGCAAATGACATATGTTTAAGTTAAAATCAGAAAATGCCATGTTCAAATAGAGGTGACAGCATTAAAAAACTTTTCACAAGTGGGCCTAGGAAATCAACCAGGTTCTTCTAATAGTATGGAAGTTCTTGCTGTATGGCATTCTTGTAATTTAGCTCCCTGAACAGATGGACCCATTATTCTGTTATTGAGTTAAAATTGTAAAATTTAGACATTATAATATCAATGCCAGAAGGGTAAAAAGAAAAGTTTTGTAATCGTAATCGGACTCGAATGTAATCATAATCGAATGTCTTAATAGATTACATAATCATAATCTAATCGTAATCGGAAATTGGGTTTTATATGATAATCGTAATCTAACCATAATCGGGAATTACACTTTCTCCCGTAATTGTAATCCTGGTCTAAAAGTGAAAATTAATCGTAATCGATTACACGTCTGTGTAATCGGCACGAAGTCTGGTCCCATCCCCTTTTTTTATCACTACAGTGGAAGGATTCACATTCCTTCCCTTTACAATCTGTATTTAAGGTCAATGGAGATTTCTCTTCCATTGTATGGGCCATGCTGCTACTAATGGTATAAAAGCAGAATTTTGAAAATTAATCTTGGTGAAATTATGATTTATTTTATAAAATACGAAGGTAAAACATATACTAACGAAAATGCATAAAAACATTTATTAGAAAGTTTTGTATGATAAATTTTGAAACAAGGCAAAGTCATGCTTTGCAATTTTTGCACCAAATTTGCATTTTAGAATTTTTTTGGGGGGGACCACAGACAGCACACTGTCTACGAGGCTCTTGGTGGGATTTGGGGATTATCGACCCACCCGTTTCAGCTGCAGAATGCAGGGATGAGAATCTTCCGCAGTTTGGTTATTTCCGCGTTTTTAAAAAAATTACTTTACGCTTTTTTATATGTTTGTGTTCCGCGTTTAAAAATATTTTCAGTGCAATTTTCATGCTTTCCGATATCAAGACCTTATTGCTAGCCCCAACACGTAATCATCTTTGGCCATGCTTATTCAAAAATCTTTCAGTCCAAGGAGAAGCCTTTATGGTATGATCCACTCCTCCAAGCCAAAGGAAGCGCTGCAACTTGCTAAGCATGTGCACATCGAAGAAGTATGGGAATATCCAATGAGGAGATCGAAAGTCGAAAGAGCCTCCGCGAAGTTTGTAGAATTCCTTTTGATATGTGCTGAATTTTGTTACTTGTTCTCTCTGTTGTTCCCAGGGTGGTTTGTTCCATTCTGCGGTTTTCTGTCTTATGTTATGGAAAGCAATCGTTTGGATATCATAAACTGCATTAACGCTGCAGAAATCAGCTGTTATTCGGCTTCCTAAATCACAGGCATAGCATCACGAACGGGTTTTTTTTGGGTGGGGGGGGAGTGCACATAGCATATTCTAAAGTAAAAATAGGTATGTTTTTAACCGACGAAAAACAGAGGAGGGTCTCAAGTCGATGCGTATATATATATATATATATATATATATATATATATATATTTATGTATGACCATGCATAACTTTTTACAGAGTAATCCGATTTTGATAATTCTTTTTTTATTGGAAAGGGTGTACCCCGAAGTTGGTCCCATATAGATTTGGAAAAAAAATTCCAACCTTAAGGGTAGGAAAACAGGGGATGATTGATTTTTCACTCACTGATTGTAATGTATGAACACGCATAAAATATGACTTTTACCCTTCTCACTCCGGCAGTACAACAGTTGTACCAAAAAATAAATCTGACTGAAGAACGGCGCTGGTACAAATGCCTTACCAAGGCCTTCTTTCCCCTCTTTTGACAGGAAATCCATTCACCCTTCATGGAAGATGGATAAGAGATTCCCGCCTCTAGAAATTCCTTTTCTTATGCTGTGGGAGAGTCAGGCGGGTTAGTAGATAATTGACTGGGAAGAAAGTGGTAGTGAATTGACCGGCATTGAGCATACAGATTTGTATTTTGTTTGCGGACTTTTGTGGTCAGTGATATTTGCCCCCACCTACCAAACAAAAGGCAAGGCGTGCTCTTCAGCTGGGAAGTAGGGGAATGAAATCTTATAGATTCCGCCGCTTTCTGGTACAAAAATCCTCATGTGTGAGCCGGAGCGAAAAGGTTAAATAGTTTTTTTTTTTTTTAAATGCCAGCTCGTTTAGTGATCTTTTTCCGAGGCATAGCTCTTGAATTGATATTTGTTAGATGCTATTACCAGAAGAGTTGATTTTTTTTTAAATGGACGGTGTCCGTGTGATGTCATTTTTCAGCGAACACGTAACCTCCAACCAATCAACTTAAAATGTAGTTTCAGTTGACACTCTGTTTCAATCTGATTAGTTCAAATTTTTATTTTTCACAGACACGTGATTGAAATAGCATCGTATCGATATCGTCCATTGTAAGGGATATTGGCGACGTTTTTACGTCACCGTTTAAAACTGCACACATCCACCAAAACTGCACTAACCACCTATACATCTTCGTTCACGGTACATAGCACATATCTGTACATTTTGTTTTCGCTTGTTAAAACGATTCTTTTAAGATTTTTTTTAGTTCTGAATTTACGTACATATGTGTCGATGCTTTAATTTTGAATAAATCATGTTAATGCATGCGAATGTGTAAATCCCATGCACACATTTTGTTTTTGTTTGCCGTTTTGCAACCGAGTATTTGAATGTTATTAAAATTTCCGAAGTTCAATTTGTTAATTTTTTATCGAAATACATACATCTAAAAAGAACTGGTCTATGTTCCGTATCCGGCGCTGTTTACATTTTGATGTTCATTTAGTGGCGTTCTGGCGGCATCGTGGGTGATGTTCAGCGGGAGTGAAATACCCTGCCAGTGGTAGTTTTGACTGGCAAACAAAGAAACAGGGGTGATTGTGTTCCGGGGGTAGCCCGGAATTCCGGGTTTTTTGCTTGATCTCTCCGGGTCAAGGACGGATTAAAGGGGTGGGGGGCAGAGGGGGCAACCGCCCCACTCCCCGAGAAAAAAGAAATTAATGTAAAAGATCCTATTTTACTTCTATAAAGTGGATTTATATGTCAATCTTCTAACTAACCGCCCCCCCCCTCCTCCACAAACGCATGAATCCGTCTCTTTCCGAGTAAGATATTATGAATGCATCAGACCAACGTATTTTGGTTTGTTAAAGAAATCATGGTAATTAAATTGCTTCTATATTTTTATTTACTTATTAATCCCAACAGTTTTCATGTAAAAATATTTATTCTAGCAGCAGAAGCATAGTTTGGCTGGGATCATGGATCAGCAGCTGTTTGGGGTATCATCATATCCGATTCTTTCAACTGATAAGGGTGGAGTCTGAGTGTCTGGCAAGGCATTCTTTGGGCTTGTATGCGGAGGGGAGAGAAGAGAATCATAGGGTGGGAATTTATAAGATGAGTGGATGTGTTGGAATGTGAGAAACTTTTTCCGGTTTTGTTTTAATCAATTTTACTGGGTACACCAGATAGTAGTTTCAGCCGTTAAATTGATCAGCTGTTAGCTGTTAGGACTTTATCATTGTTTATTGTGCAGCCTTTGGAATTCCTTTTTATTATGAAATATCTCAAACCAACCAGGTGACGATATGGAGGAATTAGAAAAAGAAAGTGAAAATAAATTAGCACTTAGTGCAAACTTTCTTCACAATCCAATAAATCCTGCACCGCAAAGCGTAACGACACCACACTCCTCAAAACAATCTACTGAGGATGTTACTCGAGAAGGCAGTAGAAAAAGAAAGTCAACCTCTGCAACTAACAGCAAAACTAAACCATAAAAAATTACTTTTTATTTATTACAAAAATTTATACAAATTATTTTTGTTAAAAATTACTTTTTATTTTTTACAAAAATGATACAAATTAGTTTTTCTGTAACATTTAATAAAGCTATTATAAAATTAAATATAAAACATTTACATTTTTGCTAAAAAAATAATTTAAATACCAGAATATATTTTCTAAAGCAAATTTATTCAATTGAAGAGTATAAATATAAATTTCTTAATATATGCAATTTCCCCCCCCCCTCCCCCTTTTAAATATATATGTATAAACAGGAGTTTTTCAAGTAACCATACAATTTTGTTTCATATCAGCCAAGTTACTTGTTTTATTAGGGAGACTGCGATTTTAATAATGTTTGCTGTTTTTTTCTAACACTTTAAACCCTAATTTTTCTACTCTTTTCTCTACTTTTTCTAGTGAAATTTTGAATACTTAAGAAAAGCTTGTGTTCTAAATAAATGTTGATGTTTCACCTATTTCATGTTTGAAAATTCTAGCATTTCTACTGTTTTAAAATTTTTATAATTATAGCATTAATTGCTTTTTGTGGATTTCAAACTCTGTAGATAGACTCTTATAAAAAGAAACTATTAATTTAAAAACATCATAATTTAGTGTGTACAAGAGTATACTACTATATGCAAAAGGTGAAGAGTGTGTTATCCCAAGAATGTATTGGATTTTTTTTCTTTATCTGTGTGTGTGCGTGGAGTTCTCTAAACTGTGCACCCTGATTGAACATTGATAATTTGTAAATTCAAAATGATTAATCTCATTATAGTCTGGTTTATTCAATGTGTATCAGTTGGTACACATTGAATATTAATGAGTATAGTACTGTGTGTATTGTAATTAAAAAACTTTGTAAAAAACACACATAAGAAGTAAAAGGAAAAAGGATCCGCGTTTCGTTCAAAAATTGTTTTGAACTTCTTCAGTCCAAGCCCTTCGACGTAAAGAACACAGGGAACTACAGTTACCGTTTGGACTAAAAAATGCTCCATATGATTTCAGCCGGTTGATGGCTGGACTGTTAAAAACTTGCGAAGAATTTTCCGTGCCATATCTCGATGATGTCGCCATATTTTCTCCTACGTGGGAAGAGCATATATCGCATTTAAAAATTGTATTCGAAAAGATGAAGACAGCTAAGTTGCATATAAAACCATCAAAATGTCAGTTTGCAAAAGCGACCGTGAAGTACTTAGGTCATGTAGTTGGTCAAGGACAACGAAGACCAGGGGAAGTTAAAGTCCAAGCCATAAGAGACTTCCCTACTCCTTCTACGAAAACACACATTAGATCATTTCTAGGACTGGCTGGATATTATCGAAGGTACATTCCCGAATTTTCCGTGATTTCAGCACCATTGACCGACCTACTAAAAGGAAAAAGTCGCATGTCAGTTATAAGATGGACGGAAGCATGTCAAACTGCATTCGATGAACTTAAAAGAAGGTTAACGGAAAGACCAGTGTTGCACAGTCCAAATTTTACAAAACCGTTCCTCGTACAGTGCGACGCCTCCAATTATGGAATTGGTGTTGTCCTATCACAAGTAGAAAATGACGACGAACATCCAATAATGTACTTGAGTAGAAAGTTTTCTTCCGCCGAACAAAATTATAGTACTATTGAAAAGGAATGTGCAGCAATAATTTATGCTGTACAAAAGTTGAAGTGTTATCTCGATGGACAGCACAAATTCATTATTCAGACGGATCATAATCCTTTAGTGTGGTTAGGGAAAAACAGCGGGACAAATCCGCGACTTTTAAGATGGGCCCTAACTTTACAGCCATACAATTATGAAGTTGTTCATAAAAAGGGCAAACTTCATCAAAATGCTGACAGCTTAAGTCGTCTCCCCTAAATTAAAGGCAATTAAGAAATTATAATGTTATTATCTGTTTGTTTGAATTTATATTTCTACTAATATTGTAAATAATTGTATTATTTGGTCATGTCTTTTGATTATTAGTGAAGTTTATGTAACTTTTTTATATGTAGTTATAATTGAATTTTTTGTATGGGGAAATGCACTGTTCTTTGAATGGCACTGAAATAGGATTTGTCGGTCCTAATTAATTATTTTTAACAAACTTTGAAGATTTTCAGGTAAAAACTTTTCCCTACAAACTCGTGAAAAGTTTTCCTCCGTGAGGGGAGGAGTATAGATGTTATGACGTCGAGCAGACCCTTCTCCATGCGATGGCGCCATACGTCAGAAGTTGTTTTGTTTTCAGTTCGAGAAGGCGCAGAGACAGCGACGGTGTTGAAGAATGCATGGAGATGTCCCGCCAGTTTAAAACGGACCCTTGTGGTTGTAGCACACACCTAACACCGCGAATATAATGTAATGTGAATGTAACCCTGTGTTTTTATGAATGTGTTTGTGACAGTGAAATAAATCATCCTGTTCGTCCTATATTTGTGTCCCCATCTGTTTTTTTGCACGCTACCGTACATCTTCAACATCATGTATAGGCAGCATACTTTATAAATATTTATGAAACACATTAAGCAGAAAAATTTGAAGGGCTGAAATGTGCTTTACGCAGAGCCTTATTATCGCATGGGCAAATCGGGACTTTGCCCAGGGCCCCCGGCTTTAAAGGGCCCCCAATATCAAATGTTGTTCTTTTTTACATCAAAATTTCATGAAAAATACAACAAATTTCATAGATGGGGGCCCCCAAATTCAGCAGTGCCCGGGGCCCCAGTTGGACGTAATCAGTCTCTGGGCAGGGCCGGCCCTAACAGTTTTGCCGCCCCGGACAAAAATATAAAATGCCGCCCCCCACAGTAAAATTACTATTCACAGATAGTGTTTTCATGCCTGTAAAACTGGAATAGCCCTTTAAACATAACACAGCATAAGAAAAACCATATTTGTTAAAAACCACACATTAAACTAAAAACCAAAAGAAAGAGAAAAATAAAAGAGTTTTTTTTCTGACTTTTAATTCCGCAGAATTCCTGACTTATCTCTTAAAACAATTTTTCAACTAATTCGTGTTCGATAGCCAATGTAGTTAAATTATTTAACCTATCTGGAAGAGTAAAATGGGGGCTTGTGGACCAGAAGAAATTTTTAGTTAATTTTAATTTTGAGAAACTCTTCTCTGCACTTGCCACAATTATCGGCAAAGAAAGCGAAATTCTCGAAGCAATAGTAAGATGTGGTGTAAAATCTATAGCTGAAATTAGCTTTAAAATTTAAGTTGGGCTTTCTTTTTTGCCTAATAAGGCCCTAACTGACACTATTTCATTTACTATATCAAGCGCGTTTATATTCCCCGATACCTCATCGGTCAGTATTAACTTCAATTGTTTACACTATAAACAGTGTTAACACTGTTACACTGTGTTACAATGTTTAGCACTTTTTAGGAGTGTCTTTTAACTCATTTATGCCATGCAAAAATTTAAAATAATTACATTGGGTACTTATTAAATTAAATCTGCACTCTAAGGTATTAATCGCTTTGTTTACTGTAAAGAAATAAAACTATCTTAAATTTTAATTTAGGATCTTTCACCAGATCATCTCGTGATTCGCAATCAAAATTAATATGTTACGTGGCTGCTTAAACTTAGTGTTAGCCAGAATACTATCTCGTCGGTCAGTTCTCTTGCATAACAAAATTTCATTTAAAATCACATCGAATAGAAGATCCTTTCAAAAATCTTTTATCAGTTTTTTAAGAGTTCTAGAGCAGGTGGTAAATCGTTGTCTTTTGACTGCAATACCTTTCTGAATGGATTCACGCAACTGAAGATTTTGTACCAAATAATAATAGAGCATAGGAACATGAACTGTTTGAGAGAGTTAAATAATCCTAGCCTCATTGGAATTAGATTTGTCAATACCTTTATACCTTACCAAGAATGCGATCTGTTCATTTTTTTTGGCATCAGGAATGCAATCTAGAAATATGGGATAATTTTTGGCTTGCTGAATTTCATTAACAAACTGTAATTTAAATCCAACTGGAAATCTTGTGAAAAATCTATGCAAAATGCGTAAATATGTCTTTGCATATCACATATAAACAACTGAACAAGGGCGTAGCCAGGATTTTCATTAGGGGGGGGGGGCAAGACAAGGAGACCATGGAGTCCAACTGCTCCTCCCCCCGGTTTGTCATAATCAGACCTTATGACTAGCTCATTTTAGGGGGGCTGCTGCCCCCGCTGGCTACGCCCATCGAACTGAAGCGAATGGAATGAAATTTATAGAGACACCAAAAGTGCGGCAACTTAATTTAAACTGCAGTTGCTAAAATATTTCTAATTCGTTTAAAAGTTTTGAGGTTTAAAACTGTCGTTTGAAAACTGTGTGGAAATGTATGTTCGCCCATTGTTAAAAAATGGCTCAATGGAATAGGATGAAATTTGGGATTATATTGAATGGTAAGTTAATTGAAACAATAGATACCAAAATTGTTTTAAATAATTCATAGACTTTGAGATTTTGTAAAAATCGCTTTAAAAGTTTGCTCTGGCATCCATCAAAAACGGATTAAGAGAACAAAATAAAATTAGGCCATATGATGGGTAACAAAGGATGGGTTTGCATCATCGAAATTTTTAAAAGATTTGAATAAAATGAAAGGGTTTGCAAAAGTTGCATTGTATTTTTTCTTTTCTTTTTTAGGGGGGGGGGGGGGAGAGGGGGAGGGCGTCACTTTAAGGCCTCTGGAGGTAATACAATAGGTGGCTGTTCGACTTAAACAAATTACGTTGATTCTTTTTTTTTTTATTATTATTATTATTTTTAATTTTGAGAAAATTGTGCAAAAATTAAATTTTACAGGCATAATATTAAAATTTCTAAGTTAATAGAACAAAATTCAGTTACTATTGATGATATATATATAACTAATAAGTAAAACACAATATATACTGCAAATAAGACATACCTCGCATTAAAAAGATAACAGCTAGAAGCAAGAAATAGAAACCACCTTTTTTGAAAAAATAATAATAATAATTAATAAAAGCTGAGCAAATAAAGTGCAATAATTATATTATTTTGAGAAAATTACTAGCATCTTCTTTTGCAACTTTAAATGACTTCTTGATGTAGGAAGCTCATCCACTAAAAGAAAACGTTCATTTTGAATGTAAAATATTTTCTCTATTGACAGTTTGTCTCAGTAATTTGTTACTCTCTAACCTGTAATCTTTGAACAATACACAAAGAGTTATAACTTTGCTTTCTATATTTCTGCCAGTATGTTAATTCCATTATTTTGTACTACTACAATGCAAACGAAATTTCGTACGGTTAGTCATGGGCGCCGGCAGCATAGGGCAAGGGGGGGCAATGCCGCCCTGGATTTTTGTATGCAGTGTTTTTCCTTGCTTTTTTGCTCTTTCCAACATGGTAACCGTACGTTGAAGTAGTCTTTGCCCCCCCCCCTTGGAAAATATTCTGCACCCATGCGGTTAGAAAAAACCCATCAATGACGGATGGGTACATCAGCTAGTAAAGTTATATAGAATGATATTCTTCGGAATATTTTTTAACAATTCTTTTACTAATACAAAATGTATTTTTCAAATTCGAGCCAAATTGCCGCCCTTAAAATTTGCCGCCCCGGACAGGGGTCCGGTTTGTCCGGCCCTAGGGCCGCCCCTGCTCTGGGCTTTACGCTACCGCTTGGCGACTATTTTTTTGGAGTGGGCGATAAAGGCGTTAAATATGGTAAATTCGATATTTTAAAGCTGTGGAAATATCCTAAAGATGTTAGATTTTCGCGCATGCGTTATTGTTATTTTGTAATCTAGCTACTGCGTGACATATGTAGCTAAAAGGAATCAATGTGCTTGTTCTATTTCACGTCATTAAGCTGTTAATTTGCGTTTTTGCGCATGCGTTGTTGTTATTTTGGAATCTAGCTACTGGAACTAGATTTGAACAAGAAAATATGGTTGATTCCTACTTTAGGACCCCCACTCTCGCCAAAGTAAAAAATCGCCGCGTTTTGGCAGAGGCGGATCCAGAAATTACTCAAGGAGGGGGCGATTTTGTACCTGAAACGGGGGGGGGGGTGGAATGCGCAAAATCATTTTATAATTAATTATACCAATTAATGTAATTAATTATATTGATAAAACTTATATGTGAGTTATAATTAAAAAGGAAAAGGGGTAGTTCCCTCCATACACCCCTTAGGAAAAGGCTACTTGATTTTCATCATATTTTCATAATATATTTTAACAGATTATAACAGAGTTTTGGACTTCGCCCAGGAGGGGGCGATCGCCCCCACCACCCTCCCCTTGGATCCGCGCCTGCGTTTTGGCGAGCCTTCCTGTCAATAGTCCGTGATCGCGCATGCGCACAAGTTTCAACGCTTCCCAGAGAAACTGGATGAAATGGATGTGAAGAATTCAGCATTAAACGCACCAAATACGGAATTTGAAAACAATTATTAAAAATACATTAGTTGGCAACTAAAATAAATGTAATGATGTACTTACATGTTCCAAATGACTTCATTTGACAAGAATTTATGAGCAGATTCTTTATATTTATAAGTATTTCCTTTATTAAAAGCGGATTCGTGAATTTTTACTTTATTTTAACCAATGAAGTAGGTTGAATTGCAATAATTTTAGGAAATGGAATCAGAATGTTAAAATAATTAACAAAAGAACTAATTCTGCAATGATTTTTTAAAAAAATTTGGCAAAGAAATAAAAAGAAAGAAAAAACGAACAAAGAGAAGAAAAAACTTTAAAGAACAAAAATACGTCTTTAAAATATAAAATATTAACATTTAAAACTGTCCTAGCAACTTATTTTCAGATGCCAGAAATTTTCTCGTACGTGTTATTAAATTATATCATTAATGCATAAATAAAAATACATATGTATACTTTAATATTTAAAGATACCCTAGCAACCAAATTTCCCTTATCAGATTTATTTGTGCTTGGCAATGCTAATATTAATGAGTTGAAATCGTCTGCTCCTATTAATACGTACTGATATGAAAATACAACAGAAATTTAGTATCCAGTGTTTTCGAAATTATACTTTACTGCGTAAAAGCCAACAGAACTTTTCGAAACAAAGTTCGAGAATGCGTAAAAGGATACTAAACCTTATCGTTGCCTACGTAATACTACATATTATGAGCATTTCGTAGGCAACGGCCTTATCAAAGATCAAAACTCATGACTAATCACGTGCAAAATCAACTGGAATACCGATTGATTACTGAGAGAAATTTGCGAATAAACCCTTTGCCGTATGGCTGCAATATAAATACAAAATATGGTAATGGCAACTGTATATCAATATTTATCGTCGCGTTGGAGAGAGTGGGGGTCCTAAAGTAGGAATTAACCGAAAATATATGTTAGAGAGGTTTTTAAAAATATTTTTAGAGAAATTTGCTTTCATATTTTTTAAAAGTACTTTTAGTACTTCATATTTTTAAAAGTACTTTTAAAACTGATTTACTTTTGGAAACATTACAAACTGTTTAAGAATTAATTTGCTTTCGTCTGCTGATTTATTTGTGGCAATTATAGTCTGCAAATCCAAATTTTGCTTGTGGAACAAGTTTGTTATTCTGCATTTGATATTTTTTTTTTTTTTTTTTTTTTTTTGACGAGAGTGGTCATTGCTTTGTGAAGTTCTCGTGTGGATTTGATATTCGTTTTTTGGACGAGAGTAAGTGAAATAATTTTTTCTTTAGTTTTATTCTTAGTATTTGATTTAAATTGTTGTATTACTTTTGAAAATATTTGATTTGCAATAGCTTAGCATTTAGCAAAGGGTGATTCACTGTTGTTTTTTTAGTTAAAAACGGGCCACTGGTTGCGTAGTTTACATAGCTGTACAACTAGGTTGCTGAATCCACCGAGGTTTTTTTAGTTAAAAACGGTCCACTGGTTGCGTAGTTTACATATCTGTACAACTAGGTTGCTGAATCCACTGAGGTTTTTTTAGTTAAAAGCAATCCACTGGGTGCGTAGTTTACATAGCTGTACAACTAGGTTGCTGAATCCACTGAGGTTTTTTAGTTAAAAACGGTCCACTGGGTGCGTAGTTTACATAGCTGTACAACTAGGTTGCTGAATCCACTGAGGTTTTTTTAGTTAAAAGCGATCCACTGGGTGCGTAGTTTACATAGCTGTACAACTAGGTTGCTGAATCCACTGAGGTTTTTTTTAGTTAAAAGCGGTCCACTGGTTGCGTAGTTTACATAGCTGTACAACAAGGTTGTACAACTCTCGCAAAGGACCACCTTAGCGTATTTTCGAGGGGCCCTCTATTTATTTCTAGTACTTTGTTAGTTTTTACTTTAAATAGTTTCATATTCTTAAACACATATGGGCTACCCCCGAGCCGGATGTGGCCTGCAACGGCTTTTGATCCGGACCGGGGAACATATCATAACCCTGAATGAAACACATAAAAAACATTCAAAATCCATTTAAATCTCAATTATACGGCCCGTCACCTCGCTAGCATCTTAAAATTTGGTCCGCAACTTTTCAAAGGTTGCCCACACCTGTTCTAAAATATTTGTTTCCCGCAATTGCGATTTTGATTACGTTTTTGAATCTGCGATGCATCTTGGGAAAATAATCCTAAAAGTAAACTTTCTTCCATGGCTCAATCCCACAGGCTTTTGCGTCACACGTGCTTTGCCGAAGGAGAAAAACGAAAGTAACGGAAGCTATAGATTATGACCCGAACCGAAGAGAGCACAACGTCTATCGAATTCCATGGTTGCAATCCTAGAATCGTTTCATAGAAAACCGCCAACTGGCCAGTTTGTTGACAATCGCCAAGCGGTGGGCTAAAGCACATTTTCACCATTTGAAGTATTAAATTACCTGACTGACGGACTACAAAATATCACCTTATCTCGTCCGTCAGCCCTTCACCCGGCCTTGCCGGTATAACGACGATATTGTCAAACGACAATCTAAGCAGAACAAGCAAGCATGAGCGATGTTCATTTCCCGCCGTACTTATATTCGATTTCTTAGTGCAGTAAATTTGCATAACTACGCTGCCAAACGCAAACTTGGATTGAGACAAAAATACCGGATTGGCTCAGAGCCAACACGTCGCTTAACGCACTATGGGCCGTATTCACCAAACTGTGAGTAGCCCGCCATGATTCGAGAGTTGGGAAACCTGCATTGCCGGTTTATCTCGGAGTCAACTCGGAAACTGTATTCACCAACTTATTTCAACCCAGGGTTACCTAACTCTGGAGTTGTCTCACCCAGCTTTGAAAGCTCGCCTGTGATTGGTCAGAGTAATGATTCCATGAAGGAATGAACTAGATTTAATGTTCCCGAGTTCGAACCCAGCTCCCACCACACACACTTCCTTCATGATATTTAATTTTTTTTTATGCAAACTGCTCATTAAAATGTGAAAATTAATTTAACTTTATTATCAAAAAATATACTGATTAAACATTTAATACAAAATTACATCCAATATTTTTTATAAATAAAATTTCATGTCTGTTATACTTTTTTCGAATTTAGGAATTTTCATATTTTTCAACACACAAAAATTAATTTATGAAGTTTTGATGTTTTTCTTTTTGAGGTACTTTATATATTATACATAGAATATGTATGTCTTTAAAGAATTCAATGATGCGGAAGCATATTGTTTTTTTCTCACATTTGTCTGAAAAATTGTTAATTCGCTATTCCCAAGTACAGTACACTACAATCAGACAAAAATGTTTAACTCCTCAACAACACTTTTTTTTTCATCCTTTAGACCTAAATGATTAATCTCTTCAATGTAAATATTTTTATCCCGCCTCTTGTTACAAAAAAAAAAAAAAAAAAAAAAAAAAAAAGCGAGGGCGAAGTAGATCCACAGTGCTCTGGCCAAATCGTCCCGCATCTGCGGAATAATAGAGACAAGAAGATAAATAGGAAAGATCAGAATTTATTTACTTATTTTCAACATAAAAAACAATTAAGAAAAAAAAGCGTTCAAATGAGAAAAAAGAGGGAATGGAAAAGCAAACCAAGATAAGTCCGACAGATGGCGCCTGCAGTCTCTACGGCAAAAAAAAGCACAGTCATTCTCCAGAGTTTTTGAAAACATTGTACAATGATTTTTTATCACTTTTGGCTACTTTTATAGCTTGATGGGTGGTTTTCACAGTAGTTTCCGTCTGTTAAAGCACAGAATATTCAAGTATTACCAATTTTTTGGGATTTTCCAAACCTATAAAAACAACCCTCGTATCCGCCATTTATAACCCGGAGTCAACTCTCCAATATTGCGGGGTTAGAATCTGCACCTGGAGTCAGGGTCAATTCTCGGGGTAACCCCTGATTTTGGAGTTGTGAATACCATTTTCTCCCTAACCCTTGAAGTAGCTCGCTTTGCTGGGTTAACTCCAGGGTTTAAAGTTTGGTGAATACGGCCCTATGGTTCACTGGGATAAGTCATGAAGCTAAGTACAGGCTGTCCGGAAACCAGTTTCTCCTATGGGATTTTCCGTACGAGTAAATTTTCGCCGATTTGTCGCTTTTACCCAACGAATCACTGTTGCCAACTCTGCCGGAGAAATTATGCCTAAAATCAAAGCTAAAAGTATTCAGGAATGGATAACAATGGCCGCATTCGTAAACTCCAAACGAGTTGCACTCGTGCAACCATAGATATAGGAATAGTGAACTAGATTGCGCACAAGGGGAGGAAACTTGTTGCCAGTGCACTTCCGGAGCAGACGACAGGATAGTGGCAGAAAGACGAAAACGTCGCTGCTTACGACTGCTATGCAACAGCATTAATTTACATTTAAATACAGAATTGATGATTCGTTCAGAACCAAATTCAAAGAAAAAACATTTTGTTATGATATTTTGCTAGCTATTTTTAGTTTATTTTTGCTGTTAGATGGTCTAAAAATGTAACCCATTAAAATAATCGATTAAATGTTTATTTTTGCACACAAGGAAAACAAAAACTTTTTCTGAACAAAGATGTGAACTGAAATTAAGTATCAATTGTGTATTGGAAGTACTAGGGTAAAAGACCGAGGTATCATAGATCTCGTATGAGAAAACTACGTTCATATCAAGGGGGGGGGGAATTGTGCTTCTTGTTACATTTTAAGAAAATCATAATATTGTGGCATAGTTTGGTGATTGAGTTTGGATCTTTCTTTCCCTCGTAAATGTATTTCCAACGTTCTTGAGATTTAAATACGCCTTCTTCTTGTTTTTTTTTTTTTTTTTTTTTTTTTTTTTTTTTTTTTTTTTAAAGCAAAAAGGATACAGAATTAAAGGATACAAAATTTAAAAAAAAAAAAAAATATTTGATTGAATTTGTGTAAGCAGGGGTTGGCCTAGCCACTACTTTTCTAAAATACCTACATTTAGAAACAGTTTACTAAAATTTGTTAATGGTTTAGCAGTTGTTTAATGTTTCTTTAAATTTAAGATGGCATTCATTATTCCTTTACCATGAAAATATGTAACACAGTATGTACACAGTAAAATGCATAACTAGTGTGAGATTTGAAATGGATGTTTTTTCTTTATAAAATGAAATATATTCTGAAAGAATCATGTTGACAAAGAAAGAACATAATAAAATGTAGTACATAGTAACACGTTTTTTATTAATTCTACTAGTTTACTTGTTAGATAAAGAGTCTTTATCTAACAATTATCTAATGTTAGATTCGAAGATTGTCAAATAAATATAAAATGTCTGATTATAAACCTAGTTCAACTACAATCAAGCCTGAAGAAGTAATTAAAATACAAACATATCATTAAAACAATTCTGCCAAATCTGTCAATACATAATTATAATTGAATTTAACACATGTATGTCAATTTAACAAAATTTAATAATTGGATTTTTTAAATTTAAATATTAATTATAGCTATAAATCAAAATAGACGTACTATGAGTCTTATTTTGTGTATGTGGAAACAAAATATGGAAAGGAAGAAAAAAATTCAAAGGCAATTAAAAAAAAATAACGATTATCTTTATTTTCGTTTGTACAACAATATGCATTTTGAAATTAAGTACACCCTCCAAAAGAAGTATTCGTGCAAGAGAGAAATTTCCTATATTTTAGATTTGCGAATAAAATTGAGTTTTTGAAAAACGCACAACTTGACAGAATTACGGAAATTCATATTTATACATAGGCCAATTCATATTCTATGATAAATAATTTTTATTATACAAAACCAACGTAGGAAATTTAATCTCTTGCTCGAATACTTTCTTTGGAGGGTGTATATTATCAATTTCTAAGGCATGAAATATACATATAAAGGCATTATATTCATTACTGTGCACAATAAAAACTTTTTAAAAGCTTTTGCTGTTTTTTTTCTTTCTTTTCTTTTGAGAGGGGGTGGGGTGGGGACAATATCCCATTCCCATTATCCCTCCCTAATAAGTACCTCGTTTAGAACTTACCTTTTTCAAATGCTTTGGAAAATTAAAGATAGTTGGAACTACATCATCTTTTAGCAACTTCCGATTATGATTTGATTCAAAACATTCAGCACTGAAGTGTTCTGAACAAATAAATGTATGTATATTAGGAACAAAATTATCTCTTTTTACAGCAGAAATCCATTTATTTGTCAATTCTTTATTAGATAGTGGAAACCTAAACAATCAGAAAGTTATTAAAATCAGAAAGTCATCTAGAAAAATTAAGTAAAATGACAGTTTGCAGCATGGGCGTAACTTGGGCTTCGAAACTGGGGGGGGCAAATGTCATTCTAAATGAAAGTCCATATATGCGTGTCCGCACACACACACATATATATATAATGTTTATATATATATATATATATATATATATATATATATATATATATATATATATATACAGTGGCGGCTCGTCATTAAGGGCCAGAGGGGCCTGGCCCCACCGACTAACCACCGTCTAAACCAAAGTATCTTCCTATTATGTCAGACAGTTCTTTCAATAATTTACCTTCATTAAAAAAAATGCACGCATTTTACTCTATTTTAATACTATCCACTAAAAAAAGCATTTAAAAATCCGATAGTTATATGATTTTCCCCCTATCTAAGCCATGCATGAGCTGGCTTGCCCTGAATTTGGCGTCTTTTCTCCGTTCACCGGGTTGACATATTTGGCATTGACCACAAAAGCCATATTGACGCGGAATTAACTTAGCTTCCAAGCGGTTTATTTGGCGCTGTCTTCTGGCCCCAGATCTTCGGGCCCTCGCATGGTTATCTGCACGACTGTACGGGGAAATTTCGGCAATCGGTAGCTATTGGCGAAATTTTCCGCTTAGGAGGAAATCATTTTTTATGTGCGTGATCTATTTTTGCAGTGCAGTCCCTAATATTTAGAATTTAATAGCATCAACGCGGACAGCTTACGCCATTGCATTGCAATCATGGCACGTTTATGTTGGGTTGTTGCCACAAAAAGGATTAGAAAAAGGTTTTTCAACCTATCCATAGAAATTTTTAATAGGGCGCCGTCCGTATTTTCAATTCGCATGTGAGGATCGATGACGTCAGTTGCTTTAAGATACGTAAAAATTACGCCACAATTTTCTCATTTATTCCAGCTCTTTTTTCAACACAGGGAGACGATATTTTGATTAAAATTTACGGTAGAAATAAACTAAGAAATTCACGATTATTATTATTAGAAGTGGTATTTTAATCCGGTGCTTATTTAAAAATTGAAATGTCTTAACACAGCTGAAAATGTTCATTTTAAAAATTACAAAGTTCGTTTTAAAGCGCGATATATTAAAATTTTCTATTTACTTTTTTTATTTTTGGCATTTAATTATGGGGCGGTCGTTGCCTAACATATCATGCATGCTGCGAGTATAGCTTTATTTTAACGTTGAATTGCGTTCCTCCATAGTGGTCCTACATAAAGCAAAAAATTAATGATACCGTTTGAAAACTACTATGCAAAATATCGAAATTAACTCCCTCGGCCAACCGGGGTATCCTTTACGGCAGTTAAACAGTGACATCATAAATTTAAAAAAAATGCTTAACCTCTGCAATTCTAACGCCCTGTCACAATTAAAGCGGGGATAAATAGTTCCTCGAGATTACACAGTTTGATGTTTTTCAGGAGACAGGACCATGGAGGATATATAAGATATCGCTATATTGGATACATGGATATTTAAAATGGTTTTAAGTTTCTCCCCAAGGTGAGATGAAATTTTTTTGGGTGCTAAATACGCCAATCTTATAAAACTCTGCATAAATTAAATATATATGGAGAGTTTCCTTAATGGCAACGATTATGTGAAATGATTATTATTTATGTTAATGCGTAAATTGCAAAGAATCGCCATAGAATCAAAAGATCCCATCGGTGCCAAATAATCTAAGCTGCTTCTTTTAAGCGAGTTTTGAAGAGGGAGAAGCAAAGATAGATAGTATCATGTACGTAATAGGTAGTATTATTAGATTTGTAAGGATAATATGAATAAATCACACCACGTTAATAAATATTTCATGAAATTAAAAGTGTTTAACCTTTTTCAACGGTTGTCTTACAACCAACTAAACGAAAAGTAATTCTAACTTACGTTAATATATCCCGCCGTAATTTCAACAGAGGCGATTTCTTGAACTTTTTTAAAAATAAAATTCTGTTTCGTCACATGTAGATATGATTATAGTAAAATATTCGCTTCTTCCCGTATGAAGAGCGGGTACACAGCTATTTTAAAAACATCTCTTGAAAATACCATAAATGAATTCAGAAGACCTCAAAACGTGTAAATACGCCAAAATCTCGAAGTCAAATTTTTTCATGATTACAATATTTCCTTACATAGTACATGTTCGGAAACAAATAAACGGTTGTCCATTTTATGTAGTGTCTCATGTATTTAATGCTACAGCTTGAACCTAAAATTCAGTATGATGTAGAAATAAGACATTTTGAAAGCCAGGAGTTCTCTGCAAACCATTAAGCTTTTCACTTTTTTGATAGTGAATGACACTGACGCAGTTTTTGAGTCATTATACTGCAATGATGCCAGGTTAGTACTCATGACGCAAACTTTACGTCAAGAGTCAAATAATTTTGCTTAACAAAGTTCATTGGAAGGATTGGAAATTGCAATATGTGTTCACTATAAAAAAAAAAAAAAAAAAAAAAAACCTCCACAGCCACTGGACATGAGCAGGGCTTGACTGTCAAGAAACATTTGACGGTCAAAAACTGAAGCGGCCGACTTTGATTTTCAAACGCTCTTTCCAATAAGTTAGTAGAGGCACCATTTTTAATTTAAACAAAACTACATTTTCCCCCTCAAAGCGCAACTATAATGGACGTCTTCTATTTAAGGAATTCCTTAGAAATAAACCCAGATGATGTTCATCAGTACATTGGAGTCTTTTCTCCAGACTAATAGTTTATCTTTCTTTAAAATTTACCGATTTGACAAGAAAATTACGAAAACTACTTACCTGTACTCATGCACAAAGCAAATTAATATTTCACTGCAGGATACAGATATTCGGCTGGTAAAATTCATTTAACTTAACCAAACTTGACACACAGGCATCATTTATTTAGATTAGCTCTTTATAATCCATTCTTTGCAGCTCATTCAACCCTCTTGTACATCTCCTGTGTCCTACCGCGGGCTTGCGGGAAAAACTGGTCCTATACTATCTAAGTGAACACAGATGTGACTGATTTTTGCGTTAACGGGAGATAAAAGGGCCGCGTTCGACATTTAAATCACTCCAATTTTTCACAGAATCTTAATGGTCATTTAGTGATGACATGTTCTTATGTTTTGTTTGTAGGTCCAGAAAAACGATCATTTTATGCCTTGTTAAAAAGCCGCTTTTCTTGCGGGGTTTGAAATACATTACGATGAAACTCATTGCACTGCACATTTTCTATTTTCTGTAACCTCTGTTCCCGCGGTACTTTCTTTGGTGTTAGCGACCTGCTAAATTTACAGCATGGACAGAAAATTTTAAATTTTTAAGAGAGTCCAGTACGTTATTTTTATTTATTTATATTTTATTTTATTTTTTATTTATTTATTTTTGGGAGGGGGGGGGAGGTTGATATTGTAAATATTTTTAGAAAAATAATGTGGAAAAAGATATTTAATAATTTGAAGAGGTGGAACGACTTTTAGCGTGACTTCATTAATCAAAAGTTTGGCATAAGCGGGGAATAGGCGTCGATACAAACAAACATTGGGTTCGTTTTGTGGCCCTATAACAAAATTACAATCGATTTTAACGGAACCCCTTCACAAAAATACAGTCGATTAAAACTGCCCTTCATTGGCATTTTACCCTACATTTTAATGCGTTTCATCAATTAACAAAAAAAGTGACTTTTATTAAAATTTGGTTTGAAAATTAACAAAAAGTTCTGAAATTCACAAAATTAAGCATTAAAATTCACAAAAATAGGCAGTTTCTACAAAAATGGGCCCTGGAAAATATTCCTGGATTGACCCCTGATAAATTATGTATGTTATTGAGTTGAAGACGTATTCACGAAAAAAAAAGGGGGAGGTATATAAATTAGTGAATGTATATAAATTAGGTGAATGTACATATACTCTAAAGAAAACTAATATTCTGAGATATTATCTTAGCTAGACTTATAAACGATTTTTTTGAAATGCTAGAAAATAGAATTATATGCACACATGGGCGCCCATAAGGGGGGGCAAGGTATGGAACTTGCCCCCCGCCCTAAAGTTTTAGGTTTATGTCTCATGATGTTAGCAATGGCAAAAACAGAACTAAATTTGTTAAAAGTTTGAAATTTGCCCCCCTCTAGAAAATTTTTTTGAAATTTGCCCCCCCCCTTGGAAAATTACTATGGGCGCCCATGTATGCACATCAGCAGATCGTTATAAACAATAGCAGTGAAGGTTCCCCTTCTGTGTCGAACGTTGCTTCTCCCTATTGCTGGGAGCAACGCTGTTAGTAGGAAGTAATGAGGTGATTTGTTGCTATATTTTTCTAATGCATGAAATTCTAAAAGGGTTAAAGGTATCGAAATACTGACTTAGATAGTACTGCAACTAGAGTTTATCTCTCACGACGAACCAACTAGAACGGCCCCCTCCCATGGAACCATAACTTATTTTGGAGCCCCCTACCAAGTCTGGGGCACGTGTCCCTAGGTGCCCCTGGCAGCAGATATAAATCATAAAATCGCAGACCGTTTCTTATTCTCTTAAACTGCGTCGCATTTGAATTCGCAATTAGTCGTCTGTCAAGTCAAGTAAGTTGTGCCCGATCATAAAAGTGTGTTGTCTCTCTGCTACTGACCTTCAAACACCAAAATTAGGTTCATTAAAATATAAATGAGAAACTGGCCCCAACCTGTGACAGGGCGGCAAATAAAGGGGGGCAAGCGGGCACGGGACAAGCACCGGGAGACATTCTAAATGGAACGCCAAAATCAGTTATAGCTTCTTGGGATGGGGCGCGGCTCCATGCGAGGGGGCACACGACCATGGGCACCCATAAGGGGGGGGCAAGGTAGGGAACTTGCCACCCCCTAAAGTTTTAAGTTAATGTCTCATTATGTTAACAAATGGCAAAAACAGAACTAAATTTGTTAAAAGTTTGAAATTTGCCCCCCTCTAGAAACTTTTTTTTAAGTTTGCCCCCCCCCTATGAAAATTACTATGGGCGCCTATGCACACGACACTAATTATGGTTTGCCCCGGATGACATAAACTCTAATTGCGGCATTGCCTGTGAAAATGACCTCTTTTTGCTCACTATTTACAGCAACAGGTCTTTTTTTCTAACGCTGAACAATTGATTTCAGACAAGTTTAAAATCGCTGCCCCTAATTTTTGCTTTCCTGAGAAATTATCTAGCTTGGCCATTTGGTAGAATCTGCCATCGTTCCTGTTGGGTTGAAAAGCTTCTGTGATTCTATTCTTTTGTTGATTTTTGCAGGGGAATTTTTTTTTTTTAATCTGATAGTATATTTGGGTTATAAATGCATGATTTGGGTTCAAAATCATAACTTTGCCCCCTGACTTTTTAGACTAGGGGGGCAATTTTTACAACTGTAGGGGCAATTGCCCCCCCTCGCCCCCCCCCAGATTACGCCTATGGTTTGCAGCATCGAAGCATTGCACAAAGCATGTGCACTTTTTGTGCACAACATTGCACAAAAAGCATCAGAAATAATCCTCCCATGATAACTTTGCTTGGCATAACTTAACTGTTTTATGGCTTTTTAAAAATACATTTTATAGTGCACTATTGTTTGTTCAGACAGGGATGTGTAAACTTAAATGTACATTCAATTAAAGCACTGATTTAAAGAATTTCAGTTAATATTAAAAATTGCGTCACCAGCCAGGTTTTTTTTTTTTTTTTTTTTAATTAAACTGTGGATTTGATACAACACTACAGAGCTGATATGCTTATTTAAAAAAAAAAAAGTTAAAATACTTACCATAAAACACTAACTTAATAAAGCTTACTTAAACAAAAGTATAAAGAAACATAAATAAAGACTTAAACAAACAATCACGTTGAACTAAAAAAAATGAATTTAATATCAAAACTAGTAATTTTAAAAGTCGCTAAAAAATGCTCAAATGTGGAAAATCTAGTTAGAATAAATAAGATAAATTCCATATGCCCAATTCAAGAGTTATTTTTGAAAAATGATAGAAAAATTAATCATTTCCTGTAAAATATGATTAATAATTATTCGTAAAAAGTAAATTACGATGCTTTATTTATCTCATTTTTTATTAAGTCCCAAGTATACAATTTAAAAATAAGTATATATATATATATATATATATATATATCGTACGGTCAAATGTTTTAGGATTATATTTATATAGAAACATGAATTAAGCAATGTCTACTTTAACCCATTTATGCCTAGCGTCCCTTTTTTGGGACGGCATTATCGCTATCATTCGAAAACGTTATTTATTTTTCCTAGCCTTTATTCGCGAGTACTGAACTTCAATTCTACAAAATATTTTAATATGGCAAGTAGGATGTTGACATTTCAATTTTTATACATAACGATTTTAAATGAAATCATCCCTTGTTCAAAAAGTTGACATCAGAAATTTATCAATTACTTCTGGTGTTAGCAAAAATCGAAGAAAGTCGCAAAAATATCCAGGCACGAATGGGTTAATTCAAGAAGGATGTGCAATATCTCCTTCAATTACTTTACAAAGTGAACGAAAAACATAGGTAAATAGGAAATTTAAAAATACTACTGTTATTGAACATCAATTGGTATTTGATTTTCAATACCACCAATTTCAAGCCATTATTACCTGTGAAAAGATATTCCAGATCCTTTCCTAAACCTGTTGGTGCAATTATACGCACAGCATGACTTGGGCATGATAATGATTAAAGTTAGTTAAAAATAAATAAATAAATAAGATGCTGGACTAGTGGCGAAAATAACCATAAACCATGATTAAGACACTGCTTTCTGCCACTATCATGGGCGATGCCACCGAAGATATTTGGCAACAAGAAAAACCTCTTACTAGTATACGGATGCGTGATCTAGTTATTCCTATATCTATGCGTGCAACGAGGTTATCGTTTACGAATGCAGCCAATGTTTTCAAGCCGAGAAAAAAAAAGCTGTGTTTTGGCGCATTTTTTTTTTCTCTCAGCTCTCTCGACGTTTCTTTAGCGTTTACTTTTAGAAGCTTGTACTGCTGAAAAGGGCTTGTCTGCTGGTGCTTTTTGAGTCAATTGGACTTTCATTTCCGACTTACAAAATACTTCGGTATTGCCAGTTTGCCAAGATCTAACCACAAAGTGTCTAAATTGGCTGATTTAGCCGCAAAAAGTAGACAGATCTATCCACAAAGTAGCTGAATTGGCAACCTTGCCCTTAATGCGCTTCCGAAATCTGATTATACAATGCTCTTAAAGGAACGGGAGGCTCTTTTAAAAAGGCAAATTAAGATAAATAATATAGAAATTTCAACAATTCTTCATTTTTACTTTCCGAGCATGTACCATGTAAGAAAAATATGGTACTTACGTATTTTCCCGGCGGTCATTCCCGCCAAATTACTTTTCCATCAAATGAGTTGCCAAACATATTCAAAACCATTAATTATTTCATATACCCGGCATTTCTCTTGACAAAAAAATCGCTCGTCTTGGCGGATCGCCTGGATAATACGTAAATACCGAAAATATTGTAATCATACAAAAAATTCGACTATGAGATTTTGGTGTATTGACACATTTTGAGGTCTTCTGAATACATTTTTGCTATTTTTACGAGATGTATATATGTATGTGAGTAAACAAGATAGCTCCTAAAATGCATTCGATTGAGCTCAAATTTGGTATATTTCTCATAAACCATCGTCACAAAACCGTTATTGATTTTGGTGTGTATAGCACTTACAGTTTTTTTACAGGGCTACGACAAAAATTTCTTTTACATTATGGCATATGGGGAGAAATTCTTGAAAGTGCGGTAGCGTTACAACGGTACATTCGATTGAGCTCAAATTTCGTATATATGTTATAGATCATCGTCGCAAGACCGGTATCGATTTTGGTATGTATAGGACTCATAGTCTTTTTTACAAGGCTAAGAAAAAGATTTCTTTTACATTAGAGCCAATGGACTGAAAATTTCGAAAGTGCGTTAGCGTGTGAAAGGTGCGTATTCGATTGAGCACAAATTGGGTATGTATATTATAGATCACGATAGCATGACCTGAATAGATTTTTGTGTGTGTGGAGTTTGTTCACGGGATTGCAAAAAATAATTGTTATACATTACGGCCTATGGACTCAAATCATTAAAAGGAACTATGTTCGCCGAGTCGAGAGAACGAAACTAAACAATTGCACGTGCAAACTGGCGAAGAGTAAACAACTGGCATTTTGCCGAAGTGCCAAACACAGTATGAATTTCCATTTACGCTGTTAGGCGAATTTAATCTTTCTTAATTCCAAACTAGGGATTGGTGTCAAAAAATGTAATTCTTTGGTAAGCCGTTTGTTTACTTTCGTTCTCTCGTTTCCGCGAACAGACTATATTGTCTAAATATCGAATTCGAAGAAGTTTAAATTGGGTACGTATATTATAGGTCGCCGTCAGACAACATGTTTAGAGTTTGCTGTGTATAGGACTTATATATTTTCGACAGGGCTACAAATGAATGTTCTTTTACATTATACCCTATGGACAGAAATTCTTCAAAGTGCGCTAATGACTACCCTACTAGCAATTTTGCTCGGGCAACCACCGGCCACGTAGCCAGCCGATGATGGCCCGAGCAAAATTGCTAGTAGAGCATAGGCTGCATTCGATGCAGCTAGAATTGTGTAAGTACAGTGGCGTAGCCAAGGGGGGAGGGGGTTTGGGGGGGTCATAACCACCCCATGAAGAATTTTTTGCCATACAAAATGTATATTCTTCACTACAATATCACACACACACGTATATCTATATATAAGTTGCATGCTCATTAAAAATGTTTACAATAACTTAAAAGAAGAGAAGTGGTGCTTTTCAGATGTCTTGATGCTTCATGTTACAACATTTCTAAATTAGTTGTTTGCGATGTCTTTGCCTGGAACATCTGCTGCAGTTGAGAGTTGGTTTTTTTATTTTTATTTTTTTTTTTTTTTATTATGGGGAATATTTGGCCGGCTGAAAGGGGTAGACTTTTAATATGTAATGTTAAACATCTTCTAAGTGTCAAAATTAATTCTCAACTTCTGTGTTGTGATTTTTATGATGTCATCAAAACAAAGAATTTCTGAAAAAAGCCATTTCTAATGAAAAATACGACTAAATTAATAAAGTTTAATGTTCCAGTAAGGTAATGTTTTTAGTTAGTTTTTAATGTTTAAAGTAATTTCAAAAATACTGTAAAATCTCGTTAAAATGAACTAAACTATTATGAAGATTAATGAGTAAAATATTTTTATCAAAGGAAAATTTCAAATTAATGAATAAAATGCTTTTTATCAAAGGAAATCATTAGAACTAATTGAATCAATGAAATTTCTTTTTTACGAATAAAATATTTTTATGAAAGAAAATCATTAAAACTTTACTTTTCCCAAACAAAAAGGGGATGTGGGGCCCGAAATGAAACTGAGCTTCCCCTCACTTCAGAGGTTAATCGGGCCCTGCTAGTGCGTTTATCGCTAATTTGTTCACTTTTTCATCTGGTTCTCTTGGAAGCGTTGAAACTTGTGTATAATTCCTAAGAGACCCATGACTACAAAGCTCGCCAAAGTGCGGGGATTTTTTAGGTTGGCGAAAGTCATGGGCGCCGGCAGCATAGGGCAAAGGGAGGACAATGCCCCCCTGGATTTTTGTATACAGTGTTTTCCCTTCCTCTTTCCAACATGGTAACCATACGTTGAAGTAGTCTTTGCCCCCCCCCCCTGAGAAATATTCTGCCGGCGCCCATGGCGAGAGTGGGATGTTAAAATAGGAATCAACTCTTTCTTGTACCATAATAAACACATAGCTGGAATCGAAATCTATCTTAAAATCTCCTACTGAAACTGTTTTACAATCTTCTCCGCAGGGGCGTAGCCAGAAATTTTTTATGGGGGGGGGGTTACGACTACTACAACTCAT
This sequence comes from Cheiracanthium punctorium, assembly GCA_038373885.1. Classification (NCBI taxonomy): domain Eukaryota; kingdom Metazoa; phylum Arthropoda; class Arachnida; order Araneae; family Cheiracanthiidae; genus Cheiracanthium; species Cheiracanthium punctorium. The sequence continues at coordinate 12,727 of JAWZYV010012686.1, read as the reverse complement.
ATATATGTATACGTGTGTGTGATAATGTAGTGAAGAATATACATTTTGTATGTCAAAAAATTTCTCATGGGGGGTTATGACCCCCCTAACCCCTCTTGGATACGCCCCTGTGGCATATTCCAACTATATCCCGTAGACATTTTAAATACTGTTTGGAATAGGCATCATAATCCATGAGTGTACCGTGTTTCCCTTCCTTGTTCCATTAAACACTTCTTCGGGATCGAAATCTATCTTAAAATCGCCTACCAAAACTGTTTAACAATTTCCGACAGGCATAGTCAAACCATACTTCACCTTTATAAATCTCATTTGGAAAGTGTATCATAATTTATGAGTGTACGGCATTTGTCTTCTCTGTTCTATAAAACATTTCTTCGGAATAGAAATCTATATTAAAATCGCCTACTAAAACTATTTTACAATATTTGCCAGGCGTTTTCTAACTATACTCGAAATGTATTTATAATAAATTGTCGCATTTTGGCACCAAATTTAGCGAACAATTATCAAAAATTACAAACCTTGAGCGACTTTCAACATTTTATTATTGCCCCCCCTCCTCTCCACGTTATCACATTTGAAAATAAATTAAGTATAAAAAAAAACATACTTGAAAAGTGACAAAACGCACTAACTGTAGGAAAATCGTGTCTACACAAAAACCGTGCTCGAGCGAAATAGCACTCAAGTGCTAAAAAAGGCACCAAAACACGGCTTTTTTTTTCTTTTTTTTTCTCGGCTTGAAAACATTGGCTGCATTCGTAAACGATAAACTCGTTGCACGAGTGCAACTCGTTTGGCGTTTACGAATGCGGCCATTGTTATCCATTCCTGGATACTTTTAGCATTGATTTTAGGCATAATTTCTCCGGTAGAGTTGGCAACAGTAATTCGTTGGGTAAAAGCGACAAATCGGCGAAAATTTACTCGTACGGAAAAACGAAACTTTCTGGACAGCCTGTACCATGAAGCTCTAAGGAGAGTCATCGGGAATGGGCGATCAGGCGGGAAAACCTACCAGGATCCATTTTCACCGGCAGGAGGCGCAGCGCACCGCTCCAATAGGGATTTAGCGTTGTTTTGATTGTGAACGAGCTATATTTTTTTAATAAAATAAATTATTTTGATAGAATATGGGTCGAGCAAGTCACTGCTTTGCACCTGGATGTGACAGTGGATATCCAGAAGCCAGAAAAAGAAATGTATCGCTCGGGAAGAAAAATCCAACGTTATTTAAAGCTCCAAACAGCATCAATACAGCATCACCATAATATTTCTTTAATATGGCCCCTTATAAATGTATAACATAAAAAGTAACACTATGTAAATAGAAAACCTTTTGTACATGTTAGTAGTAGTATAATGCTAATATGAACACTTTAAAATTGGCATTTGGCCCAATAATCAAATTGAAATAGCAGTATAATACTTTGAAATTGTCCATTCTTAAAAAAAATAATAACAGTTTTATGAATAATATTTTTCTGTTTATTAATTTAATTAGGGTGGGGGAGGGGATTTTATAATATACAAGAGATACACAAATGAATAGATATTTTTGGCATAAGTCTGCAAAACTTATACAGAAACAAATATTTTCAATTCAAAGTCTGTTTTTTTTTTAAATACAAAATTTTTCAAAATTAAAGAAATATTAGATTTTTTCTGATATGTGAAAGCTTGCAAAACTGATGCCAAAGAGTCAATCACTGAATATGCGTGTATGTATTGAATTAATATATTTTTTTTTCCTTTATGCTTTTTATGAAATTTTTTGTAGTACTGAAAAATGATATTGAAACTGAAAAGACATTGATTTTTATGTAATTTTTTGTGGTACTCAGGTCCTTATTATCGCACGGGCAAATCGGGACTTTGCCCAGGGCCCCCCAATTTCAAATCTTGTTCTGAAACATCCTTCTTTATATCAAAATTTTATGAAAAATAAAACAAATTTCATAGATGCCCCCCCCCCCAAATTCATCAATTCCTGGGGCCCTTGTTGGTTATAATCAGGCTCTGGTGGTGCTGAAAAACGGCGTTAAATGTTTTTCTCTTTCCATATTTGTTTTGGTTTTTTGGTTTAACTAACCAACTTTAAGACTAAAGACAAAAAAAAAAAATAATAATAATGATAAATAAAATATAATGTGGAAGAGCGGGTATATAAGAGGAATTTATAGCCTGAAAGAAGGCAGGGAATATTTTTTAATTTTTAGCGAATTGCTACCAAAAATATTTGTCAAAAACTGATCTATTATATCGTTCGCATGCAGTTTTAAAGAGAATTTATTTAAATTATTAATTAATTTATTAAATTTTCAAACTGATGTTACATCGTTGTAACTAAGTAATATAGAAACAAAATTATTATATATGCATATTAATTATCATATTTATTTATTCAAATGTTAGTGTATACTTCATGAAATTTCAGCATAAATGCCGCAGTTTCGTCAGCAATTCTCATACTACGTAGTTGGTCCAAGTTGGATAACAAGTCGATGTTTCTCCTCCCGAGCTTCATGGCCTGTACTTATCCCAGTGAGCCATGGACGCACAAACCGGGAGAAAAACTAATCACAGTCACCGGCGAAAACTGCTAAAGCGATCACAGTGATCGCGTCACCTTCATCCGAAAGACTCGCTAGTGCTTGTTTACTTTTGAACACACGTTACGTTTCGAGAGTTGGAAAACACGAGCGTCGTGAAGGTTTAGTTAAAGCAAGTATTTTTCTTTTAGGAAAACTTAAATGACTTCACAACCGGCCAACAAGATTTATAGGGGAAGTTTAACTATAACCAACCTGTATGTCTTCTAATAAGCGAATAGACAGTGAAAATGTCACCTCTTACAGTAGAACCTGCTATAGTGACCCAGTGGCGGATTATTGCAAGTTTGTCGGTGGGGGCGGTTAGTTAGAAGATTGACATATACATTCATTTTATGAAAGGAAAATAGGATCTTTTACATTCATTTCTTTTTACTTGGGGGGGGGCGGTCGCCCCCTCCGCACCCCCCTTTAATCCGCCCTTGTAGTGACCTGATCACCTTGGTAAAGAGACCCTAATGGCCATTTTTGTGCAATTTCACTTTACAACCACTAATCTTTGTAAGATGACCACTAGGGTTATAACTAAAAATTTTTTTCAAAATTTTGTATCTTGTGGTTGCAAATGATGAACCTTTTGAATTGGATTACTAAGCAACTATTATTGAAGAAGGCTCTATTTTTGTTTCAGGGTGTGTTGCAAGAACCGTATGGTGCTCATTATAAAGTTTGACTGATGTATACTCTGTACTTTCAGATTTTGTAGCTCAAGATTAGTATTATAATGGCATCTTATAAATCAAGTGAAGCAATTAAGAGCCAGGGATGCTACGGCTGTGCCAATTGCAATCTCTTGATACATCCTGATACAAAAAGCAAATTTTTGAAGGTCTCTGCGCCGAAAGAATCTCAGTATTTCCTGATACAAAAAGTATAATTCTGCTCCAAATCCATGCTGTGCCAGGGTCCAAAAAAGTAAATCAGTGATGTGCATTCCACCCAAGCAGTGCTTGGGCAAATGAAAATAAGGCTATTATTGTTTTTAAATTTTGCTTTCTATCACAAATTGAAAGAAAATACCTTCTACCTTACTTATTTTTAAAAAAATTTTATACTTATATTCATAATTTCTTAACACAAAGATAAATGTCAAGTGGATAAACCAAGTACATTTCTTTCTGACTCTCTTCATTTCTCTGCTGTGAGATCAACCCATCTACAATGTCTGCGGAAGGGGTGTTACTATGGAAACCTGACCTTATCAGAGAAAAGCCAGTTAGACAAAACACTCCAAAAATCATATTCTGCCTTACTGTGGGCCCGTTCGAGAATCCACTGGTTGGTTATGTACCAGTTGCAGTAATTCTTCAGTTAAGTGACGTACATTGGCAACACTATGCTAACCCACCACGCTAGCAGGGTCATTCTGGTCACGCTGCGCAGACAACCGCTACATGACCAAAACCTTTTCGAATGTTCTGGTCGTGCACTGGTGTTACCGGTGCACAACCGATGAATTCAGTTGAAATAATACTATGCGCCCAATGACTGATAAACCAAGCAGTGTCTGTCTATTTTGTATAGGCCGAAACCAAATTGCGAGGCGGGCTGCATTGTGCTTTTTCAATCGCTTATACGCATGGACTTAAATTGGAAAGGATCTACATCAGCAATGGTATTCCTTCCCTGAAAACGGACCTTGAGGATGGGCATGGGACGGATTGATTAGGAGATTATTTGATGCTGACATCTAGCAGCAATAGTTGTCAAAAAAACCTTTCCCATAAATTAGTAGTTGATGTATCAATTTTATTAATTATTTATTTATATTTCGAAATTGATAAAATATAATACCGCTTTTAAAAATAAATAATCAAAGTTATGTATGCATATTGAAATAGTTTTTGTGGTAATCCTCAAGATTTTTGTAGCTATTTAAACTGCATTTTTAAGATTAATAAATATTTTTTTCTTTTAGTGCTTTACACCTCACCAACTTTCTTGTGACACTAGGTAATATAGAAAAAATATTCTCAAATTACTCACGCCGCAAACAAATTAACAGCATTATATTTTTGTTACTTGTGCTATTATCATGAAATATAAGAAAACAAAACTTCTAATTTTTTATAACCTTTTCTTTAAATAATATAAGAGGAATAGTGAAATTATAAAAATAATTAAACTATCAACTTCCTAGTGTCACAAAAAAGTTGGTGGTGAGGTGTAATGAAGCACTAGAAGAAAAAAATATTTATTAATCTTAATGCAGTTTAAATAGCTGCAAAAACCTTGAGGATTACCACAAAAACTATTTAAATATGCATACATAACTTCTATTATTTATTTTTAAAAGCGTTATTATATTTTTTTCAATTTCCAAATATAAATAATTATTAAAATCGATACAGCGACTCCTAATTTATGGAAAGTTTTCTTGACATACTGTTTGCAACTATTGCCGCTGATGGCAGCATCAGATAATCTCATCAATCCATCCCCATCCTCAACTAAAGCTGGGCTACTTTGATAGCATGGCGTTTGTTCTTATCTTTTTTTAAAATTATGCAAATTTAGAGCTTTGTACTAGTTTAGAAAACATGGCTGATTTTACAAATAATGATGTTATAGCCGATTTTTTCGTAGAAAAACTTTTTGAAAAGAAAATAGTGATTGTTAAAAGAAGACCGATGCCTGCACTGCCAAATTTAAAGCAACATAAAAGCATTACGCGACACTTTAAAAGGCTTATTATGAAAGATGTAAATAGCTTGCTGGAAGTGCTATCTTTAACGAACAATTTGTTGGAATTGTCCACTATTTAGCTGTGAAAAAAAGCTCATCTTAGATAACTTGTTACAACAAAAGGCAATATGGAATCATGATGTTGCATACTCCTATTTCCACTGCAATGGCAACTATTGGTATTGAGACTGAATTGAGGGTTCAATATATTCTATACTATTAAAATCTGTGCGCGTCTGTCTGTCTGTCTGCAGCATCATCTCCTCCGAAACGGCTGGGAGTTTAATTTCGATAGAGGTGTCCACGGATTCGGAAAATTTCGAGGAAGGTCTTCAGCTAATTTAAATTTCGAAATTCGAATTAGTTTGCCATGTTTGGCTATTTTATTAAATTATTTAGACTCCTGCAGTAAAAATAAAAGAATAAGGATTTTTTTCTGTTTAGATTATTTATACAAAGTTATTTTTTAATTAAAGTACTGCGTGCATGTGAAATCAGAGCAGGAATTCAATGTTTTTTATGAGTAAAACAATAAAAATTTGGAGAGGTCCGAGACTTAATATGTAGAATTTTTTAGTTTGGCGAAAAATAAAATGGCTAATATGCCTATTTTGAGAAAAAGTTTCCAGCGGTTTGCACAGTTTTAAGCTTGGCGCAATTTACTGAGAGCGTAAGGAAATACAGTAGAACCTCGATTCATCGTTTTTCATGGGGTGCGTACGAAAAAACGATGAATGCGGGAAAACGACAAATGAGGGTTCAAGTCAAAATAAGTAGAAAGCAATCGTTATGCATACACCCAATGACTGTATAGCAACAAATACTAATTTCTAACAAAATTGTAAAACAAAAAAATCGAAGATGAAAATTAAGTGATACTTATTTTAACAATTCAATAATTTTATGTGGGGTTATTCATCATTTTTTAAAGTTAAACGGTAAATTTTCAAGATTCACAATACTGGACCTTTCATGTAATTTTATGTTTGTATGAAAAAGTTCATACAAACATATGTTTCAAATACCATTATTGCTTCAGACAAACTTGTACTCTCAGCCTCATCGGCATGAATGCTATCCTCTGCTTCTCCATTATATTCATTTTTTGCATCATCACACGTTTCTTTTATGTTTAGATATCGCATGCCTATCCGTCTTGATTAATGGAATTATAATCATTAAATTTCACGCTATGCTCATCCTTTTCAACACGCAAACACTGTTTAATCTGATCATCAATGAACCAAGAAATCATACCAAGGAGCAATTACAGTTTGTATGCCATATGGATTCACTTACTGTTCAATTTCGTTTTGGTCAGGAGAAATATTTAACAACGATGAATGCGGGAAAGTCACTTTTGGCGAACGATACATGCGGGCTTCTTTAACGTTATTCAAATACAATTTGTACAGAGATCATAGAAATAAAACGATCAATACGGGAAAACGATGAATGCGGGAACGATAGATCAGGGTTCTACTGTATTATATTTAAAAGTAAGTGTAGGTTTTATTAGGATACATTTAGGTGTTAAATTTTAAATTTTCGTGTTGAAATAATGGAGTTATTAAGGCGATTTTAAATGATGTATCTTCAGAATTTACACAATTAAGTAAATTGATTTAAATTAGGGGAAGTCTGCCAAATTTCAGAAAATTGAACTTCTCGGATTTTGTGCATCGTAGTTAAAAGATGGATAAAATACGTTATGGTTAATAATTTAAATAACTGCTACTTTTCAATTAGATGCCTGCATTAATATTTGGGGATCGAAACATATAAATGACAGATAACTATTTTTCGTTTTGGTTGCTATCAAACAAATTCGAATCATTCCTTGAAACAAATTGGCAAAATGGTGCATGTTGGTACTTTGGCGATCGAAGTACTATACGCAGAGGCGGGGATGGGCGTGGGCGACCGCCCACGGCCTCGCGCTTCCAAGGGCCTCGCATCACATAGTTTTCATGAAGAGATCTTGGCATGGTCTCGAGCCTAAATATTTTTACTAAGGGTAGAACTTAAACTAGGAAAATTAGTCATTTGAAATAAGATTTCACCATACTAATATGTGAATGTTCCTTAGCACATTTTAAAAGAGAAATCATGAAGGTCGTCCCTCCTTTCGGAAATATTTTCTGGTTATGGGCTTGTATCTCGAACATAGTTACTGTATATTTAAGGGAGCAGTTCGAAGAAACAAAACCTGACTCACAGTTGCTATTAGGAATGGGCAGCTGACGTCAAACGTAAACATCGCAGAGCTCTGAGTAGCAAAAAGTCGGGCCTTCAACCAATCAGATGGAAAAATTCTGCCACTCAAACGCGTGCACAGATGTTGCGCATGCTGTTTGTTGGCACTTCTGCCCATTCCTAATACACAAACTAAAATAAACTTTGGACTTACATCCGCCAAATAAAGTATTCGAGTAAGAGATAAATTTCCTATGTTGGTTTCGTATACACTGCGCGACATTGAAAATGCAACACCAAGAAGTGGTCAGAAAATTATGCAAATTTCAGGATAAATGCGCTTTGCCGAGTTATGCTTTTGATGTAAAATTGGCAGCTCGCCAGTGCACGTGGTAAAAGATATACGGGAAGGAGCCGGTAGAACGGACAATTTTTGTGAAAGTATTGTTGCTAGAGAAATTGTCTTAGAAATTTTATTCTTGTCTCAGAGGACACATGTAACCAGAGAATGCCAGGCCGCCGTCAACGTAGGGCAGTCCCAGCAGACCGACGATTTTACGAAGGGCATAGTGATCGGACTGAGAAGGGCAGATTGGTCTATTCGGTAAATCACGGCAGACACACACCTCGATGTGTCCACTGTACACCGGCTGTGGCTAAAATAGTTGGAACAAGGAAATGTAGCACGTTTAAGGGGTGCCGGTGCAGCCAGAGTGACGTCAGCACGCGAGGATCAACGCATCCACCGACAAGCGGTGACGGCCCCGCAAGCTACTTCAACCTCCATTCTGCGACGTGTTCCAGACACCTTGGAAGTTCCTATATCGACCAGAACCATTTCCCGTCGATTGGTTGCTAGTGGCCTGCACTCATGGCGTCCGTTAAGAAGACTGCCATTGGCTCCACAATATAGACGCCAACGACTGCAATGGTGCCAGGTTAGAACGACGTGGACGCAGGATGAGAATTGACGGAGGGGGGATGCCGGGGATTGTCCCTGGCTGAAGAATGTAATATCCCTGGCTAGAGAAATATTAATGGATCCCTGCCAGGGATACTATTTATCCCCTGCTGGAGAAATGTTAAAATTAGTCTCTGTCCTTACAAATTCAACAGTACCTAACGCTTTTAAGTATTGAAAATAGAAATTCTTTTATTTACTAGACAAAGGAGCAAGTTACAAACAACCCTTTGAAATCGGTATATACATGCCTGATGCCACATCTCATTGTGCAACAAATTAAGACTGCGAAATGAACGAACAAGCGCTGTTCCGCCGCGAGCTGAATTTGAGGGTGGACGTAGAATCGACATAGGCAGGAATATATCTGCACAGAAAATCGGGGGTTAACTTTTTTTTCAATTTAAGTCCCTTCCCAGACATGTTGGTGACTGTATTTGTCATGTAATACTTAATATATTATGTGAGTGGAGCATTTTTTACGCCTTCCCTCCATTTTTTTCTTTTTCAAATGTCCCCTCCAGAAGAATATTTTCTTTCAAATGTCCCCTCCTGGAGAAAATGTTCAATTCGCACCCTGCGTGGACGACAGAATGGCACAGGGTCGTGTTCTCAGATGGGTCTTGTTTCTGTTTCTCCAGTGATAGTCGCTGAGTACGAGTGTGGCGTCGACGTGGAAACAGGTCCGATCCGGCAGCAATTGTAGAACGCCCCACCGTGCGACAATGTGGCATCATGTTTTGGGGAGCAATTGCGTATGACTCCAGGTCACCTCTAGTTCGTATTCGGGGCACTATGATGGCTCAACGATATGTGGATGATGTGCTGCGGCCGGTAACACTCCCCTGCCTTCAAACGGTTCCCAACGCCCTGCATCAGCAGGATAACGCTCGACCGCACACTGCTCGCATCAGCCAATGTGTTCTGCAAGGTATATAGACGCTTCCCTGGCCACCGTACTCTCCTGATCTGTCGCCGATCGAACACATTTGGGATGTGATTGGACGCCATTTGCAGACACTGCCACGAGCCAGTTCAGAAGACGAACTGTGGCAAATGGTTGACAGGGAATGGAGAAACTTCCTCAGGACGCCATCCGTACTCTCTTTGACTCAGCACCTAGACGTGTTGCTTTGTGTATCGCCGTCCACGGTGGTCCGACAACCTACTAAGACGACGCGCTGTTCTCCCTCTGTATTATGCATATCATTTTGAAATAAAAATCACTTATTGTTCACTGCTGTTTCTCTCTGCTTGCCGAGTTTCAACACTTTCTGGCCACTCCTTATGGGTGTTGGTGTGACGAAGTTCACATATTTTTCGCGTCTTAAAATAATGTTCCTATGTTTCGTCTTTCTAAATCAAAATTACGTATTCCGTATTAATCTCTCTCCACTTTGTTTTTTCGGCTCGATAAAATATTCTTTCCTTTTGCGCGACGCTATGTCTGGGATTTTTCGGGGTTTCCCTTCTAAATTAATTTCGCTTTAGCATATGCTGTGTTAGTTCTTAGCGCCTCCCGGTCATTCGTCGGTGTTTTCTCACGGGGTTGTAGTACACGCTTATGTATTGGCATCCGCCAAATTCTGGCACTTCTGTCTTGGCATCAATCATTTAATCCGTTTGTTTCAAATTTTTATATTGTTTACGCCTACCGGACGGTGGTTGTCACGTGGGGCAGTGACTTATGAGTGCTCATATTTTACTCGCCAACCTGTAGAGAGCTGGCAGTTTTTGTAGGAAGATTTGAGAAGACTTCTCGATTGCTCTCCGTAAGAGGAGGTTGTGTTCGTTTTTTTTATGGAACTCCGGCATGCCGTGTGGCCGGAACTATTAGATATGTTCCTGGTGTTATTTTTATGAAGCAATGTACGGTGCGTAATTGAACTTGTTTCTTTAATAACTGTTTTGTGAAGATACCTACAATAAAGTGCAGCTTTTTTGTGTATTCCAGTTGTCCGTCAGTTTTTCTCAAATACCTTTTGTACACTATACGTCATTTGAGCGGCCGAGGGAACGTTTCTCTTAATCGTCCTCCGACAACTCCCTCATATAAACTTGGTGCGCCATTACCAGCTCGTTTTCAAGAGTAATTGTTCCCGGCACATCACCGGCTGTCGGAGTTTCCTTTTGCCAGTGTAAGAATGTTTAAATATATATATATATATATATATATATATATATATATATATATATATATATATAAACTGTTCTTACTTAAGCAAAACAAATTTTCTGCGGACTCTCCCGTCTCCATGTCATCGGAATTTGGATGTCTCCCTGCGGTGATTCAGTAACTGCTCCTTGTGCTGTGAACTTTCTCGGATTTTTCAGAGGGATGAGAGGATTTTTGATTACCCAGCGTTGTGCGACCGACAAGAATTTGCTGATACCTGTGCCTTCTAGCCAGCGGTGTGCATGACGCTCCCGAAATCGAAAGTCATAGACTTGTATGGTTCTCTGTGTCTACATTTTCCGTAGTGACCGTTCCGGTGTTACGATGCTCTTCTGGTTTCGCCGCCCTGTGTTTTTCCGCTACCAGGGTTTGTTGTTCCTATGTTTCCTGTATTTCGCCGATACCTCTGAGTCAACTCTAGCGGAAACCGAAAGACGTGTGTGGTGTTCAGAATTATGTGTGTTTTTATAATGGATTCGGAACTTTTATGTGTGTCACAAGGATAAATATTTTGATTTTCATTCATAAGAGGATAATTTTTGCGTTTTGTGATATTTTTATGTCATTTTTGTAGGTAAGTCATTTATTTTTATTATTGTAGAATGTCTAAAACTTCTGATTTTTCTGTTAATATTCCATCATTTGATGGTAATGCCGTAGAATTAAAACATTTCTTTGGTATACTGGAAGACTTAGCATCTTTAAACAAATGGTCAGAAGAAAAAACTATTTTGTATTTCAAGACTAAACTAATTGGTCCAGCATTACAGTTTTTTATTGAAAATGAGGTTGTAAATAAAGCGAGAGATTTTGATGTAATTAAATTAGAATTTGAAAAATATTTTTGTAATAATGAAATTCTAGCTCCAGTAACCGAGCTTAATAATTTGAAATTTGAAGATTTTAACTCTGTAACTGCTTTTGTTCATCGATTAAATGTTTTGGTTTCTAAGGTATATAAAATTAAAGATTCTCAAGCTCTTGATGATATTAAATATGTTAAATTGATGTCGGCTTTGCCATCTAACATTAGAGTTAAAATTTTGGAGGATAACATAGCTGACTATTCTAAAGCTGTTGTGCGTGCCCAGCAATTACAAAATATTACACAATCTGAATCACTTGTTTTGGCTAATCAACAAAAAGCCCCAGTGTTTGCTATTTCTGAAAAAATTGAAGAATTAGCTTCAAAAATTAATGATTTGACTTTTAAAAATTCTACTTCTGGTTCTCCTGACACCAATCGTAATGCTTCTGCTTCTGCTTCTGAGCAACGGAATTTTTTCAGACAACGTAGACCTCATAATACACAGTTTAAAAACAAAAATACAGTTTTTCAAAATTATGACAGAAATAGAGGTCAAAGTAGTATTATCTGCCAATTGTGCTTCGGCAGACATCATTCTGCACGCCAGTGTAGAAAATTTATAGTTTTGCACAATACTCCACAAAATAATAATTTTGGTCGTCGACCCAACTTCCGAAATTCAGGAAGAAATTTTTCTAATGACTGTAATTTAAACTAATTTCGAGGTGTGATTTGACTGGTGGGAACACATCTCGTTCTTTCATACATACACCAGACAACTTCCCAATTTTGTCTAAAAATTTACCAAAAGTGTCTAATGAGCGTAGAGTTCGTTCTTGTTCGACTCAGACTATTGTACCTGTTACCATTGCTGAATCTAAATATGTACAGACTGATAATTTTTTTGAAAATGAAAAACGAAATGAATATTTTATTGCAAATGTGAACAATGATTGTAATTTACTACCCATGGGCGTAACTTGGGCTTCGAAACTGGGGGGGCAAATGTCATTCTAAATGAAAGTCCATATATGCGTGCCCGTACACACACACACATATATATATAATGTTTATATGTATATATATATATATATATATATATATATATATATATATATATACAGTGGCGGCTCGTCATTAAGGGCCAGAGGGGCCTGGCCCCACCGACTAACCACCGTCTAAACCAAAGTATCTTCCTATTATGTCAGACAGTTCTTACAATAATTTACCTTCATTTAAAAAAATGCACGCATTTTACTCTATTTTAATACTATCCACTAAAAAAG